>VYZM01022807.1:18987-48300 GCA_013398915.1 Dromas ardeola
CTGGCAGTGCTCCAGTCTGCCACAGGTCTGCTTTCTAGTGTTTTTGTAACAGATGTTGTGCCACATGCCCAAAGCTGCTGCCCATAAGCTGCTGTGTGCTCAAATTTTTAATTTTGGGGGTGCCTGACTGTCTTTGACACAAGATTTGCATTTATCTTAGCAGCCCATTATGGGGTGCCTTTGTTATAATGATAATCTTATGAAAGAGCCAGAGCCAAAACCTCTAGGCCTCTGTCACAGGTTTTCTGATGACTTCAGTGGACACTGGATTGGACCCTGACTTGTCAGGTGTTAATATTTTTCACATTTTCCATTTAATTCTGTGTATTTTAAAGTATAACATTTATAAAACACTTAGTATGGAATTAGGGAGCCCTCAAGTTTGCACTGTGCTTTTAAGGAATTCTGTGGTCCCTGTTTATCCGGGATGCTCCAAAAGTGTTTATATACATAGACACCTTGCCTCTTATGCACAGAAAAACTAGAAATTACATGAATTCTTCCTCCTCTGTTATCTTCCATACATAACATAATTCCACCTTAAGACAGTTGATCCTAAATTAATGTAAATCAACCAAGGTGAGGTGAAGCTTTAGAAACTGCTGTGTTTTTCAATTCCATGATTAAAATGCCTTGCTCCTCCTGTGAAGCTTGGTTGTTGTCAGCAGAGTAGCAGGAGGGAATTATCATCTTCCTGCAGCAACCCTGCTGCTGCTGATAGGAAAGATTTCTTCTTCTCTTCTTCCTTGCTTTTCATTGACAAAAAAGCAGAAGGGAAAAAAAAATAGGTCAATTAAGCAATGCAACATGATGTATCTCTGTACACTTTCTACACGCTATCCATTTCAAGAGGTTTGCTATATAAAACTGATAACATGGTTATCCACAGGATCTTTCTTCCATCCTAGTTTATGTTTCCAGTTGATCACTTTGCAGCGGACTGCCTATATGATTTCTTGGAGGATGAAAAATGGTTTGACGGTTTCTGTTCAGCTGTAAAAGCAATTGCCCATTGATTTGCTGTTGACCGTGTGTGTAAATAAAATATAGTACAAGGAGTGACCTATTTTATGTGTTAGGCATGGGAAACTTTCTGATCTTAGTAATTCATTTATCACTTTTCAATGGAAAACTTGTAGGTTGTTTCTTCAGCATGTGGCTTAACTTGCCTTTGTACATTGTCCGAGCTTCTTTGAACTTTAAAATATTTGGTTCAGAGTATCTGCTTTTTAAAACATTAATTGAAAGTGTACAAAATAAAAATGTGATTTAAAGGCTTGAATCTTCTTGATTAGCCTCTATTGTTCAGTCTGTTAAATGCCATTTGCCTGTCAGGGAAATGCATCCCATGTGCAAGGAACGCTGCTGGAGTATTGCAGAAGTGATACATTTAGAATATCCTGAATTTTGGGAAAGGCCTTAATATCTCTAACTGCTGTAACTAGGTAGTTAATCATAATCTAGGATCTCAAACTGAGAAATGCTACGAGTTCATGCTGTGTATGCAGACATCTGTTACTCAGCAGCAAATGTCACTCTCTTTCCAGATGAGTTATTAGCAACTGTTAAAAAGACAGGTATACAGTAAAAGTTTAATGCCTATGAAATGACCTGGAAGGCTGCAAATGCCTTAGCATATGGAATATAATTCAGAGTAATAGAGTTGAGCATTCTGGAGTATTTATGATGATTTAAAAAAAAAAAAAGACTGCTGCCATGTGAAAACGAAACAAAGAATTCAATTTGCTGTTCCAACAATGTGTGCTTTACAAATGTACATGTTATGGTTTACGGAGGCATTTAGCTGAACAAGGCAACAAATGTTTTCTGCCATGAAGTAATATACAAGGCAATGTATTTGTCTACAATTTAAAATGTGTAGTTGCTTTCCTAAAGATTGGAGGTAATCTTACGAAAGCAGAACAAGAAACTGTTACAATATCAAGATAGCAGTAGAGAGTGGACAGAAAAACTTCACTTAAGTCAGGTGAAGATAAGGCATTTATCTATTCTGTCTGATAAAATAATATACCTTTCTGTAACTACTGGCATAAGAACAGAGTTAGAACAAGCTGTAGCTATCACAAGCATTTTATTTTCCATACCGTACATAGTTTAAATTACATAAAAGCAAGTGTCTGCAGTATTTCTCTAAAATATATTCAGCAAATACTATAATAGTTGCATCAAGACAGTTTCTGTGGTTCTTACCTGTTTAATCCAGAGACAGATGTTGACAGTTCTGGTGCATAACTGCTTGTGCCAGTGCTCCAGGATGCAGCACAACTCTCTGCGTGCTGGGTATGCATTGGTATAGATACTGAACCAGATCTGATTAATCATGGTACAAATAGTTTGGAAGACAGGCAATAAAACCAAAGAATTTGAAAGTTCACATAAATAAGGCTACATAGAAGCCTTAGTCTTTTATCTCCTGTCTATCCTTCTAATCCTAAAGTCAGGCACTCTCCCTCTCCCTCGCCTTTTTCTCCATTGCTTAGCAACACTCATGGGTGAACTTACTTAAAGCACAGCTTTGTTCCCAGATGTGATTTCAGTAATATTTGCAGGCTCAACAGTACCGAGATGTGAAAATCAGCCGCTTTCCTCCCCACCACCATTAACCTACTTCATTAAATAATCTTTCTTCCTCTCTCCTTCTGCACCCCGGGCATGTTTCAGTTTTTGTCTCCACTGTTTTGATCTAGCCAAGAGTGATGTGGAAGGAGGGGGGAGGTTCAAATAAAGCTTTAATTATGGAGGACACTCATACAATATGTGCAACAGAGCTGTGTGTTGAGCATAGAATTGGAGTATAAACGCAGGATGGGTCAAGAAGAGAACTGCTATTTCTCTTCACTCGATTTTTGAAGTTGGGATTGAATAAATGGTATTTTTCGTGTCAACATTTGCACGCTGAATTCGTATGACCAACTGCATGTTATAACATAGCCTTGAAAAATCACTTTAAGTAGGGAGAAGCTACAGTAGCTAATTGCTTCCTACATATAATTTTGGCAAAACAGTGACATATTAGCACTTCCTAGAAATGTTCAGTTTGCCAGGCTAATCTGTATCTATATTCACTCCTGTTTCAGGCGGATGATCTGGTTTATCCATTCTGTTTCCTCTTCCCTCCCCTGGCTGTTTTTCTGCAGTTCACTAAACTTTCAGTTGTGGGTGGGTTTTGTGTGTGATTTCTTCTGCAAGCCAGAAGATGTTAATGTAAGTCTCTTTGATCTTGGAGACAAGCTGGATCACTCACAGAAGAGACTACTGTTGAAATGCAAACATTTCTATTGAAGTCTCTCAATTTATGTGCAGAACACTGTTTATATGAAAGACCTATGTAAAAGCTGGTGGTAAGTCTTCAAGAGTTGTATTGCTCCAGCAGTGCCATAACCACATTGCTGTTGTTCCATTAAAAACCCCCGTGTTTTGAAATGGATGACTTCTTAGTCATGGCAAAACCTTGGGGTTTTGCCAGGCAATTGGTCTAATGTAAAGGCTTTTATATTCAGGTATCTGTCATGGATTTTGAGGTTGACACTCAGGTGAATGACCTATCTTGTGAAAACAGTAATTTTGAGTGGCCTATTGCTTAGAAGGGATGAGGTAGGCACTCACATGCTCCCTGAGCTCTAAGACAATTAATAAAATGACACACCTTAAGAAAAGGCAGAGCATATAAAATGCAATGGCAAATCTCTAGCAGGTTTTGTAGGACAGTCACAAAGTAGATTCTGGGAAAAGGCTGCAGAGTTTTTCTGTGATGACTTGGAGATTTGTAACTTACCTGAATTTAAAATCTGCTTGCCTCGGTTTGTCTGGATAGAAACCAAATGAAATTCTGAGTTATTGTGCATTCTCTCACAGGGTCTCGTGTCATGGAGCTTTGCTTAAGGATACTGTCCTTTCAACAGGAGGTTGAGTTAATGCAGGCCTGTGTATCCCGAAGTGAAGTTATTTATAAAATAAGGGAATATCTGAAAGTTTTATGACAGGAGTACTGAAGAACTTTGTGATTCCTTATTCTGTCTCCTGTATGCTAGCTACTGTGTTCCTACCGCTGCACCTTGTTTCTCTACCAAAAGTGTCCTATTGCTTTCATAATCTTTTGTTGTAGCTGTGTAGTTTCTTTACCTAAGTGTTTATTCTTATGAAGAAACACTAAACAAAGAGGAAAAGAAAAACAGGACTGAGAAATTAAGTTTACTCTTTTGTCTGAGAAAATCAAGTCACTTGTGTTATTGATAAGATGTCAAATTGATACAAATACATTTTTCGATTCACACAGTAATTGTTTAAAAGTATACCTAGGAGTTATTTCTGACTGTGTGAGAAGGTGGTGGACCCACAGGTGGTGGATTAATTTTACTATAGGTGTTATATGTACACAGGTAGTGTGCTTGGGGGTACTCTAGCACTTCTGGTCTCCTTCCCCATGATTGCTTCCATCCTCAAGCTTTACTGTTGCTGACAGAGAATATTACTCCTTAGCGCAACTCTCTCTGTGTTGCATCCCTTATGGTAAGGCAAGGTAAGCCTCCCAAATCACGCACCCCACCCCCCCAACAGCCCACAGAATCATAGATTGCTAAGGGTTGGAAGGGACCTCTGGAGATCCTCTAGTCCAACCCCCCTGCCAGAGCAGGGTCACCCAGAGCAGGTTGCACAGGAACGCGTCCAGGNCTCGAAGTAAAGAAGTTCCTTCTCATGTTTAGGTGGAACTTCCTATGTTCGAGTCTGTGCCCATTACCTCTTGTCCTGTCACTGGGCACCACTGAAAAGAGCCTGGCCCCATCCTCCTGACAGCCACCCTTTAAGTATTTATAAGCATTGATAAGATCATGCCTCAGTCTTCTTTCTTCCAGACTGAAAAGACCCAAGTCCCTCAGCCTAAGAGAGGTGTTCCAGTCCCCTAATCATCTTGGTAGCCCTTTGCTGTCCCCTCTCCACCAGTTCCCTGTCCTTCTTGAACCGGGGAGCCCAGAACTGGGCACAGCACTCCAGATGCAGCCTCAACAACCCCACAGCTTGAGGGATGTATTTTCAAACAGCATAATAATATACAGAGAGTTTGAAGGGTGCAGTAATTGTCTAACTCTCTAATACCCTATGGTATTCCTTTTTTTTTTTTTTAATTTTACTACAGATCATGGATTAAGTTCAAGAACAGAAGCTATAAATTATGTCTTGATGGAAACTTTCTTTGGCTTTACTCTGCAGTCCAATTTTATCATGTCACTGCTGATGATTTGAAAGTGAAAAATTACTATTATTGTTAGAGAATTTTTTTTTAAATTTAGGTATTTTTTTATTTTTTTAGCCAGAAGATACTAGGAATTTTACTGTTGGGCTGATCTGAATGAACAGTGGATCTTTTTTACAACTATCTAGCCAACAGTCAATTGTCGCTTGCTTAAAAGCAGATAAAGGGGTGGGGATTTTTTGGTAATTTAGCAGTTTGGCTAAATATTCAATTGAAAAAATGCATTGCAACTCAGTCTTACCATCTTTCTAACTTCTTCAAACTACTTCACCTGTTGATCAGTGTGAAACCTGGTTGTGGTTTTGCAAGAGGCCATGTAAGGGATGGAACCAGTCTCCATTATAATAGTCCGGTGTAACACCAGAGGCTTACAAGGTGCCATATACCGTTAGGTAGGATTAGGCATAGTGGTGGTGATGGGGCTGAAGATAACACATTTATCTTGTGCTTTTCATGTTCAAAGCACTTTAAAGGCAGTATCTAATTAACCTGTACCACAGCCAGATTAAATATTCCAAGTCGTTCTCCAGCTCAGTTGCTGTCATTATCAGCACTTTTCAGGTGATGGGATATTCTGCCTTTACTATTTAAATTCCTGCTGCACTCACTTTGTAATCCTGCTGATTTTGCCATCCTGGCAGAAAGCCTGAAAAACACTGCTTTTATTTGGAAGAAAATTAAATTCTTGACTTTGAGCATGCATACGAAAAGGGGTGGAAAACCAGGGCTGGAAAAGTGGAGAAACTTGAGTCCTGTTGTCTGAGTGTCCTCAAGGATTGCACTGGAGTATCACTTTTGTCCTTTGTACGAAGGGCCTGGATTAAGCAGATTATAATTGAAAACCAGGATTACCGGTTTTTCTGTAAACTGGGTACCTACATTGTAAATTAAGCTCATTATACCAGGTGTTTCCAAAACCTCTCTTTTTTCTATCTGAGTGCTATGGTTGCTGTCAGCTTGTTGTTGCGTGGTTTGTGTGTGTTGTGTTTTTTTGTGTGGGTTGTTTGTTTGGTTTGGGGTTTTTTTTTTGGCAAAACTGTTCCGTGAATTTGAAAATTGGTGGGGAAAATCAAAGACGACATAGGTTTCTTTGGCATATTTTTTTTTTTTCCCTCCAGAGAAGGTACTATGCATTTGGAACTCTTTTGTTGCTGTCGTATTGTGAACTTTCCAACTTTCTCACCCTTGTGACTCAGTAGTTTTCATATCTTGTCTTTATCTCTGTTCTTGGACCTTATGGGAGAAAATGTGCAACGTTTGTGTGCAGCTGAGGACAGAGGGGGGACTTGGGTGGAGCACAGGCTTAAATGTTGTTCTGATGGAAGTGGTGTGTAATAACTATGCAAAGCAGATTTGCTGTAACAGACATCAGCCTTTGTGCTGCACGCATGAAAGTCTCCCATATGACATAAAAGGGAAATACGTTACTTTGGTTTTGCAGGTAGTTATAGACAAAAGGTAGGCGATGACTCTGATCTGTCCTTGTTCCTCCGTTTTAAAATTGAACCAGTAAGTGTGACATGGGAAATCCTTCAGTAAATTGTTTCTGTTATTAACTGTGGTGTGGTATTTCAAAACTTTTTAACCCTTTTATAATGGAGCTTTTGCGTGTTGTTTAAACAACCCTGCTTAGGTGACCGTGTAATTTCCTATTCTAATCACCTATCTTCTGTGCTAAATTCTGGGTAGGCAGGAATGGTGTGGTGGGAGCATTGGTGGAGCCCTCCTGTGTCTAGTTCAGTAGGTGCACCTTCCCATGAATGGGCTAAGAAGGTAGGACACCCTGGGCCAAATCTTGTTAGGATTATACACTGTTAGTGTTATAAAGGCATTGCAAAATCTTGATCGCTTTCCGGTTAAGTTAGTACACTCAGTGCGGATAAATTCCGCTTCTGTGTGCATGTTCTGCTTGTGCTTCTGTTTCATTTAACCTATTCCTTGTAGCTCTAAGGATAGAGGGTAGAGGCGAGTGACTAACAATCCATCCAGTGATGCACGCGCTTCAATCCTGCCAGTTCTTCAGCACTTGCCAAACTTTATTTGCAAACAGTTGTATTTATCCTATTTTGCAAACTAGTTTTTGTGTCTAAGAGCTTTTAAAAATTGGGGCTTGAAGGGATGATCTTGTTCTATTGCAATAGGTGGTTTTGTCAGAGTTCAGTCAGTCAGGAGTGAACCTTACAGGTATGACTTTTTTTTTTTCCTAACGTGGCTGCTTTAATAAGGGCATATTGTCTCATCAATTTTTAAGCTAAACTCCCTATAGAAATCAAAGAAAGGTTCTGCCGAAAAATCAATTGTACAGCATGACCCATAGGTACTGCGTGTCTTACAAGATTGAACTGCTCTCTCTGTAATTTGGCCTCTTTCCCACCTCCCTTTTTTCTTTTTTCTTTCTTTTTTTTTTTTTTAATAAAACAAAGCAAAGCATGTGCAGTCTCTTTGGAGCACGTATTTAGGCATAGCATCTGATGGCTGAAACTGCTTCATTTCCTTTGGCTGTGGAGGATAAGTTACCTCCACATGAAGCTTTACCTCCTGCAGACAACAGCATAGTATGTGAAATATTTACCATTTTAATTGTGTGAGGCTTCATTGAAAACCTTATTTTCCTTGCTATGTGTCATTTAGAGAGGCAGTGCTGAACTATTGCTGAAAATGGGAGCCCTGACAGACAGGGAGTATGGCACTTGTTTAACAAAGAACAGCATGCAGGCTCCACATACCATAATGCTTAAGGCTATATGATTCCATTTTCTTCTGTAGATTTTGTTTCATTGCTCTAGTCTGCAACACACAAGCTTTTAGTATTCAAGGGGAAAAAATTCAAAGCCTGCTTAATGCAATGTCATGTGCAGAGTGATTTAGGTTTTACATAATAGATGTTTACTTTTTTAACATAAATGTGATATACAAAGAATATAGAACTTCTTTAAACAAACAAACAAAAAAAACCCCAAACCAAAACAAACCCCCCTCAGTTTTCATTCAAAACCCCCTCAACAGTTTTGTGTTATCGCTGTTCATATAAGAAAATATGTATGTTTTTAAGTATTAATGTATGTTTTTTTTTTTTTAATTTCTGATCCAGAGGGGAAATTACCATTCCACACAAAACATACTGTTAGTTCAATAGATGATGCTTTTCATGACACAGTGAAAGAAATGCATCCTCCAGGCAAAATCATTAATTTTTGCTTAATCACCATATTGGGAAAACTTGACTTTTTCAAACGGGTGAAAACCAGCTTCTCATGGCAAATTTCTCATACTCCCCTTGCCTTCAGTCATGAAAACAAATCTGATAGGAAAATAAGATATTTACTATTTGTGTAAATTAAATTTTTCTTTGTTCCAGCTAATAGCTCATATTAGTTGTCTCAAGAGCATTCACCCGTATGAAAAGCTACAATAGCTTAATTATCTGAAAACATAGATTCGGAGGCTTTCTTGCCTTGTAATTTATTTCCCCTGCTCCCCACTCCAGACCTGTGATGCATCCCTCAATCCATGGTTATATTTTCATTCTTAGCCGGGACTATAGCATACTACTGTATATGTTTTAGGTAAACAAACTTCATTACATTGAGCATGAATTAACATATGGCTTCTCTAGCCCTGATGCAAAATATTTCTGTAGCTGTCCTTTACCCTTTGTCTAAATCTTGTGTGGCAATTCCCAACTTCAGCAGTGACTAGAAGCAGGAATACCAGAGTCCTAAAAGGATAATATTCCTAGTATTTATCACCTGGATGGAATCCTAAGGGTGGAGCTGAGAGACTTTGACAGATGCTATTTCTATATTCACCCCAGTTTTTCAGATTCATGTAGCTTTGTATAGAGTTCAAATAAGATCCTTTGTGAATTGAACCTGAAGCTCTTCTGAGATTCAGCCATCATCACTAATTCTTTCTCTTACGTTGACATGCTTATAATTCATTTTGGATCATGTACGCTTTATAAATGTGAGCCTCTTAACTTATTCTGACTAGGTAGAAATTACAAGGTAAAAATAAACTTTACTTATGTTCCAGCAAGAATAATGATGCAGCATTTATGAATGAGAATGTCAGCGTATATCCATCACTAATAGGGATTTTCTTCAGTGGTTAGCTGTGCATAGCTGTAGACTAAACAAAATTATATATATGATCCACAGCTAAGGTAGAAATATGCTGGTAAATACTCAAGCTCAAAAGAGCTATTGTATGGTGTTTTGGTGGCAGGTTGGGCTAACTTGCTTTGTGTGGAGACTTCAAAATTACTTTTTTCCTCCTTTCTTGGGGAAAGTTGGGATGTCAATAACTTTTCATGATGTTCCTTTCTAGTCAAATAACATGAAATATAATTTTTTACTGCTGTAGGTAATCTTTTGAGGCTAACTATATGAAAACTCAGTGGCATAGGGAAAAAGAGCCTGTATTTAAAAAAAAAAAAAAAACAAAAAACAAAAAACAAACAACCACCAAAAACAAAAAAGAAACCCAAACCAAACAAACAAAACCAAAAAAACCCCACAAAACCAACAACAACAAAACCCCCAAAAAAGTCTTTCTGACTTTAAGCTAAGAAGAATCAAGCATTCGGGTAGACTGGAAACTTCAAGCAGTGCATGAGGTGTGGCTTGTGTGACAGCATGTGAAAATGCAGATCTGTTTATTACCTAAAAGAATAGGGAAATGTCCACAGCTGATTTTTCTTGTATGGTAAGGGAATGTACAGAGAGCACCAAGAAATGTTTCATGATTCCCTGGAAAGGAAAGAACTTAAGTGCAGTCCATGCAGCAAAATCCTTGTTAGCATAGATCAAACATAACAGAAGTCTAACATTATAAATGGTTTAGTAGTCTATAAGAGCTCTGGTGCCTGTTAGTGCACACCTTCACCTGCCTTCCCCCGGAACTGGTGGCAACTTGCACAAATACTGGCACATCCATTTGTGTTAAGGGAATGAATTATTAGAGCTGTGGGCCGGAGGGGAAGCCGAGGACATGGTGCCTTCCGTACATGCTCCCGCCCTTTCTGGCTGAGGATGTGCCCAGGAGGTCGAGATGTGCTGCCTGGTGTTCAGGATGCCCATCTCATGCCAAAACTGGTGAAGGTGCCCAAAGAACCCATGTGGGGTTTTATTTTATTTGTTTGTTTATTTAAGAAAGTAGAGGCCAACTTGGGGGAACATCTAAAGTACTTCAAGTATTTAAAACAAATTGGTTTGTGTAAAGTAAGATACAGCAAAAAAGGTTTCTTATAAGACTTTGTGGGGTACACACTATTTTCAGATTGGTGTCTACTGCTGTTGTCGTGTGGCAACTTTGCCCAGGTAAGATCTGTGGACTGGTAGCACAACTCCTCGGAGGCCTTTTTAGTGCTATATAATGAGAGTTTTGACCTGTAGTTTTCATAACTATGATAAGTTTTTAATACAATAAGTAACTTAACTAACATGAGAGGGGAAAAAGGTTGCTGGACAGGGGGACACAGTGTGTCTCTCGCTGGAGTCTTATTACCAAACATGTTGTTCCAGGAATCTTGTGATGAAGATCAAGCTGCCAATTACCCGTACAGTATTCAAGACTGTCTCTTTTATTAATTTCTCAATGACTTTTTTTTTTTCCCTCATCCTGAGTAACATGTATCTCTTGGAACCAAAAAAACCAACCAAACAAACAAAAAAGCGTCAAATCCTCTATAACCTTTTGAGTCCCACTCTTTGTGCTTTTGTGGTAATGTAACTATGTAACAAAACAGGACTGTCCCACCGTGTGCCAGGCACTTATTCCTGGAGTAAGTTTATGGAAAGTTCTTCAAATTACCACTTAGTACCATTCATTCTTAATGTGTCAGGCTTTATGCTATGGTTACAGTGGTAACATAAAAAGAAACAGCGTTACTTTGAAATGGGAGCTAAGTGCTGGTTTGAAGTGTTATTCTGTTGAAAGAAAATTGATCTGGAGCTTCACACTCTGGTCACCGGTGTAGTTCAGTAACTTATTTTCACCCTGTTCTGTGTCTGTATTTTGGTCTTGGCTTTGCAAACGATTCTGGGGTTACTGCTGCTTTTGTTAATCTCTTCCACCGTTGAACTACATATATTCGTCCTTTGGAGGGATATTTAAATACTTTGCTTGATTAAAAATATTTTTGTAGGAAAGTAGTCCAAGTAGTCCAAGATCCAGTTTCCAATTCAGTTAAGCACCTGAGTCTATACTAAGGCCTTGGAAATAGTGGATTCCATACTTTGGAAATAGTAGATTTTGTTTTAGAGCAACTGAAGAGGCAAAATATGCGTTACAATCAATGGAGGCTGAAGGGCTTTGGACTTCTGAAAACTAGGCAGCTCCTTTTATGTTTATGTCTGCACTTAAGTGACTAGTCATAGGTGCTGAAGTTTAAAAAGCATTGATGAAATTTTTCATACAAGTGTTCTCTGGGTGAAAAGATCACAAAAAATAAAGGAAGTGGAATGCAGTGATACCATGAATGGAGATAGCATTGTTACTAATAAAAACAAAATAAATATGTTGGTAAAGAAACTTTGTGTAGGAAAAGTTGGCAGGACTGAAAAAGATGTAAAGAATCTTTGGGCAATGTGGTTAGAGGTGGAATGTCTTTGGAAGCATCTCAGGCTAATAAAGCATTGGTTATAAATTTGGAAGGAATACAGCATTTTATAGGAAACTATCTTGCTCATTTGGAGAACAAGGAAGGAGAAAGAGCAGGAGAGGAAGTGAGACTGAAAAGAAAAAAAAAATCAGTGGAATTGAAAGAAACTAATCCAAAGAGTTTTAAAACTTGAGTAAAATAATAATAATAATAAAAAAAAAATAAAAAGAAATCCTTTGGTTATTCCCTAAAATCTTGTGTTCTCTTACTGGTTAGTGTTTTTCTTGCTTTGTTTGAAATATAAAGTCTTTGAACACTACGAACTTCTTGTATACAGGAACCAGCTAGCTTCTGAGACTTCCAGAATGACTGGAAGTGATCTTACAGTGGTAATATAAATATCCACGTTATATGAGGTGCTGCTATCAGATAACATGGGTGAAGAGGTTCACACTGTGTAGTGTACAGGAATGAACCCTGGTTCTTTGGCTTTCCATAACCTATCAGAGTGTAAGCTCTGTAGTTATGTATCAATAACTGTACAGCATCTCTACTGCCCAGTGATGAGATGATTTGATTTGTGATTGACATGAGTTGTAACAGTGATAACTGTAACAGGAGCTCAGACGAGTTTATGCATATATGTATACACTTCAAACACGGAAATTGAAGAATAATTATTGTAACACTTTGGAAACAGAAGAGAGAGCTCCATATAACATATTAATGCACATGTTTCAGCAAGATGTGTAAAACATCTGCAATTATGAATGAATGGACTCGCTATTCTACCGTGTGCTTGCTTTGCTGAACAGAAAGTAAAAATAAATCTTTGAGACACTTCTATCGTTTCCTTTTTCGTTAAGAATTTACATCTGGAATCCTCATGGAATCTTTCAGAATAATACCCAGCAATGTAAAACGATCTGCCTGACTAATACAACCATTACATTACGTTGGTTATGGCTTTCTTATGATTTAATTGTTGTAGCCCCTGTAATGTTAGCCACTGGAATGGGGAGATACTGATCTCTGTCAGATGACAGATATTAACCTTTTGTTAACCCGGATCCTTATCTTCTAAAGAAGGTCCTTTCTTCTAAAGAAATGAATAGTCTTTCACCCAGGCTGCTGTTATCAAAGACCTCCAATTGATGTCTTTTATCTGCCCTTTTTTTTTTTAGTTAACAAATTATATGAATTTATGGATTTTCATACTAAATGCTCATGGAAAAAAAACCATGAAGGTGTTATATTGTTTTAAAGACCTGCTACATTTTTCTCTTGAAATACCGTTTAACTTTGAGCCAACTGGATAATCCTGAAATAGCTTTTTCTGCTTCCTGTCAGGCACATGCTTTCATTCTGCAGAAAGCAGCAGGAGGCCTTTTGCTTGTTTGGGATAATGCTCATAAATATAAAATTGGACTGGACACTAGAGTTTCAGAGTGAAGGATGAATATTAATAGATCACGCACAAATTGGTCTCTGTTGCTTTCAGAGTCCATAGCATGAGGTCTACCAGTTGCCAGGCAAAGAGTTGTGTTGTGGTGCAAGGCTGACTCTTTCAGCAATTTAGATGTTTCATGGGAGCGTAGTACTAAGAAAGGAAAGTTTCCAGAGTGCTTGATGACAAATTGGTGGGTATGTTCTTCCAGAGCATTGGAGGGGTTATCTCAAGATTTAAGGCTGCAGTGCTTATTTGTCCAGTACTTTGTATTGAGAATTTCAGCAAGGCTTTGAATTATTACTTTGTGCTGCTGAATCTAGTATAGCTTATAAAGCATACATTTTCTCAGTATTGAGACTTGTGATACGCTCCAAGGTCAGTACAGTCTAATTACAGAATTAGTTGTATATAAGAATAACTGACCATCTGGTCTTATGGTGGAGAACTAACTAGTCATATGTGTAACTTCATACTGCTTATACACTGTTCAGTGCTATAAACATGAATTATATTTCATAACATGGGAAATGTGAGTTCTGTTCTTGGAGGAGTAGAAGCAAGCACAGAAAGATGTGAAAAGATTTGTCTTAAGTCATAGGGTAAGTGCAGCAGAATAGAAGAGGCTTTAAACATCAGATTTCCCATCACTGTGTTTACTTACTCAGTTTTGGTTACCAGCCCATCTGGGGATTAGATGAGAATTTCTTCCAAGTTAACTCGATTTTTGGTTGTGTAAATGTAGCTTGAAGTAGACTTGGATTTACCAGGGAGATTATGGAGACATTAGTCCTGTCTGGTGTGCTGTGTGAGGTCCTGATTTTATGATGAAATATGGTGATGCAGCTTCCTAGACCTTCCTGCCTCAAGATGTACACTGTGGCTTCTGCCACCTGGGGAAGAATCCCTTTTCTTCAGGCTCTCTGGGTATTTCCTGTCCAGCCTTGGGAATCCCCCCTGAAAAACCACCTATCTGTAAGGGAATTGAACTTGGTGTATGGGTGTAGTGTATGAAAACTGATGTATTAGCCAATATTACTGAGGCACTTACTTTATCTATTTGCAGCCATTAAGCTTTCTGTTAGCAACAGTGACCTGAACAAGAATTTCACTTATTTGATAGTGTCCCAGGCTATTATTTCAAAAGCTATGATGCTGCTGTGTCTGTGCTGTCAGTGAACTTTTATCAACTTGAGTAAAAACTGTTTCAAGATACTGTTTGTATAGCTTTGAAAATCTCATTCTATGTTTTCTTTTGTTTTCTTTTTTTTTTTTCGTTGTGATAGCTCTGCTTTAGTATCAGCTAAAATGCAGTTTCTGTATGCAGACTTGTTAGGGTTTGAACTCTAGGTAGGTACTGATTTAAACTTGTATTATGGAAGTCAAGCTAGAAGATGATTTACAGATTGAAGACAAATGACAATTTCTGTTGTTCCTTAGTTCTAGGAACTCTATGTGTCTTGAGCTTCATGGAACAGATCATACTAAGTCACTGTTAGCAGTCATGACAGAGCATAATAAATGTTTCTTTCCTTTTCTCAGTGAGAAAACTGTCATGTCTGATAGTGAAACAGAAGGTGAAAATAGTAGTATGTACAGGTGTAGGAGAAAAGCTTCTATGAGATATTGCAATCATAAAAAAGAGGTATGTAAGGGGAAATCTGCTTTAAATGCTAAAGATTTGAAAAGAAGAAAGAAAAATATTGGAATTACTTTGTTATTTTATAGTTAGCCTACCTGCTTGGTTGTGGCAAAGAAATAACCTTAGACCTAGATTCAAAAGGACTGCAAATCAAACTGCACATATTAACAAAGTCTCTCTGGTGGAAACAAATCTCCAGAGAAAAGCACTTCTTGGAGAATTTTCACCCTTTAACATGATAAAAAAGACAATTAGGAAGGGTTTCAAATTGAAATAAAGTGACATGTGGAACAGTTGTCGTGCAGTGAGAAATTAAAGCCCTCTGAGAGAAGTGTGCCCAAAGTTCACATTTTAATGAGAATTTTTCTGACGCTTGGGAAGACGTTCCCCACTTTCAGATTCCACAGAAGATCTCTGATCAAACAGGACTGAGGTGGGGCCTGTCCTGAAGGAACAGTACCTGTAGATCAGATTGGGTTGCTCATTCAGAAGAGCTCTTGAATTATCTCAATATACATTAAGTTCTTGCAAAGCCTTTCTGATTTAGGTAAGAGGCCCTTATTTAGGGTAATATACCTAATGAATGATGCAATAAACACATTGATGTCAAATATAAATTAATCATAAACACAGATGAATAGTTACTTTGTTTTCTTAAGTAACAACTCATTTAACCTGTTTATGCCTATGTAAAACTGTGTGGAAAGTCTTTAAAAAACAAAACATGATTGGAATTACTTTCTGTTATGTGGTTTGGGTATGTCTGAGATCTGATATGCTTGTTGAGTTAAAGATACACCCACACTGATTTTCCGGAGTTTGCTTCTGACGTGTATTTTTAATGTTGTTTTATCTAGTTATTTAAGAGGCCTAATGGAGGATGGAGTTGGCATTCCTTACTATTTTTAAATAATTATTTTAGTTTTAATAACAGCTTTCCTTTATGACTGCAATAAACAATATCAAAGACACTGTGGTTTAGAATCTGAAAAAAGACTTACACACACTGTCAATATTTTATTGAACTGTCTTATTTATGCCCTTCAAATGTGCTTGTCTCTTTACATAGCGTTTCACTGAGATGTGTGGATTTTGAGCTTCATGACAACCTAGAGATTTTGGTGATCTTGCCTTTTGTGGCAAATGTTTAACGTGCGTGAGGGGGAGAAAGTTTCTGCCAAAAATGTGACAGGAGTTCAGAGATGGATAGTTCTATGGATGAAAGATCTTCTGGGATAATTGAATTTTGTGGTGGTTCAAAATAAATGATGCAGTAATTGGTAGAAAAAGGAGAGAACTATTCATTCAGGTCTGTCTGAAAGAACAGTAAGCGCAGCAAAGCCTGTATGTCTGAACTCGCTGAATATTAGCAGGAAAAAAAGCATTCACCAAAGGTTTGACCTAAAGTCTGCTAATTCAGTTAAGAGATCCCCGATAATCAAAATCTCTACCAGATGGTGAATACTGAGGAAAGGTAAAGGCAGCAAATGTGACTGGAGGCCAGATGTGTGGTTCCAAACGCTGAAACTGAGGATTGATCCAGCCTGTTTGCTGACACAGGTTAGATGAGTCTGTACAGCTGCCTGTAGCCACAACAGCCACAGAAGGCGTGTATTTTTAGGGAATTCTTTGGCTTAGTTTGGAGCCATTTATAGGGCAGAGAAACAAGAATCAAAACTGAAGAAATAAAGGCTGCATTAAGGAAGTGATGTGCTTTAAGTGAACTTTAGGTTCAGTTAAATTCGCTTGTCAGTTTAAAATAAAAACCTTTATCCAGCCTCTTAGATAATACTATATACCTGTAATATAGGCCTAATATGAGAATTGTGTCTTTCTTCAACAGTTAAGTACTAAATTAAATTTAAACTCACATCTAAATTCTACCTCAGAACTCAGCTGAATTGTGTTTTATGGCCTGCTTTCATCCACCTCAATTTCACCTAAATCCTTAGGCTGTGTTAAGTATCTCCTATGATGAGGTAAGGGGGAGAGACGTGGGTGGAATTCGGGCCCGGTGGGTCTGAGCCTAAGACAAAACAAGGGAATTGTGTTCCCAAAAGAGAGTCTAGCTTGCATATAGTGTTAGTGTCATGGCTGAACTTTCTGAAGTGTTTACAACATTTAAGGGGAGGGAGGGAAGGCAGGCATGCAGTGGAAAACAGTCCGAGAAGACTGTCGGTACCTGGTCAGTTAGGTGTGTCTTCATCCGAGTGACCATTTTGTCCCCACAAGGTTTATAAATGCAACAACTGGCTTTGGATCTAATATTACTTTATAACGTAGCTTCCCAGTTGGAAAGGGTGAGTCTTGAAGAAGTGCCTTATGAAAAAAAAGAAAACAAACTGTTTCTAATGTATGTACAATCCCGTCAAAATTATCCCACGAGAATGCCATTTAATGTCTTAAGCATGGGTATTGGACCAAAACACACTTGTTATGGAACACACAGGCTTAGCTTGTTTTTACCTCCCTAGTGTGTATTTATAACAGGTGTATTATGAGGGATTTCCTTGTGTATTTTTTTCTGTTTGGTTCTGTTCATTTTAGTAATTGTGTCACGAGAGCTCAACAGGTAATTTTAGAGCACTGTGCTGTCTCTGAATGAGGTGGGTATCTATTTTGGTTTCAGTGAGGCAGAAAAGGAACTGTATTTGGCAAATAAGCAATGTTTATGCATCTATCTGTCACCCATACAGACCTGGAAAAATGATGAAGTATGACTAGCTAAAGACATGTAATATTCAGTGATTCTGTACTAGAATAGTTTGTGATTGCCACAGTCTTCCAGTTTTATTTCTTTATATGTGACTGAAGGCTTCTTTATTTTTCTGATTAATGAATCTGCACTCAACTTCAAGCAGTTGCCAGGGTTTCTGGGGAAGCTTTATAATGTGTCCAGGACCTTTTAGTACTTCACTGGACACAAGCAACTGGTACCTTGCCTGAGATTAAAATAGTGTCTGCTTGTGTTATCCAAGATACATTTCCTGGGCAAGGAAAGCAATGCAGAGGAAGAAGAAAGGAAAGAGCATGAATAAATGTTGTAGCTTTACATCTTAATGTACTTCCAGTGCACACATGGTAATACAATACAGTGCAGAGAAACAGGGAAATCCAGTTTACTGAGCTGGTGACTAATCAAGACCAAACTCCCTTCCTGTGCTTCACTTTTCAAGAAGGTACAAATTATCCTTTGGAAAGCTCAGGTCAGAAGAGGAATGATTTAGCTTTAAACGTTAAAGAATAGTATTGACTTTTCCGGTCCCTTCCTTCTGGCTTACACAGGTGAACATAAAGTAGGATATTGGCCT
Organism: Dromas ardeola; assembly: GCA_013398915.1. NCBI lineage: Eukaryota > Metazoa > Chordata > Aves > Charadriiformes > Dromadidae > Dromas > Dromas ardeola. Next base: position 37,264 of record VYZM01022807.1, read on the forward strand.
GAGTTGATGCACAATACCTGAGTAGTCTGGAAAAAGACTTACAGGAGGCCAATTGGGCTGAGCTGAATATGTCCTCTGATTTTGTTTGCTTGTTTTTTCTGGATAAGTTTTTCCTCTTCTGATTACAGAGGGATCACAAAATAGCTACCACTTTTCATTGAACTCTTTCACAGGTCTGTAGCTGCCATTTTCTTCTCTGCAAAATAATGTGCAGGACAAAAATGGATCCTTGCTTTCCTTTAATTTGGTTGTGCTAAATATTAGTATGCTATGTGCAACATTACCAGACTCTAGCCTAAATGTGGAGGTGGTGACTACCTCAAGGGGTTGTGGAGAACTACAGTATCATGTGCTGTACGTGTGGTGTAACAGAAACATCTTCATCATTAGGCCTTTTCTGAATATGAAGCAGAGGCTCCTTTAGTGGAGTTAAGGAATGGAGCAGAGTGTGAGATAATGAAAGAACAGGCAAAGAGTAAGACAGAGACCTATATTGAACTAGCATATTACACTAGAAATTCTTAAATAAAATATACTCCCTGAATTCTCCTCTTAAGTTTTTGTTTGTTGTTTTTTTGTGTTCTGTGTTTTTTTTTTTTTTTAATCTGAGGACCATTCATTATATTCCAGGTCATGAGGAAGGAGAGTCATATACTTTTTTTTATTTTCCCCATTTCCCCCTGGTGCAACATTGGGGATGGCTATAAAAGACAAAACCTCTCCAGAGTGGTTGCTGATGCTTACTTGGAAGATTCAGTACTGAAAGCGGAGACTCAAATTGCAGGAAAAACATGGAAATTCCTTCAGTCATAGTTCTTGAAACCTGTTTTGCATCTTAACTAATCACCTTGCCCTATACTGTGAGGCAGAAAAAAATGGTGGAGTTCTATGGTAAGGCATAATTTCCTCATACCCTTTCCTGATCTTTTTTGAACTGAAATGGCAAAAATCCGTGAGAAGTGGCTTGAAAACACAAAGGAAGTAAAAGAAGTAATGATAAGATTGATGCAACTGAAACATACTGAATAATACAGCAGAATCCCTGAAATCTTTTCACAGGTGAATTACAAGTTAGGATCAAGAAATGCTTTGGATAAGATGATTTAGTCATACTCAGGAAATTTTGAATGCGGTCGTCTTGTTGTCATTGCGCTCTATGAAACTTACTGTGTAGAATATCAAAGAAAAAGAACTTTATTCTGGAGTGTTTTTAAAATCTCCATTACACAAGGCTAACAAACCATAGCAAAATAATTTGTATTCCAAACATGCCCAAACAATGGCTTAGCGCTCCGACTATTCAATAAGTTGTCTTTCTAATAGTTATTATGTTCAGTATCAATGGCTGACAACTGCTGTCACCCCAACGAATTGTGCTAAATCCTACTAAACAAGACACCCTTGCGATAAAGCTTCACTTGTAATCATTTTTTTGGCAAGCACATCTTACAATTGTTATTATTCTAACTGCTCACACTCGCGTACAGCATGAGGTGCCAATGTTTTCAGTTCCGAACATTAAAGATGTGGTGATAGAGAAGGCGAACCCTTATTAATTCTGAGAGATTTGCTTAATTGGGACACAATGTGAAGATTCTCAACAATAATAACAGATGATGGGGAATAAATAGGCACGGCAGGAGAGAGGCAGTTTCTAGTGTGAAATTTCCCTTTGCTTCTGTTTAATTGCATTACATACTGTGGGAAGTATCTGGAGTATGTGTTTTCTAGTTAATTTTTCTTGACTGCATCCATCTAGCTACTGCTCCTGGACACTTTAATGTTTGATAATACTCTATTTGCATATGACTACACATCTATAGCTGTTATTAGAACCAATTTACACACATGATTTGCTTCTTGAAGTGTCAACGTCTGAATCTTATCTAGAGACAGGAATAGGGTCAGGAAAGTTTAATTGATTGTATAATGCAATTGAAAAGGCTGGCAGGGATCTAGGGCAATTTTGGGACATCTGTCTTTGAGTCATCAAAAATAAAGCACATAACAGCTGTGATAACAGCAGGATTATGATTAGATATACAACATTCACCATCAGATTGAACAAGGACTAGAAAACAAAAAAGAGGTAAATAAGTCAGTTTTGATAACATTACAAGAATTTTTAATAGGTCTTTCTTTTACCTTTTACAAGTTTATACGTTGAACAGAAATATAAACAAAAATCTGTGTGTGTTGGTTTCTAGCAAAAACTTACATGTATTCCTCAAAAACAGAACTTGTTGCAGAATAGCCCAGTTATGAATATTGCATCCCACTTACTACGTCGTGTGTTAGGCTAGCAATTCCTGCTTCAAAATTGCAGCTACCGGGTTCTGTTCATGATTTCTATTTAAAAGATACACAGAACATTTGTGACTCATGCCCTTTATAACATGGAATCAGCTTTACCTGTATATCTATTATGTCTCTGTTTATTTGTTATGCATATAAGTACAGTTAAAACAATTCCTTTGGAAACTAATATAGTGAGCTGTACTGTGCTCTTTCAAATGTGAAAACTTCTGTTTTTTTATTTTTTAAAAGTGACTATTTATTATTTACAGGTATACTCGTCCTCTTCTTATTTGACCAACTTCACTTTTTCCCTACATGGCACGCTTCAGTTATTTCGTGTGTGAATGTCACCTGACTTGAGACTGACACTGTTTTTAATAGATAAACTACTACTTAATTCATACTATGCACATCTAAGAAGTACTTCAGTGAGTTCCAAAAACTAAGTCAATTGTTTACAATCAGAAATTGTTTCTTAGTTGCAGAACTGATTATAAAACATGAGGAAGTGTTAACTATTTATGTGATGAATTACTTTATAACATTTCCAGTTAAGTTTGCAATGTGAAAGCTGAAGATATAAAAGGGTATCTAGTTATACAAACTTATTTTAGAATTTTTGCATCTGTAACTCTTGGATGCAGTTCAGTTAAACTTGGTTGTACGACTTCACAACTAGAACTGAACATAGATTTTATGTTCTGTAGTCACCATAAGAAATAAGAATAAATCTGAAGAAAAATGCATAACTTCAGCATTAATTTATGCTTTCTACTTAAACTTTAATTCATGAAAATTGGATACATAAGTAATGACACTTTTAAAATTAAAACACTGTTTTTTTTGTTCTATCAGTATGAAAAGTCATTATGCTACAGCACCACAGGAGAAACTACAGAATGCTTGCAAAAATATGCAGCCCAGAGCTGCTTTCTTGTCCACTGATGATTGTTTGATTAACAAATTCATTTTAGGATCAAACTAGAAGACTGACATCAGTTGAGTTGCTAAGATGTTCTGTGACTGTCTAATTCCACACTGTGCTATTGGCTTTGCAAGAACGTTTTTGTTTCTGAGATTTCTCAGCAACTGCCCCATGTGGTATGAGGCAGCTTGGAGCCTTGGAATCTGTCACTTATTTCAGATATCCAAATCGCTGCTTCATTTAGAAGTATGTTTTGGCACAAAAAAGCACCAACTGTGGAGAAGTATGCATTTTATGCCAGCTAGTTTTTTCCACCCATAAGTGTCAGCACACTAACAATCATGTCATAATCAGTGTTTAGCAGATGCACTATTGTTTTAATTCCTGCAGGCTCTGTAGAGTTTTTTCTCAGATCTTTCATATGAACATAACGTTCTCATCTACAAGTGCATGTAAAATTTCTGCAAGGCAAAAATATATGCTGTTTTACTGGTAGCTAATAAAAGTAATTATCTAATCAGTGGCCTCCAAAAGATACTAAGGTAGTGTATCTCAAACAATAATTAAGAGTGGGTATCATACAATAACACGGCAAAGCGCTTTGAGAGCCTCTCAGTTAGTTTTGTTTGCAGTGATTACAATCTGTAGGTTTTTGACTGATCTGTCATATGCCAGTCAGTTTTCTAGTTCAATTTCTCACCTACCTTAAGATTGCGAAGTGCTGCTCTGATCCTGAACTATGGCAAAAAGATGTGATTTACTGGTATTTTTTTTGAAACTAAAATGAAACTGCATGTGGGAAGTATTAAACATGTAGGAAGTAGTAAAGTATTCTCAAAGTTTTGCTCATAATGCCAGATGATGCTGACATCAGCAATTTGTCTCCATAATGTATGAATGTGGTACAAGTTTTTTTTTTTTCCCTAATGATGATGATTTTTTCAAAGTAAACCAAAATATCACTGTCAACCTGAATAAAAGTGTCCACATAAATTATATTAGGGTAAGTACAGCAAATGTGCTTCCACTGAAGTAGAAATTGTATTAAACTGCCCAGGCTGGGAAGTATCTGGGATTCATCCAGTTGGAAAAACCTATCACAAGATCTTAGATGTAGCAGAATTTTGCTCACCAGCTGCGCTCTTCAGATCTGTCTTTTATGTCGGGGCTTCTGTGCTGCTAAAGCCAAGGTGATCTGGAATATGAGAATATAGACAACTGCTGACCTAGTGTAGATATTGCTAGGCCTGCTGTGAGTCTGCAGTTGGTATGTCATGATACTAGTAAAGACAGATAAAGAGGAGGTTTTTTTGAAGATTAAGCTGAAATACTTGGGGAGTAAAACGAAACAATGTAAGAAATCAACTTAAAGTGTGTGCATCTGGGTGCAAAGCAGAGCTCAATCAGAGGGGAGAGAGATGACTGGTGTGTAGCATTTCAGGAAAGTAAGACTATTCTACAGGAAACACAGGGCTTCACTGGCAGTGCCTCAGCAAGGAGGAAGACTTTTCAAGAAGAAAAGATCTGCCTTTCTTGCAGATCTGGAGGAATTTACTCACTTCATCTCACAAAGTAAGGAACTGCAACTTAAGCTTGTTTCCCTGGTCTGTATTTCAGGATCCCAGGCCAGCTAGCATCACCCAGTGCTGAGGAACTTTGGCTCAAAGCTGGTTTCCAAACTCTTCCTTCTTGCAGTGTGGCTCTGTGGCAACTTAGTACTAGAGGCTGTTCCCAGGACCCAGCAGTGTTGAGGGTACCGTTGCGCACAGGGTGTCACAGAAGAGGTTATGTAGTGGGCATCTTCACTAGCTCTGTTTTACTTAGCTTTTCCCTTGTCCCTTCCTATGAGGAGAACAATTCCCACATGTACATGCAGGACATAGTAATCAACATCCTTCAGTTGGGTTTAAAATTCCAGGCACTTTCTGCCATTGCTTCAAAATAGAAATACTTAGTTGTAAGCGTATGATATGGTAAGAGGAAATCTGTCACTCTTTACTCTTCTGTCTTTAGATAGAGTGGGACTTCATGAAGGAATACCTTCACTGCTTTGTAAAGGATTTGAAAGTTAGCTCTCTTCAACTTACCAAGTACACATGAACGGCAGATAATCAAATGATTTTGATTTTATTTCATGAAGTCTTGGGAAAGGTTTGTGTAAGTCCTAAATATGATTGACAGCTCTGTTCAAAACAACAGTTTTGATTCAAATCAAGGTTCATAAAAGATGGCCATGTTCTTGGCACAGAGATAAGACAATAGAATGAATAATTATTTTGCTTGTGATACCTCTGGGTACATGATGCAGTTGCAATCTTCTTTTCCCTCGAGAGACCAAGGAAAACACTTAGGGTGATACAGCTGCAACTAGAGAGAATCTTATTGCTCAGGTGGCTGGAAGCATAGATGGGCTGCACAGGGTTTTTTGGTGGTGGTGTGTTGTGTTTTTTTTTTTTTTTTTAAGATCTTCCCCTCCTGAGGACACTTAAATCCTTATAAAGAAGCTACTGCATCAAATAGGTGTAGTAGTTTTACATACCTGGATTGTTGTATGTGAATTATTTGGCTCATGCAGCAGGATTGTACATCTTAAGTTGACTGTGTTCACCTTGTCCTGTTTTATTAAACCATGAATGCAAATGTCGTGGTGGTGTACTGGGGTTCCTGTTGTGCCAGCATAACTAGGAGCCTCAAAGTGGTCTTAAGTACAAGTTTTTAACAATTAAAAACCTGAACCTTAACATTACTTCAAAACACAGGCAATGTCAGTTTTTGCTCTACAATGGATATGATGGCGTGGTGGGTTGACCTCATCTGGCTGCCAGACCCAGTTACTCTCTCACTCCCCTTCCTCAACAGGGTAGGACGAGAAAAGAAGGATGAGCTTGTGGGTTGAGATAAAGGCAGTTTAATGAGAAAAACAAAGGCTGCATACAGAAATAAAGCAAAAAGAGGAAATTTATTCTCTACTTCCTATCAGCAGGCAGATGTCCTGCCACTTCCTGGGAAGCAGGGCCTCCGTGCGTGCAACAGTTGCTTTGGAAGACACATGCCTTAACCACGAATGTCCTGTCTACCCCTGCCTTTTTATTGCTGAGCATGATGTCACGTGGTAAGGAATATCCCTTTGGCAGTCTGGATCAGCTGTCCAAGTTATTTCCCCTCCCAGCTTCTTGCCCCCCACCAGCCTACTGGCCTTTGGGGAGAGGGGGTGAGGTTGGAGAGAAAGCCTTGCTGCTGTGTGAGCACTGCTCAGCAATAGCCACAACACTGGTGCGCTACCAGAGCTGTTTTAGCCACAAATGCAAAGCACAGTACTACATGGGCTTCTATAAGGAAAGCTAACTCTGTCTCAGCCAGACACAGTACTGGTGGTGTTGAAAGAAAAAGGCAGAATCTGAAAAATTCTGCTAACCAGATTTCATTTTCTCCTCCCTTCCTTACATCCACTGCAATGTTACTGATTTCCTACAAATTCACCTAAGAAAATGTCCTCCTCTGGTCCTGAGCATAGTGGGTCTAGAGGTAAAGAGCACTTGCCAAGAAGTACACTGTGCTTTGCTGTTCCTGCTAGTAGGGGTACTTGGATGTGTTGCAAGTATATGCTGGAGCAACTCTAAGGATATGGTAAGTTGTGCTTGTAAGCTTAAACCGGATCAACAGTGAGGACAGCAAATCTTACAGGTGACTGCCTTTTCCTAGATGTATCAGGGAGTTCTGCCTTGAAGCCAAAACATAGGTACTCTGCTGGGACATTTAACTGGAAACAGAATGTGTGTGATGATGTATTTGTGCACATTATTTTATCATGAATGCGCATGATGCATATGTACGAATCTTGCAAAGTTAAGAGTTTGTAAATAGAGGTGCAAAGAAAAACAGTTCATGGTGTGCTGTCTGGCTTGATTAGAAATTATGACTTGGTTCTCAAGCTGTGCTGGAAAGTAGACACGTACCGTGAATTTGGTCACTTTTAGCTCCGAACCTTTCATGATCCAGACTCATGCAGGTTATGGTCTCTGCCTTTTCTTTTGAGCTTCAAAATTCTGGGCTTCTGAAAAGAATAAAATGTTTTGGTGTGAGTTTCTCCAGCCACTGTAGCACTAGGGCTTAAGACTTCCCTGTATTTAGGAAAATTAAAGCATCTACTGATGAGTGCAACACTTTACAAATTCCATCAAACTGGTGGTGAAGGACTCTTGCAGATTGAGAGTCTGATGCAACAGCCACTGAAATGGATGTAAAGACAAGCATTAGCAAATGCCACTTGAAGTGCTTTAGCAGAGGAACAGTTCATTAAAATCCATGGCTTTTCCACAAGTCAAATGCACCGAAACAGGATAATTTTGTCTGTTTTCATGTAACTTTTCGTGCGCGAGAGCTTTGGCAGAGAACACTCAGCAACAAGCTGCTGTCTTTCAGCCTTAGCTAAAGCCAAATGCTTTCCTTCTTGCCCTCTGAGGACCAGAGATAAGATATTATTCTGGATATAAGGTGGGATTGATTTTCATAGAGTGGGAAGAAGAAAATACCTGAAGGGGAATTACAGTTTGAATTCTATTTTCTCTAAGTGTCACTTTGACTGGGGGATACTTGTAAGCAAGACACGTTATTTAATATCTAGGAGAACTTAAGCTACACACTGCAGAGGCTGCTTTGTTGGCTCCTACATGTGAGCTTTTCTAATTCTCTTTCCAGGCAATGCAGCTCAGGTATCTGAAGGACAGTGGAGCGGGAAGAGCATCTCCAATACCGTGTATACTAGAGCTGGCATAACAGCACTACAGTCTCAGAAGAGATAGACTCTCAAATGCAGTTTTTCGCAGCTGGAGTGCCAAATGTCTCTTGATTGCTAGGCTCTTGACAGCCTGCAGATGAGGGGCAGAATGCACTTGGCTTTTGAAAAAAAATTGAATGGCAGTTAAGCCACATCTTCTCCCTTAGTGCTGTAACCCTTACATGCTTTCAGACTATATAGACTGATGCTGTGCTTGAATCTTGATCTTGTTTTAAAATATTTATTTCCTGAAACACTGCTTAGGCATTTAATATTTGACAACACAAGAGTTATTTTAAAACTCAAAATTGTTTAGTGTCAGGTTTTCACTCATAAATTCAGTCCATGTCTGTCTCTTTTTAAAAAAAAAAAAAAAAAGTCTGAAGATATGTAAAATCTGTTTGCAAATGGGAGGGGGAGAAAAAGAGCAATTAAAAATGTAAGAATAGAAGCTAATTATGAGTAATTCAGGCAGAGCTTTGTTTAGAAAATGTATCAGTATAAAATGGATAGGTGAATAGATTAGCACTGATTGCAGTTTTTACATATAATAGTTTCTTTTTCATGGGTAATCATTAGCAATTATAATGTAGGCTTTAAATCAGCCTGGGATGGGACTGCACTGTAATATGAATACTAACTAATTGTACATTCCTATGCAGAAGAAAATAACTGTGATTTGGTGATAAAATCCATGGCGCAAGTATTTCCTTGGGCCGTTTGTCGTTTGCTCTCTGGGTTCAATAATGTCAGCATTGAATGCCAAGGTTCATCACACAAATGATTGCTACCTTGCGTTAGCTGGGAGTGGAAGTTGCAATTATGCTTTTAAAGAAGTATGACTTCATGTAGTAATTACTGGTGGTATTAATTGCTAAGGGAAGAAAAAATGATCCAGGAGATAAGGTGGCTAAAAGTAATGGTGTAACACGCAGTACACAGCTGTAACAGTGCAAATGTTTTTGGAGGTTGTCATTGATCAATGATGACTTACTTCCCGAGCCTGAAAGTTTTATGCATCAATAATTGTGCAGGACTGCATGAGAAAACCTTGTTGTCAGTGCCTGCTAACACCTGGGATACTGCTTCCTTGGTTGCTAGTTGAGTTTTTTAGGAGTGCTGATGGGCAATAAAAAAACTATCTTGGTTTGCATCTGCATTTCTGGTCAAGATTGTGACACTGTTATTTTGGGTTCTTAATCCTTTCCTGAAAAGTCTGCATTTCTAAAGGGTACGCACCTGGACAAGAATGAATGAAACGGTTGAAGTAACAACAGCAAAGTGGTCTGTGAGAATTATTGTCACAGATTCAGTTTCCTGTTTCCTTGAATTTGTTAATAATATTTTTTTTTAATGGGAAATCGGCTTGTGCTTTCTGTCTGTCCAAGTGCCAGTCCCTTGTCCCACATCCTATTCACTTACTGCCTAATTTAAGATGGGCAGAAGACTTCAAGAAGAAAAGTTTCTGTAAGATTTGTGTGAATTGGTGGCTGAGTAAGGAAGAAATTACAGCAGTCTGCATCTTTATTCTTTTAGTGAAGAGAGTAGGAGAGCAAAGATGGTGGAAGGGGAAGGAGAATTGAGCAGGAAACTGGAAATAGACATCAACAATTTTGGGGGGCAGGGGGAGAGGGGCAGGGAGGGAAGGCTTTGAACTGCAATGACTGACATCCAGACTTAAAAAAGGCTTTTGAATGGGAAGGCAGGAGTCTCAGTTTGACACTCCCCTAATGTCATGTTGATGCTAAGATTTACCTCTTGATGGTACCACGTTTCTGGTTCCAAATAAGAGTCAGTTTTATTCCAGAGTTTTTAAGAATGTCTCAGGTACAGGAAACTGCATAACTTTTCTGTATGCCCAAACAGAAGCTGGAAGTACTTAGGTAGAAAAATTACATAAATCTATAAGCTGATATTCAGCTACCTTCTAACTGCATAGACTTCTCAGAGGTGTAGAGGTTTCAGTGCCTTGAGAAACAAAGAAATGCTCTGAAACATGATAGCCAGCTGGGTGCAGGTTCACCATTTGCTGGCGCAGCTGCCCCTCCTTGCTCTACTTGGTGCAGCATGTTTTTCTGGTCACAGTATTATCCCCCAGCACCCTCACGCTATATCTGCATCTGTTCTTCTTGGCAGCATTGTAAATACTGGAGAACAAAGACAAACTGCTGTTTCACCCTGGTGGTTTGTGGAAAGGTTCATCTCGCTGACAAAATCAAGATGGAATATTGAGTTTGCCCCTTCTGGATTGAGCAGGGGTTTACAGGGTGTAAGCTAACTAACTGCAACTAACAAAACTGCAAGCATACCCCTTTTACAAGATTAGACCTACATATTTAGGTAACAGTTCATAGGAAGCATGCATGTATTTTATAGAAACGTAGCCTGGTGTGTTTTTGTCTACTTTTAAATTGTATTGGAGAAAAAATTGAAGTTATAGCTTAAATATCCATTAAAAACCAATGCTACCCATCAAAAAATGGAATATATTGGGAGGGGGAAGAGGGGAGGGAATAAAAGCACCAGGAGAAAACTCGAGGATCTCACGCATGTGTGTGCAGTCTCTCCCCTCACAGAGAGGTTATTGCTCGTAAGACACGCAATCAGGTATGGGGTGTGTGTGTGTGTATATATATATGTGTATATATATATATATATATGTCTATCTCCCTTTTTTGAAGGAAAGGTAGTCAGAGCATCCATATTTTGATTTTTGTAGGTCTCAGTTGTCCCTCTCCTCTCCTCCCTGGGGAAGACTAACATCTAGAAATATGGGAGAGGGAGACTGTACACTGCAGAAATCTGCATTCTAATGTGTTGACTCTACCCTGAGGAAATGCCCTGCAGGTATAAACGCACTGCACACATTATACTTGGCCAGTCCAAAAAGAGTACTTCCAATGCTAATAAGGTCTCCTTTCACATGAGTCCTACAGGTTTCTATAAATAACTGTGTTTTTTAATAGCCCAACCAACACACTCAAAAAAAATTTTTTGGAAATGTGGAATTAGTTGCCTGCCTTCTCCCTGTTTAGAG
>VYZM01022807.1:52064-116216 GCA_013398915.1 Dromas ardeola
GGTGACATATGAATCATTGGCTTTTCTACTGTTCTAACCAAGTTACAACTTGTTAGAGACGGAGCTGGCGGTGACCTCTCTGAAGAGACTTCCAGCCACCTCTTATTAGAAGAGTTTTTTGCAATATCCAGAGAAGCTCAGCACCTCTGCTGTGCGCATCTCCAGCCTTTGGAAGTCAGCAGAGGAAAGCCCTAAGGCTGTGACAGTGCTGTTTCTTTGTTGTCTTAAATTCTGTTCCATCTTTGCTCAGATATATGGTGGTGATGATCTTTCTTTTTGTTGCCTCTTTTTTACAATAAAAATGCTGGCATCAGACCTAACTGTATCTTCCATGGTAACAGTTAAAAGCCAGTTTTTGTGGCACTGTCAGAGCCTCAGAGGCAGTTTCCTGAGGAATGAATGCCTGGAGGGGAGTTGCAGGGCCAGGGAGAGCACGAGGGACAGACATATGCTGGACTTGCCTCCTGACTCTTCATAGATCAGCCCTCTGGGAAGTTAGTTGAGAGCTTGTGTGCCCTACAGCCATGATCCTAGAGCTTTTGAATGTTAACTATACTCTGTAGCCACTATCTGAAAAATGATATCTATTGCTTCAGAGTCTGATCTCACTGAGGCAAGTCCTCTTGGCAGACTCACTTGGTCCTCGTAGCCATGGAGACAAACCAGATGTTCTTTGCTGTCTTAAGGAGCCGAATTCGGTCACCTTGCCCCAGTGGTTACTTGGATTTTTATTTTTTTTTTTAGTATTTATTTTTTCCCCTTATGATAACAGCTTTCTTCTGCTGCCAGCAACTATATTCAGTCTGGCAGAAGCATGATAAATACGCAACATGGTAGACATTTGTTAGTAATCAGCTACCTTTTGTTGATACCCCAGTGCGCTGAGCAGACATGCAAGAAGGTAAAGATTGCACAAGTTTCCCTGAATCTGAATTTCCCAGCTTGACTATCATATTGCCTTGTAAATAACATGCTACTAACATAATTTTTGGCTTTGAGTTTGCACCCGTGCATGCTGTCTCGTTCTTCTTAGGTAGCAGGTGTGTGAACTTTATCAATCAGAGTGGGATCTGCTCATCCCTGGCTTTGTTCTCTACCTTCTGTGTAGATTTTACAGTGGTGTGAGTTCATTGATTATACTGAAGTTCATACTGGTAAAAAAAAACAAAACACCACCCAACAAACCAACTGGTCTGGCAGTCATCTGGATCCTGTCCTGCAGAATGCTGATTAGGCATGTGATATTTTCTGAGTTATAGGAATAGTGTAGAAATTATGAAATGAAAATATATTAATAATGCATAAATTGGTGATAAGTAAAATAAAGTTACCAGCGAGAAAATGAATCTTGAGCACTGCTTTCAGCAGGGTGATTATTTTAAAAAACAATGCCTGTAAAAGCTAGCAGCTACAAAGCATAGTGGAAAGCTCCCAGACTGCAGCGCTTCTCAGCCTTTGAAATCCGTGCCTCGCTTCAGTCTGCTGTAAATCCTTTGTGTGCTTGGCCATGCTGTGAGTCACACAAATGTACCAAAGGTCCTCGCACCTTTCTTGCGTAAAGGTGCACCTCAGAGTTAGGGGAGACGACTGCTTTCGAGCTGACAGCGAGAAACGCTTTGTTCTCAATACAATCACGTAGAGTAGACTGATACGTATTTTCCTTTATCTCTTTATGTTTAGTCACGATATGCAGTTTTAAGAACATTGTATTAATGAAAAGTCATCTTTGTAGCAATGAGAAATGGGGATTATTATAGACTGCTCCTGACTTTTCTGCCTGTGCAGTGCTGCTGGCGGATTAGATTGTGGTATATGTGAGCTGAATTGAACTGTCAACCCCTATCAGGTATAAATCTTCATGTGATAACTAAGCATGGAGGCTAAACAAGGTGTTATAGGTCATTTTTTTGTCATTTTCTGATATCATGCTCTTTTTCCACTTTACTACTGTTGTTATTATGGTAATAATAGAGATGATGAGGGGAAAAAAAGGCATGCTGAAATGGGGCTTCTGTTTCAACCTTAATTAAAACCTTTTTTATTTATTAAATGCACTTTTCAGTTTGCTGAAATCCTTGTGCTTTGTTGATTTGCTGATACAGGATAGATCGCACGGGGATGCATTGGTGATCTGAGTTTGTGTCAGCTTTTGTGGGGTTCCTGAGGGACAGTGTCATCACAGAGAACAAACATGAGAATCAAATGGTTGACACTGAAAAATTTGCCTTATTTGTATGTTATCTGTATATGTTTTAACCTGAAATGCAAATTCAAACTATGACTTTACGTATCCTTCCTGATTTATCTCGGTCACTAAACAGTAACAGCAGCTCACATGTGGCTCCTGCAGGTCCTTTGGCAAAACCTTGGTGAATATTTGTAGGCAGGCAGCTACAGCCTGTCTCCATTAAAGGATTTCTTTTGAAATTTTTATTTTGGGGAAAAGTAATTAAAGCAGACTGGTCAGAAGGAGGTGCAGCTATTTATGGATTACTAGACATTCACTTTGAGTGAGGACTAAGGAGGCAGACACGTTTCCTCCCTGACTGTTTGCTTGTTAACATCTGATTTAGAAAAATTGTTGTTGTCTCCCAAAGATGAATTCTCAAGTTCTGCTATTGGCACGTGCGCGTGGGGATGTGTGTTGGGCACTTCTTGCTTCCATAGGCCACTTGAAGCATGAGAAGATGTGAAGGCATTTCAGTCACAGGTACTCATTTCTATGAGCTTGCCCTGCTGTACTCGGATGGCCACATACGCAAATCTGCAATGAGGAGAGTGGATACTGAGGAGCTCCTGGCCGCCCACTAGCGAGGTGCCCGAGTGCAGGTAATAAAAGGAGAATGTGGATGGAAAAGGGTGCTGTTTTGTGGAACAAAACACTCTAGTTCTGTGAAGTTCCCCATGGCAAAGAGTGTGAATGGGGGAGATTAACCAATGCACTCAGGGTGCCCATGGCTTTGTACCCTCTTCATCCTGAATACAGACGTTGCACCTAGAAAGATTAATGTGTACGTAAGATAAGGAGGCTTGTAAAAACCCTTTGTTATGACAAACACTATTTGGGTTTTTACTACTTTTTTCAGAGTTTTTATTATATTCCTTACAGGCGAAAGTGTCTGGGTTGGTCAGGTGGAGCTCCCTGGGAGGTTCATGCTTCCTCAGGGGAGGAATTGGACAAGTGCAATTTTTCAGAAGCTAGCAGGCAGGGGAAGGAGTGGAAAGACATACCTGGAGCCAGAAGCCTTGAAAGATGGTCATGAGGAGCATTGACCAGTCAGGCAGGCTTTAGGAGATATTGCACGCATGTTTTGCTGCAGTTCAGTCACTCAGTTAACTGAAAACAGACCTGGAAGTAGGAGCCTGTCTGGAGGGACACAGCAGGCAAGGGGAGATTCGGTAAAAGCCCTTAAAACACTTTTCTTTGCTATCTTTTGTCGAATGAAATGAGTTTAAAGGAATGCTTGTACTCCAGATGGAGTATTGGGATTTTTTTTTTTTTAATTTAAAAAGGTTAAATTTTAAGCGCTGCTGTGTTTGGCTGTAGATACTACTTCTAGTTTAGTTGTCTGTATTGAAGCAGCCCAGGTTTCATTGCAAGGCCAGATTTTTGAGATTTGTTGTAGGCTAGAGCTTTTAAAACTTGTGTAGAAGTTGGACTTTTCCATCTCTCTCTTTTCTGTTTGTGCTTATTGTCTAAAATGAAATTATAGAAAGAGCTTGAATCTTCAGTTTCTCTCACCTGAATTAGTGGTATCCAGCTGCTGCAGAAAGACATTGAAGGAGGGGAGAGGAGTTTGTATTTGGGTCTCTTGTTTCGTTGGCTCTTCAGAGTTGGCCTCTCTGCTCTGGGTACAGCTGAATTTCATAACACAGGCTGAATGCAAAGGCCAATGTTACGGTCCGCAAATAAAATAAGAAGCAGACTGTGGAATTTGTTTGCAGGAATTTTAAAGAGTCAATGAATAAGACTTAATGGAAACAATTTTTCCCCCTCCTTTCTATTTGCAAATGCTTTTGCTGAATTCCCGCAGAGCACTTACATATGTCGTAGCTTGTGACCCTGTGACATAAAAGACTTTGATTCCCTCTAGAGGAAGTGGTCTGGTTAGAAGTCGGACCAAACGTAGACAAAAACACAATAATTCCCAGAGAGTTTGACTCCAGCTGTTGGTTAGTTAAAAGCTACTTTTCTGGCACTATGAATGAAACAAAGCAAGACAAAAAAAAAAAGAAATCCAGGACATTCAAATGTGACTGCGTTACACTTTTAGTTGAAAAAAGTATATTCTTAATCGAATGTGAAATTTTTAATGTTTTAAAATATATGTTTCATTGAGAATTTTATTTTTTTGCTATTGGAGACAAGCTTATTTCCCAATTCAGCCTGACAAATTGAAGGGTGGAACATGTTTTCCTGGTAAAACTAAACCTCACCTGAAATCTCTGGTAATTTTTCTTGATAACTACAGAATTTGTCTCCTAAAGCACATCCACTGTTTTTGTTTTTAAGGCTTGAACATTCATGGTGTTTAGGACACAGCAGCATTTGGGTCTTGTGGAAATGAGATCTTTATAAAAAGTCTTAGGGACTGATTTTTTTATCTGGGCTGGGCTAAGTAGTTTGGCAGGACAGAGAGGTATGTACACTCCCCCCCGTGTGATCCTTCTGCTCCCAGGATGGAGCAGAGTCTCTCCTTTGTTCTCTGAAACTGCTGGGTTTCTAAGCAAAAGAGGAGTCTCCTAGGTTTATTTAAAGTTCATCACGTCTGTCCTAAACACCTCTTCCTGAACTTTTAAGCTATAAAAATAGGGATCAAGGCAAAACAGGAGCAGATTTGAAGTGAAAGAAACACTTTAAGCTCCTCTTTTGTTTAAGCAGATGTTGGACTAAGTCAATGCTTGATGCTCTGAAGAGTCTCATT
Source organism: Dromas ardeola (assembly GCA_013398915.1). Taxonomy (NCBI): domain Eukaryota; kingdom Metazoa; phylum Chordata; class Aves; order Charadriiformes; family Dromadidae; genus Dromas; species Dromas ardeola. Next base: position 56,990 of record VYZM01022807.1, read on the forward strand.
TGTGGTAGTCCTGTACGTTGCCTGTGACATACTGGAGCAGGGAGGGAACGCTTAGCCTGTGATGAGACTTGTTATAAACGATTGCCTCTGCTCCTTGCTTTGCAATAAGCCTTCTCCAAGTGTATGTGGTGGAGTGCGAAGAGATTTAAGTTGTAACTGGGGCCACTGCCCGCCAGTTTTGTACTGATGTGACTCCTCGTGTTTCCATGGTTTGCAGGACAACTGGGTTCCACCAGCTGTCTGGTACCTGTTTGACCTTCCAAACTCTTGTCTGCCCTTCAGATGCACTATTAGAGTGTCCTTGCTTGATAGCTATTCTTTTGAGCAAAATGAAGTTTCAGAAGGAATCTTTATCACACCGAAATAGGAATATGGACTTTAAAAATTTGGGACTGAATTGTAGATCAAATTTCTTAGAAACTGAGATGGTATGCAAGGGAGAGAAGAACAATATATACATATTTTTTCAGTTAGGTATTTTCAAAATGCTCCATTCCTGTTAATTTTGCCAGCAATACAAGTGGGCTGTCAGCCACCATGACATGAGGCGAGTGATGCATGTTGCTGCATTGCCACCTAATGGCGAGGTAGATAAGGAAGCATTGCCATAGTGCTGGCGGTGTTTTGGCAGTGGGAACGAAGGAACTTGAACAGAAATGGCCAGCTGAGCACCAGTCTCCTGTGACTGGGTCATAAATATTAAAGTGGGAGCATCTGATAGGATTGAACATGAACTACAAGAGCTGAATAGCTGGGAAGCACTTGATGGCCTTTCAAAGGCAACACCATAGAGAATGAAATGGTCATCACTGATCGTTTACTTGAATGTTTTAGTTTGAACTCTTTAGTCTTACTAGTTTTGAATTTTCTGTGGAACAGTTGATTTTGCAACAGCTATCTTGAGGGATCAGTGTATCTTTCATATATAAACGTATGGCCAGGATACCCCCAACTTCATGTTTTCAATAGAAGTGCAGCCACAGGAGTTTGGGATAATAGTTAAGATCTTTTTAATGCTGTATTCCCATAAATATATTTTTTAAAATCATAAACTGCCCATATATTTTAAATATGTTTAACTGAAAGGGGCATTTGCCTTATCTACTGTATTTCTAAATTAAATGTATTCTGGATTTAAAGAGCTAGGATCCAAATATTCAGCATCATCTACTGAAAGTGTATTCTGACATTTCTACAGCTTGCAAGCACACACTTTAGAGGTACTGGCAAATTATGTAAATTAACAGAGCCCTTTTGGCTGATTTTATGCTTGTTTAAGTATTTGTTTTGAGTGTGTATACCTGTGGGATGCTTCTGCTAATGACCATTTAGAAGTACTCAGAGGTTTAAGTAGTAAGATTAGTGTTGCCAACCCCCAAAATTACAAATACTAACATTCACCCTGAGAAGTTGTATACTTACAAAATTCTGAGGCTTCTTTTGTGCCTGTTGATAATTATTTTTCAGTTAGTGGGTGAAGCTGCTCCTCCTAGGGCTGAAGAGACCAGTGTGGGCCCTCAGGCATGGCACTTTGGCCATTTACTAGAGGAATCTACACTTTCTGTTCTCTTCTCTTTCTTGGGCAAGAAGGGTCCAAAAAGAGAGGGTGAGGGTCAGCTGCTGTTTGTTCACAGAATAGGTCTAAAGTTTCTATGAGAGAGGGAGAAACCCAAGTCTACATCAGAGAGATCTCCCCTTGCTGAATAACCTTCAAGACACCACAGCTTGCTATGGCTTGGCACAGGGGTAATAATGTATTTTGCCAACAAAAAAGTTTCTTCTGTCTTAAACATTCTTCCCCTTATTTTAAGGGTGGTATCATGGCATATTTTTCTCTCAACTATAAACTCTACATAGTCCAGTTTGGAGGACTTAATCGTGATTTTGAGTGCAGTCAAGAAGGTGTTTCCTTGCACCTTCAATGGAATTCTGCTATTTGAAGTGTAATATGGTGGGTTCTAGGCTATTTGTTTTAATATTTATATCAAGATAAGTGTATGACAATTTCCCGCGTGGAAAATATTTATATGCAAATATATATTTGGAAGATAGAAACTTATTTTCTGAGAGTGAAAGGCTATGCACCACCTCAGATTTAAGAAGCTTTTTCTTTATTTGTGGATTTGGGGTTCTGTTTGGATTTTTTTTTTTTTTTTTTGAGTCAAAGGCTATATTTGGAGGTGATACTATGTCCACTGCAAGGCAGATAAGTAACAACCAAGGATTTAATTCCAGAGCATTGCATAGTTCACTTTTTGTTCAGACAATTCAAATTTTTTTCTGTGTTATACATGGATCATGATTTATACATTAAAAAAGTGTTTTCTTGCAGCTGCTTATCAGACTTGGCAGATGCTACTGCACAGAGGAACGTGGTTCTAGTATTTTGTCATACAGATATACCACTGTATAGAATTGTATTTATTTTCTGTCTGTGGTGCATTTATTATCATTGCTGAAAGACTGTTAACATAAGGTGAATACTACATTTACAGGAAGGCTAAAGGCAAAGTTAGATTTTATTAAAAGAAGCTTACTTGGCTACCAGCTGTGCAGTAGAGGAATTTCGACGCATAACCTGCAGGGCAGCCATCCTTCTCTAAAACAGACACTTTCTCAATTACATACATACTAAGAGGAATCTCATTCCCAAATAAAAGGCATATCATTGTATGCAAACTGAAGGGGAGAAGTCTGCATGTTTTGGCAGGATCCAGACACAAGTTGCCAATTCCCATTTAAAAGAAGAAAAAGAAACAAAAAGTCTGGTTCCGTGAGGGATTTAGAGTATTTGTAAAGCCTTAGAGGACGCTTGGCTTGATTGTTACGGTATTTTAAATATAGGATTGTACTTTTCTTTTTATTAGAAGAAAAGGAGCATGCCAATAGACAAGATAAGGGCGTGAGGTGTGTGGTGGATTTTATTTTTTTCCTGAGGATGAAAAAGCAAAGTGAACATATTTTTCTTCACCTCCCGCTGTACCCTACCTTTTTAACCAAGGAATCCCATAGAGGACACTGCTAAGGAACTGAAATAAGACAGCTTTGTTGCACTGAGAGCTTTTTTGACAGCCCTGGTGCTGCTTTGAATACGGTTGGAGAATGACAAGGCAGGAAAGTCTTGAAAAAGTGCCCATTCACTATCCCCGAAGTTGCTGGTACTGCTGTTGAATGTTATTAATTTCAACTAGTGCTGGAAAGGGAGTATTCAGATGTTTTCCTTAGGCAGAATGTGTCCCTCTGCTGTAAATTAAAGAGATGAGCCTTCTCACAGGTGGCTGGTGGTCTGTGTGAGCTCGTGATCGGCAAGAAGTTTTGACGGTGTGGGGTTTGGAGCTAGAAAGCTGGTGGTCTGGGAAATCAGTGCCTCGCCATTCACACTTAGCAGCAGCAGTCTTTCTAATGCTGCGTAAGGTGAAAACTCTACACAGGGAGGGACAACAATTACTGTCACGAATAAAAAATGATCCATAGAAACGTGCATACGTAAATCCACGCTGGGGAGGGGAGCCCATTATCATCTCTAAAAAGCTAAAAGCCCTGAGCACTTGAGTGAAAAGAAGTGCTCACCGGTAACTGTGGTGCAAGGGTCTGTATCCTTTTTGAAAACTCGTAAAAACATGGTCATGACAGGCCACCCGTACCTGTTTCTATAGCCTGTAATTTAACCTCATTGAGAGCTCTGTGGAAACTTTGGTGTGTAAAACCATAGCCGATCAATTTTTTTGTCTTCCACTGAAAAATGTATCAATGCTACTTCTGGTTCAGTAATTGTTGTGCCTGCAGAGCGTGCATATGTGTGTCAACAGAAGCCTCTACAATTTTTGTAATAGATTCCCTCCCGCCCCCCGCCTTGGTCTCTGTGAATGAAGAAAGCTGTTCACAGCCTGCGACAAACCCACAGCCTCTCCCAGGGCCATGCCGGAGCATTCACAACCCAGAGCAGCTCCCTCCTGGGGAAGGATGAGTTGCCTGGGGAGGGGCTGCTGGAAAATCTAGTTGCTGGAAAGGGTTCTGGGAAAATAGAGGGCCTGGTGGAGGTGCCCTCTTTGGGTAATGTAAGTGCTTTGACCAGAGGCTCCCAACCCAGTTTATCAAAACACAGAGCATGTGTACTGGGCAGGGGCAGCCAATTCTGTCCAGGTAAGGAAGCTGCTGCTTCTTTGTACAGGTGCAGAGCATTTTCTGTGGCGTGATGGAGCTGTTCAGTTTTAGAATTCTTGCTGCTGCTGTCAGTGACAGCAGGAGAAGAGTTACTCGGAGGCATAAGGTAGAGACAAATATCTGAATTTGGGACTTTTTTGGAAACAAACGTGGAAAGTGCGGGGTAAAAGCGGATCTGAAACTAAAACAATTTTGCAGTTTTCCATTTTTATTTCTTAAATAGCTACCAAAATCTTGATACACTGTTGAGTTATACATTAAATGAAAAAAAAATCTTTAGAGGGTTTTGTGGAAATTGGCTTAATTTTCCTTTTGCTTTATTACTTCTGTTTTACATGAGGTATGCATGGAAATATGCTCTGTTTAATGAAACATTGGTGATTTCCCGCTGTGGAAAAGACTGTCTTATCTGAGGCTGTCACACTTGCCTGATATTAATTGATTAAATATTCATTTGCTAATTTTGAATCCTGTGGTTTTGTGAGCATAATGAACAGCCTGCAGAGGTCACAGCCATTGCTGCGAGAGCAGGAACATGAAGTGGAGAGGGGCTGATGGCTGCTGGGAAGGGAAAAACAGAAGTGTCCATCATGCACATTTTTTCCCCCCTTATATGCCTTTTCTGGTCCTCTGTGGTGTGGCCTGTACTCTGAGCTGGTGCTTCTGCCGTGGTTCTCCTGTTCAGCTACAGCTGCCTCGCTGTGCGACCTCCTTTCAGGTTGTGTTTACAGCATCCCCCAAGAGACTGGGACCTGTTCTTGCCTGCTCCCACCTGCCTCCCAGTTACAGATCCAGGGATCTTCCTTGCCCTCAGTGGTGAGGGATCTTGCTATCTCTCCTGTCCCCAAGCATCTACCCACAGGCTTTCCAGGGTCTGGCTGTGTTTTTGAAAAACTGCGAGTGTACACTGGTACTAGTTAATTCCTTGTACTGAACTGCAACGTACATCTTTAGGAATGAGACCTGTGTGAAAAACTGATGTAGCTCTGCCAGAAAAATGGGAAAATACTTGCAATTAGATTTCAGCTACACAGGGAAAGGAGACAATAGCATTTTCTTCTCTTTATTCAGCCTGATTCATTTTTAAACCATGTTAAAATGCATCAGAAGTGCCAGCCATTATAAAACTCTGAGATACCAAGCAAATGAGGTAAGTAAAATTAGTGGCAATTGTGCTCAGACTACGTTCTACTGAGAAATATTAGCAAGATGGCTCCCCGGAGACAGCCTGGCTTTTAGGGGAAGCGTCAAGACTCTTGTAGTGAGCTAATGAGGTCTCATGACTTATTATGAGACATCAGTTTCTTTATTTTAAAACTTACATTATCAGAATTTCAATATTTTGTGTGCCACTTCAGGTATTGTCTTAAGGCTGTACTCTTGTTGCTGATTTTTACTCAGCCCTGCTTGAAAAGTGAGTGAATTTCAACAGGCATATTGTAACCAAAGCATTGCTCTGCATTTGACATTTGAAGGGAACATTGCTCAAATGATAGAACCAAAAGAAAAAGTTTTGCCCAAGTAGGCCTCAGAAATTAATAAAGCAGGGCACAAAGTAAGCAATGCATTGAAAGAAGGGAAGCTTGGTACATTTGGGAGTTCTGAAAATGTTGTTAAAATTTGTAAATGCAAGCAGGTTTCAGCATCTTTCTGCTGGTATTCATTTTTATGAATATCTACACCACTTGGAGAAGGGTTTGTGGATTTTTATTTTTGCATGTCAATTAAAATATACAAACAAGATCTTAAAAATCACATAAGAAATATTTTGTGCCTGCCTGTTTTTTTAGATTCTTGAAAGAAAACATCTTATTTTTAAGACAGGCTCCTATTGGTAGGTACCAATAAGCCAAGGTCAGCCTGGGGGAGCTGGGTTCTCCTTTAGGTGTCTAAGCAGAGCTGAAGGGAGAGACCCCAGGGAAATTAAGGGTGATGTGGGGGATTGGTGAGGGAGCGGTGAGCAGGGACAGCTGCAGGGACGTTTCTCCGGGACCTGGCCAGCAGCTTGCCAGCTGCCCTGAGCCTGGCTTTGTGTGCCTGTTGTCCATGGGCTAGCGGGGTACAGGAGTTCCAGATGCTTGTGTAGGGGAGCGGTTTTTGGCAGGGGGATGAGTTAAATGTCTGAAAATCAAATTGTGCATCTGTGTCTCTTTCCTCATCTCCTTTTGCATGGCTGCCAATTTCTCTGAAACTGGTAGAATTGTAATACTTTTGAAGAGCAAATGGAGCACAAATTGGTCAGTGTGTTGAAAAGCTGCTGGGAGGGCAGATAGCTGGACGAGCACACATGTATAGCATGATTCCCCAAGACTTATTTCTTTGGGGAGATTTGACAGAAAAATCTGTTTTGGACAGAAGCTTTCACATAAAGGATGCTCATATCTGCTCATCGTGTATGTATTTAGCATTAATGAGCATCAAAGAGGAGACTAATTTCCTGTAAACTTGGTTATGGGATACAACTATTGTTTCCAATTTTTTTTGAAAAAAGACAACATTTGTGGCAATTTCTATGCTATAATAATGGGAAAAAAGTGAAGAGTGCCACGGGGTTCTTAATTAGTATTTGTACTCGGCAATGTCTGACAGTTGTTTTCACCAGATATAAGGTCTAGTTATCTCTTAAAAAGTAATAAACTAAACTGTTTTGTTTACACAACTTTTTGTATGCAGCATTCAGCTGTGGTGGACTGGTCAGGTGTGAGACTGGTTCTAAGATACTTCTTTTTTCTCTTAAACATGAGGCTTTATCATACGAGCTGCGTTGTGCTGGCAGACAATTTATAAGTCTGTGGCTAAAATCAAGAGAAACAGCAATGTGTGAGTGACTGGGCTTTCTGAGCTTGCAAGTGTACAGATATAGTGCTTCAATTGACTCCTAACTGTTCACAATATACAGTTCATGAAAGAATTCTCTATTTGAAGAGTACTGCCAAAATCTGACTATAATGTGATTTCCTTCTCCATCTTTCTTACAATGTGCAATTAAATAACGGTAAAGGACATCTTGTCTTGAAAGCATGGAGGTGAGCAATTTGGGGTAGTTGCTGTCTTTGAATTACAGGAACTTCAGTACTGTTCACTAGCGACTTGTTACGGACCAATTTGTCTGTGTTGGAGCGGAGAGTAGTTACTAGCTGGACAGGCGTGCAACCCTAAGCATTAAATAACCTCTATTAAATGATAGATTGGTGTATAACTGTAATGCTTCACTAATCAATCTTCTACTGATCCTGCCTCCCAGGATCGATGTTGTCATGAGAAAATTGAAGAGGCTGCCATTATTTATACAGCAGAATTAACCATCTCAAAGAAATTTCTTTCACTGCTTCTGAAATGCAGAGTATTTTCATCAGTATTCCACTAGACTTTTTCAAGAGTCCAATATCTTCTGTGACGTACCATCTAATACAGTAAATGTGGCTGATCATAGCCTTTGTGCCATGCCATGCTGTTATGTCTTCCCTGCCTGTCTCTCATTCCTTCAGGTTATCTAGATTTATTAAACTGCTTGGAAATTATGTAATTCAAAACTAATCATGGGAGGAGCCTTGGTGGAAGAAAAGGAGAAAGCCAAGTCTAAACAGATTTTTTTTTACCAAGTTCACATGTTCTCTGATGGCTTTACAGATTTTTTTTTTTTTATATTGATTATTTGCTAAACTTACAGTTTTCTTGCAGACAATTCTGTAAATTTTCTCAATGTCCCTAATCCATCCATACACAACTACTTATTATCATAAGGGTATTCTTTACCCATGTGTCTGTATACGTTGTCAGCAAAACCCTGCTGGAGGGATGAGTGGATTTTCAGGAGTGATGTGTTTGTCAGAAGAACCTTGCTTGGAAGCAATAATTCTTGGTTCAAAAACTTTAAAATGTCTTACTGCTTTGACACAATTTTGTACAGGATAAAATTAGTAGAAAAATGTTTAGTGCCAGCGAAAATTGCAGGTGTCTGAATTTGCTACGTACTTATGGAGCCAAGTACTTACAGTACCCTTTTACTCCTGTGCATGTATAACTTCCTGCATATTAGTACTTTCACATATAACTTGCAAGTATCTAATACCACAGGACAAATAAACTTTGAAAAACACAGTCATTAATTCTAGTATATCCAATTTAAATGCGCTAAATTAACGCAGTAATTTCTTGACAAGTAATGCTCAGTTACGTGCTCTTGGGCAAATAATGTTCCAGCCAGCTCTTTCTTCATTACTGATTGCAAAACACAATCAACAGTGCTCTTCTCCATGAGACCTCTGCTGAGACAGGAGTTTGTTTCAACTTAAGGGAAAGAATTATCCAATCGTTAAAAAAAAAAAACCAAAACCCTTATAAGGATTATAAGTAAATGAGATTCTTTTATTTGTTCTTAATTTTAAAACTATTTGAGAAAACTAGAAAGTTTCTTTGTATTGCTGAATGTGGCTTCTACTATAATTGGAAAATCCGTTCGTTTGCAGGGACAATTGCATTTTCTGGCTTTTAAACTTGCTCTACTCTGAGTGGAAAATTGCTATTAACAAGTTTTGCACATTAGCTGTATCCAAAATGTTTGCATTGGACCAGGAAGAGGGAACCTTTTCTTTGTTCACAACTAAATAAACTTTCCAAACACATTTGTCGTTTGGCTAAAATTGTGCAAATTCAATAGTGATGTAGGAAAAAAAAAAATATATCCTGTAGTCGCCTATCTGGTTTCCCATTCCTCCACTTGAAAAGGGAGCAATAGTCCTCAAGGAAAAGAATTTGCTGAGAGCATTTGTTTGCAATTCTTACTTAGGCTGCAGAGACCCATAATCCTGTTGCCTAGTAAATACATTATTGCTATTTCAGATTTTTCTGGTACGGTGAACAGATCAAAGAGGAGAGGCGATATAGCCAAGTCAATAATGTTGCAATGTGCAAGTTATGTATGTATCTAACTGTGAAATCATTATTATATCACATCGCTTTCAGATCAAGATTTTTTTTTCTTTGTTTCATTACAGGTGTTCATTTAGGAGAATTTTGTGAGAATGCTTGAGGTCTCTGGAACGAGTCTTTGTTTAACAGGTCAGTTCATTTATTGTTTTAATATAAACTGAAAAATTAAATTCTCAGCCTTTTTCTCTTTTTTGATATCCTTGTCAACTCAAAAAACATGGGTATGTAGAACTGTTTGTGATTGAATCTAAACTAGCGGTGTTCTATCTCAGGGATGCAGTAACATTTGTTTTTTCCTCCTGTGCTACTTTCTCCACAAATTAAAAGGAATTGTAAAGCTGCTCATCAACCTTAAATACAATGTCGAGGACATGTATTAATTTTTAGGTGTGGAGACCCATCTTTTTAATTTAATTACCGAATTTTACTTTTAAAAATGTGCAAATTCTTCTCTCTACTTTATTCCGTTTCCTCTCTACCAGTGCTATCATGGATGGTTTTGTATACACTTGTGCAGCAATCTCATGTCCTGTGATTAACAACATCTACAAGCTATTTAAGATTCATAGTGTAACATATTGGTTTATTAGTTCAGCAAATATACATTAATGAATTTGAAATCATTATGTGGAAAGTATGTCTCCATTAGTTATTGATTTAACTGGAAATTAATCTGACAGGTCATCCAGAATAAAACCAATTTCTTGAAGTGATAGGAAAACTAAGTTTTTGTTTCAAATATTAAATATCTAAAAATGCTTCTTGTGTATTTAGCTAATAAGATTGTGTATGGGTTGCTTCCAGTCAATGCAAGCGTAAGACGTGCTGTCAGTAATTAGTATGCACTGCCAGACTTTGATTATACCGGCTCTTTGACCTATTTTTAACAGAAACTAGGGCAGTCCTTTGGATTGCCTTTCCCTCTCCCTGGACACCCTGCTGTGTTATGCTCTTCATATTTGACATTATAACATTCAACTGCAGTGCCAAACTGCAGAATATTCCTTGGGGGTTTTTGCTGAAACAGATGTAACAGATGTCTGCCCACCCTGAAGTGCGCAGCAGTTTCTGGTAACAGTCACAGAGTAAATGATTTTTCTGCATTGTTTATTAAAGATTACTTTAGTCAAGAGCACATTTTGGAGCATACTGTGTGGAAGATTCTTTTGGAAATAATTTTCAGAATGATCTGAAAGACTCTTCTCTCTCCCTCCCCACCATGTTCAATTGCATCTTGGGCTGTAAAGGGTATGGCTAATGACTTAATAGCCTGGTGGGTACCTAGAAGCTTAATAGTATTAACTATGAAAGAATCCGACACATGCATACTGTTTTAGATACAAGCTAGCTATTGGAAATTAGAAATGTCTAAAAGCTACAGTCAGGATATTCAGTAATGTATGGCTTTGCTAGGAATGTGTTTTAAGATGATTTAAAACGATTGCAGCACTGCAGACTTCTAATACTTCAGGACTAGACCAAAACCTTTTGCTTTGCTCTGTTTAAAGCTGTTCCTTAGCGTCTGTCTTCCCTTTGGGGAACTGGGAGTGCATGAGTGGCGGTTTCTACACAAGCCAAATGGGCAGATGAACTGAACCATGCTGAAAGAAGAGGGGAAGCGAGAGGTTGGCTGTGGATGTGAGAGTGGGCAAAGGAAGAGGAGGAGGAAACGGTAACCAGAGAAAGCGGGAGCTGAGAACTCTGCCTAAGCAGGGATGTGTGGAACAAAAGTACTTGGAGCTGGAGTGGATAGTTGCCTCATAAAGAGATGTCTGGCCTGGATGCTGAAATGAAGGACAAGAGCAATGTGGGAAGAAAGGAAGCCTTGGGTAGCAGATAAAGAGATGAGATGGTTTCACTGGAGGAACTGAAGGAGAAATTGTGACTGTCTTGAAGGCCGGTGGGCACGGGCGCGAGTACATGTCCATCCCTCTGTGTGCAGGAAGAAAGGGAAGGGAGTGTGGGATGCTACATGGGGGGTGTGTGCATGCGATTTTTCTTTCAGGAATAGCACCGTGTAGAAACAATCACCCGTGTTTGCCTCCACCTCTTTGTGGTGTTCAGAAAAATGTGTGGTCAGTCTGTACAAAGGCAGTTCTGTGACTGATTCTCTAGTAAGTTTTCTCCTTTGTCAGTCCCTGATCCTCAGCAGTTAGCTCTCTTTCCTGTTTCAGCCTTTGGAAACTGAAACCCATGGATGCTATCCATCCCTCTTTGTCTGTGCTGCTCCTATTAGAGGTCGTCAGCGACTTGGGTGGTGGGAATGCTGGACTAGATGATATTACCTCTTTCCCTTGCTTTCATCCTCCCACGTTCAACCTCCTAGTAGGATGTGCGTACAGCCTTTGTGCTGGGATTAAATGGGTCATTAAATGGTATTGGGTTGCCCGTGCACAGACTGGCTAAGGAGAAGCCATGTTCTTCATGGTTGATTGAACTAGCGAAAAGACTTTGGTGTCCCAGTCTTGGTGAGGAATCTTGGCGTTTCTCTTCAGGAAAGCAAGTTGTGGACCAAAATAGGCAGGTGTTATTGTTTCGGAGACTCTTCTGCGTGTGAGGCTGTGAAGCCATATGGCTCTCCCTGAGAATTTGCCTTGCTCAGGGCCAACTGACTGTTTCTGAAAATCCCACTTGATTTACTTGCCTGCGTCAAGAAAGGTTTCTTTCACTGTTACACTGAAAATACCTACTTGTCTCTCTTGGGCTATGATAACACACTCATTATTGAAGTCGTATCTGATTGCTACACAAAGACATTACTTGATTTTTTTTTTTTTTTAAATCAACATGTTTGATATTTTTTCTGTCACACTTTATTAATGACATTGTCTTCTAGTTGGAAAATTAATTCCAACCATCGTGTACAGTGTTATCCTAGCAAGCAAGATCACTTCATGCATATGTAATACTCTTACCACGTCATAATTTCTTATATTTTGCCACTGCACTGGAGTAATGACAGAACTTGCTCTACTTTTAAAAAAATACATTACAGCACTTGAAGAGGTAAATCACTGCGTGGTAGACTAAGTAATCTGGGAATGATTTATAAATCCCCTCAGAAGGTTGATGCTTGGATGCATCTGCTTTGCTTGCCTAGATCCGTGCACTTCACTGGAGTTCCTTCGGTGTGACTGGAGGAGCCCGTTCTAGTGTAGGGACTCATCTGTAACAATTTTGAAGGTAGAAGGTGGTGGAGAGACCAGCTGGACTCCTGCTGAGCACCGAGGAGGCAGGGCAGCGGTTTGAACTCGACTGCACAACGCCATAATGACGATTAAGATTCAGTCTTTTGGTCCTTCATAAGGTAGCACATTTTTTAATGTTATAACTAATGAACAGAAAGCAAATGAAGCTTCAGCTGAAACCCCAAATGTCTTGAAGACATCTTGTAAACTAAAATGACCAGGAAGAAGTCATTTGTGGTTTCCTAGTCCCGCAACTGACCTAGCACTGACTCTGACCCTGAGAAACAGTGTTCTTTATGCAGCTTCAAAGCTACTGGCTTTGTTTCTGCATACAGCCTTTGCGGAAATGTCGTGTCCCCTTGTGAGATCAATGAAATTATGCTGCGTCTTATTGCTTTCTTCAGTGACCATCCTGCAATTCATTGCCAACACGAACAGAGTGAAGATTAATATTAGGGCTTTGTTTATAACATAACTTTCGTCCTAGGCCGCAGTGATTGTAAAAACACATTAAGGAAGGATCCTATAGGCAGTTTAGAAAACAGTAGAGAACGTAGAGGCAGAACTCATTTGTGAATTGGTAAAATAAAATGCCTTGAAAGTTGTGCTGCGGACCTATAGCTGATTACTAACCACTTTTTTTCCCCTTTTGCTACTACTTCAAGTATTACCCAGCATTCCCAGTATAGTGCTGTGCAGTCCTCTAGGTTTTGGGTTATTGAAATTACTGCAGTATTAAAAATCAGCACCACTGCACTCTTATGACAGGACTCACTAGATTGTGCATGCTGTCCAAGTTCTTCTGTAAGAATCGCGTAGTCCCGTGTTCTGTGTTTAGATTTATTTCTGAGGGAGCTGTTGCAGGTGACAAGACTAGTTGTCTTGTCTTTACGTGTAATGAATAAAATCAGTTCTTGGAGCATATTTTTTGGAGAACTGGAAAGCCATAAATAGGTTTTAGGTCCATTTAATTTAAATTTTTGCAGATGAAGTCCAAGGACAGTAGAAAACTTCTTAACGAAAGCTGGTTGTTTTTGAACTTCATTGAAAGCACACTCTTTCCTGGGTCACAGTTTTAGGTAGGTCAGTATGAGAATAATGATCTTCAGTTATAAAATATACAGGCTGTTTTTTCATTTAATATTGAGGTGGTGATTGCATGGTGGTATACTTGATCCAATCGTGTCTCTAAGGTGGCAGCAGTCTCAAAATTTTGGAAAGCCTAGAATATAAAAAGTAGTAATGAAAGCAGCTAGAAAAGATGTTTAAAGGCATAGGTCGTTAGTTATGAATTATGTATAACTTTAATATTTCCATCACAAACAGCTGCACTGAGATCTCTATAAGTAGCATTTATGAATTGTAAGGAGAGGGTACAGGTGTTTGCTTTTTTGTTGTTCTGTTTTGTGCATGGACTGAGTTGTTCTGTGTTGGAGAAATATTGATGCTAACAGATGATGTGGAAGAAAATTTGATCTCTGTGACCAAGGATTTAGATCAGAAAAGAAATCTGTGATAGCCAATTACGGATTTTTTTTTTTTTTTCCCCCTCTCATTTTGGTTTAAGCCCCTCTTCACATCCATGTTTAACTATAGAGGGATTGAAATATACCTTCTTGCTCTGAAAAAAATCTTGCATTCTAAACAAATTTGCAGCATATGCCACGCGCTTTGGGTTTCATTCAGAAATTCACACAAATGAAAAATGTTATTACAAAGTGCAACCCATTTCCTGATCTTAACCACTAATGTAGTATGCTAATCCTGGTCTTGCCTAAATATGCATTCTTAACAGGATCTCAAATGTCAGTGGTGTCATGGAGAGTGATAGTTTTTCCCTTTCTCTGCCTCTGAAAATGCAGCGTAGATTTTTAAACTCTTAAGAGACGATGTGGCCTGTAAAGAATTTATACAGTGGTACGCCCTTGAAGGGGTACCGGCTTTTTGGGACTTTTTTTTTTTTTAAAGCCATTTACCCCCTGAAGGTATTATTTTGTTGTGAAACATTTTTGCTTTCCAAAAATAGGACATTTTTGTCTTCTTTTGGGACTTAAAGTATTTTGAATAAGAAAACTTTTTTTCAAGAGTGTGCATTTGGTCACTTTACTCCATTTGTCATAAGATTTTTCAAAGGAGCACCAAAGTTTTGACTGTGGCCTCTTTGGGGTGCCCTGGTGAACCTGAGACACTTTGCTGTATGTGAGTGGCCCCTTGTATCCTTGTAATTCAAGAAGGGGAGGTACAGATGACTGATTTTTAAATTTCTTAAAAAATTATTATTATTATTTTTCCTACAATTTTGGTAAAGGAGCATGCTGTTTTAAGAAGGGAAAAAGAGATGCTCACAATGATGGTGTAATAAAAATAAATAAATAATTGGCTAGATGTGACCAAGACTTCTGGGACAGAAAAGACATCATTCACTTTTTTTCTTGTTCATTGCTGTACTTTCTGGTAGCTTCTTCACAGCTAAAGTAGAACAGTGTGCCTGAAGCGCTTATGTTGAAGTGCTTCTTGCCTTTCCTCTTTTGACTCTCCACTCGGGTATCTGGTGGTAAACTACGCCAAAGTGTATAACTACTCCATGTTTTATTTCATTTTTTAAGTGTATGTTTTTCAACTTTGTTTTTTGGTTTGGTTTAGTTTAATCACATAAAACAGCATGCCTTGAAAAAGTCATTAACAGGAGGTAGTAAAAAAACATTATTGGAGTCAGTATTACCCATGGTGTGTAATGTGTATTGTGGATTTTGAAATATTTCCCTTATAAGTACAGGGAATGCTGCAGAAACCACAGCAGCATTAATCTAGGCTGCATTAAACCCTATTTTCATGGTAACTTTTGCAAGTATCTTGCAAACTAGCAATACCAGAAAACAGCTTTTTTTGGAAGGTGAGCAGTAAGCCTTTTGGGTTTATGCAGTGGTTGCTAAAGAAAAGTCTTGATCCTGCAAAACTTCTGAAAAAGAGTTGGTCTGGCTGTGGATAGATTACATGATTGACAACTGCCAGATAAATAATAGTCTGAAGGTTGGGCTAGAAAGATTCATCAGACACCACCGCTTTGGAATAGAGGTGGCTTGAAAAGGAGTTTTCACTTCCACAGAAAGTGAACCTGTCTTAGAAGAGAATAGGTGTTCTCTGGTATCTTCCTTTCTGTACACTGACGGCATGTGTTAACTTTCCTCTTACAACTGCTCCTTCCCTTCAGCAAACAAAAAGCTGCAACAGGGCAGCTTGTCAGGCTATGTAATGATTTTGGCTGCTCTGTCACAAAGCAGGATGTAGCAAAGATCCGGTAGGTTAAGAAGGAAACATAGTCTGAAGTTAAGCAACTGTGTGTGTCTCCTGGATATTACTGTCTCACTTAATAAGGAAAAGTGAATGAAGCTACAGCCAGAGGTCAGGTTGTGGGTGCTTTTGGCTGGCTGTGTTACAGGTGGCTCTGTGATAGTGCTATTTGCCGTGTTGCTCAGCACTCTTTTCTGTAAGATGCTCATTTTGGTTCATAACTTCACTGAATTCTAGCTTTTGGGGTGAACTTCTCCACACTTAAGGTTAAGGTTTTCTTTCATTTACACTAACGTAGCGATGTCCAAGAATGATGGTTATAAAAAATAAAATCCTTTATCCCTTTAAAACAATCATCTTCCAAGTATTTTATTTAGAAAACAGATTTTTATCATGCCAGTCATAGGATCTTCTTTTGACAGTACAGGATGTGTTTCTTCCTATACAAACCTACTAGAATGTGGCCAAACTTTGAGTGTACCTAGAAACGTGAGCTTTGTTCAAGGGAAACTTGATCTTCAATTTACTATCTCAGTATGAAGGAGCAGTTTGCCTTCAAAGTCTAGTTAACGCTAGAGCTTACAAATACTGAGCTGGCTGGTAGAGGTTAATTGTTATTCTTTATAGTCACACTGGAGCTAGAACAGGAGGTATTAACCAGATAACTAGATGGTATACTATTTCTTTACAACCATTGCTTACATGATTTGTATATAACGAGAGGGGTAGCTGTCATATATTTTCTAAAAAAAAAAATAAAAAAAAAAATCAGTGACACCATTGCTGTATTTTTATGACGGCCCTTGGGAAGATTTTGTATTGAATATATTTCTACTGATAATCCCAGTGTATGTTTTTAATTTTTGATTGAAAAAAGTATTTATCACTATTAATAAGAAAGTGGTAACACTTGTTACTTCTAAAAAGTGGGAAATACTTTATTTTTTTAATACTTCATTTGAAAGCATCTGCCAGAAGTATGCAGCATATGCTGAAAATAAGTAAATACCAGCATATGCCAGAGTGCCCCAACATTGGCTTAATCAAAGAGCAGACAGTATTTTTGCTTGACTCCATGAGCTCGGGCTTTGGCCCATTTATTTAAGATTCTTTGTGTTGCTTAGTATTATTATTTTCTAAACCTTTTCCTTCATACATTCCTGCTATTAACTGAAATATTTTACCATCTGGTTTTGGGTGGGGTAAGAAATTGATTACTGATTAAAATATTTCCAAGCCCATCTATAATTTAAATGTAAAAACATATCATTTTAAGTGTCATTGAGTTTAAATGGAAATTGTGACCAGATTATTAATGCGTTGAGTTTGTGAGATGGCACATCTCCAAAGCATCAGCTCAGTGCAAACTGCCACATCTGCATTTCATGACTTCAGGGGGATGCCAAGATATTTCCATGGGGTTCAACTGCAGAGCTCTATAACAAGGCAGTGGATGCTTTCTGGTCAAACAGATTCATAGAAAATATTTGAGCTATGTGTGGTCTAGTAGTATGTCTCCCTCACTGATATTGCAGAGGCTTATTCAGGGAATGTTTTTATACTGTTTATTTCTTCAACTTTTAGCACAATAACAGTTTAATTTAGGCTCACGAGCGTGTGAGTAGGTAAGAGAATAAGTGAGAAAGAAGGTGGAATACGGTTACTAATAGTGAAATACTAGCGCATTCTGCTAACGCATCTGTGCATGGGATTCTGTAAATCCCAGAGCTATGTGGAGAATGGGTACTCAGGTGCCTTGATCTTGGAATAGCTTAGAAGTATGAAGAATAAGAAGAGCAATTGGAAAGAAACCATGAATGATGGAGAGAGCTTTATTGTGACCCATTAACAAGCTCCTGTGTGAAGGTGTTGCTTGTGATTTCTGTCATATAGCCAAATAGCCATTGCTATCAAACTAGAAACAGTATGCTCTTCAAGCAAGAGAACTCCATGGGACTGTAACTATAGCTGTGGATGTATGAATTCGTATGCCTGCTATAGGGAACAGCCTTCTAAAAATACCGTTTCCCCTGGGAGAAGATCTGGATATCATTGCTTGCTTTTCTTTTGTGTGGCTGCTAACAGATAAGGATTTTACTCATCTATACTATTTCTGATGTAGAAGAGCATTC
The DNA here is from genome assembly GCA_013398915.1 of Dromas ardeola. Lineage (NCBI taxonomy): Eukaryota > Metazoa > Chordata > Aves > Charadriiformes > Dromadidae > Dromas > Dromas ardeola. The sequence goes on from VYZM01022807.1 coordinate 74,697, forward strand.
GTTGAACTTCAGATTTGTGAGCTTATATAGATGGGAAAACATGAGGCTTTGCTACCTGTTTTATTCTGAACAGATCAGAAATTTTAAGGCAAACAAAAATCTCTTTCTGTGCAAGTTAAACCAAATGCAGCCCTTCACTGTAGTCTTCTAACATTTGTTCACACCACTTCTTTGCTATTCATTTTTATCTTTATTTTATCTTTATTTTCATTTTGTCTTTATTTAATTTCTTAATTTTAAAATATCTTGACTGCTGTTAAGAAAAGCAGGGTACAACAGCCACAAGCACTTCTGGACTGCAAAGCCCGATCACAAACAAGAACACACCTTCTGCCAAGAACCTGTCTCAGCATCCAGCAGCAGTGGCTAGTGGATAGTCTTATGTTTCCCTTTCAAATGTGTAATAGGTTGAAGCTTTCTGAGGAAAAGTGAAGATGATGACTTAAAACCCATGACAAAGCAGTCAGAGGTCCAGAACCCCAGGTTGCCAGGCTCCTGCGTTGCTCCTCTACAGTTTTTGCAAATAAAACCATTAGCATAGCTGTGTGGAGTGTGAGGTTCTAAATCATATTGACGATAAGACTGGTAATATACAGTTTTATCTACAAATAAACTTGTAATATAAGACATAGAACACAATATTTCCTGCTTCAATTCCTTTCACCTTTTAGAAAGGAATCTGAATGATATTTAAAGGCAAGATGGACTTTCTCTAAACAGTGGAACTTGTTGTTTTCCAAATTTCAAGGACCTATCAGATCATCAAAATGTTACATTGCCTTTTCATATTTCTTATGAAAAGACTGATGTATACTGAGATTCTTCCTTGGCGATGGTAAGTATCAAGCAGTATTGATAGGAAACTTTCATATTATGAAATCGAAGGTGAATTTCTTATCTCTCTATAATGAGAATGTCCATGAAGCAAAAATGACAAATAGCATAGAGATCCCTTATGTGCAGAGGTGTGGAGCCTTTTCGTATCTGAAATCTTTCCTTCTGGGTGAACTGTGTGTTTTCCATATTGAATCATTCCATCTGAAATGCATTTTGTACCTTGTCTTGCATCTGAAGCAGGGAGAGGCAGTGAGGAGGCTGCAAAGGGACCAAAGCTATGGATTTGATTAGGTGTGTCAGGCAACCCAAACATGAGGTAAAATGTGGAGCAGATAACCATCTTGGCTGAGGTTCAAATGGTGTTGGAATTAATTTTTTGACAGGGCTCCTTTCCTTGCTGCAGGAAGGCCTGCATGCAGTCAGGGGATTGATTGGAAAGAATGTTTTGGGTTGTGTGTTTTTTTTTGTTTTTTTTTTTTCCAAAGTCTGTGTGTAGTTTGTGTTGGTTTTTTTAATTGCTTGCGAAAGTTCTTCCATTTTTTAGATGTTTTGTGGAAAGCAAAGCTTGTTAAGAACCGGCTGTTGGGGAACCAGTTCCCCAGTTGTTACCATAAGGAAGCTGGACTTTTGCCTTGGTCCTTTTCTGTCTTAATATGGAGGGAGTAAAACATTTCTGGAGGCGGTTAGCATCTGCTACCCAGATTTAGTTTGTTTCGCATTGATTTCTAATAAGCTAGAAACATGATGAGAGCAGCAAGGAGCAGTGTGAGTGCCAAAACATCTCCATTACTTTCCAAGAAGCCATAGCAATTACTTGACGTGGTTTTGTCATACTGTTGGTCTGAAATGTATTTCCTCTCCAGGTACTTTGTGGAAATTTCAGACTTACAGGATGTTGTGACAAGCCACCTTGGTTTCACTAGTTCCATTAAGGCATGGATCCCACATCTTGATCCTCCATTATCAACCCCTTACAATTACCTTGCCTGTGCTGCAGTGATTAATGAACCTTGAAATTATCAAGAATGAAAATTCAGCCTTTAAAAAAAATAAAAATGAAATTGTTTATGAAACAGAGGTTTGCCCTTACAAGGGTTGTCTGCAGCCATCAGACAGGCAGCCCCACTGAAGGGTGTTTCCCAGTGCAGAGTTGTGCTGTTACACCCCATTTTGGTTAACATGAGTTTCACTTCACTGTACTCCAAGACCAAGTCTCTGCATTCAGTCTTGCATGACTCTTGTTTCACACTATATCTTATTGTAGCAGACGGTGGAGGTGTCAGGGAGCTGCTGAAAACTGCCATATTTATTGTACCTTCTCAGCACAGAGTAGCTCATCTGCTTCTGCTGGCAGTGGTTCCCAAGGGACTAGATACCAGTTAGGATATTCAAAACACATTGCGTCCTGGACATGTTCTTGCCTGGCTCTGCATATTCTTGCTTTTGACTGTAAGAAAAGATTTTGTATAGTACATGTTGGACAAATGTTTCAAACCTTCTCCAAGTTGAATATATCCGTAGCAAGCATGAAAGTGGGAAGAGTGAGCACTGCTAGGCAACCTAGTCCAGTGCTGCCATTGTATTCTTATATGGTGATAGAGAAGGAAACCTTTGATAAATCCCATAGCTCCTATGACTACTATCTGTAGGAGGGCAGGGTTACACAGGAGCTGCATTTCTGCAGTATAGCACAAAGATGCTGAAAGTAGTGTCAAATTTGGCTCAGCTATCAGCACAGGAGCAGCTCTGGTAGCCCAAGCTGCCAGGGTCCTAATGTTTGAACTGTATTGTTGAAACCTAAACAGGTAAGCTGCTGGCATGAGTGTGGCTGTGCTGTATCACTTTACACTTGAAGTTGCTCGATAAATAGAAATAGAGCACTCGAATTCTGAAGTTACATCATTGCTAAATGTGTGAACGTAACTGTGTTGTTCCTTTTGATTGCACTTCTATGGACAGGCTTTTAGATTAGAACAGGAATGAATCTGCTTTCAACAGTAGAATGTGTGTGTTTGGTTTAAGCTTCTATAGGAAGACAGTACTGTTAATATACTTACTAATCCCTTCAAGATTTGTAAAATTAATGGGTGACAAGTATTTAGTTTAATTGATGTTAATGTAGACTAAGAGGGAGTTCAGGAGAACTTAACCAAACCAGGCAACAAGGCTGAGGTTGCATCTAATGTGGAAGGGAATGGTAATAAAAGTTCAGCTTTCTCCTTTAGCACCTCCGGGTGCCGGTGCGTGGTCTGGGCTGTGTAATAGGGGAGATGGTGCACTGTTTTTCTGTGCCCAGCACTACAGTCACCGTTGTCTGTGTAGCTGTATCTAGATCAGACAGCTTGACAGCCCATGAAAGTCGGTATAGACAAGTGTAAGGTATCTTGCAACAGAAGGAACAACTTTAAATTACTTGCACACGTTGCTGGATGTGAAATTAACTGCTCAGGAAAAAAAAAAAACATCTTGGCATCATTAGGGATACCTCATTGAAAACATCTGCTCTTTGCAAAGCTCTGGTCAAGAGAGGAAAGAAATTTCATCTCCGACCCAAAAGATCGGTGGATTCCCTGGAGCATTGGGATGGATAGTGTTTGTAGGGCCAAGTTTTCATCTGAGTATGTGTATTTGGACACAGCTCACTGACAATCGATGACATGAGCCTGCTGCTCGAAATCCAGTTGCCTTTCCTGCACACTTTTGGGCTGCAGAAGTAACTCATTGTGTTACATGACTGAAAGTCTGAAAGCTTCCATACAGGAAAAGATGTTGATGATGATGATGAACCTGAATGACTTAAAAACAAAAAGAAAACAATGCCCTATCCTTAATATGATGACAGCAGCTCTCTTGTTCTTTAGACCAACCAGTTTGTCTCAGGGAAACTGAGGTACTGTAGGTGGGAGTAGAACCATCTAGAAAGTAGGAATAATAAAACATAATTTGCTTTTAGTCAAGAGGTGAAACAGCCAAGTATATATAAATGAAGCAAAGCTTTTATTTTTAAATATCTCATCTCTTAAAGGTTTGCCTTTACTGGTGTTTTCCATTAAGTTAAAAGTACATGAAATATTTTTACACAGGCTGTTTGGGGATTAATTTTATTTCCTCTCCATTTCAACAGAATAAAACCTAGTAAACCTCGTGGGAAATTAATTATTTGGGCCCAAAACTTTCATTTAGGAGCTTGACACAATATAAGGATTGCTAAACATTACGGAGGAATAACAGAATAAAAGAGTTAATGTACTTTCTGATTTTGACATTCTTCCCCTGGAAAAAATGCTGGCTGAGACTGGTGCATGTCTCTAATATTTCACTGTGTGTACAGTTCTGTAAGGAAAATACAGTGCTGTGTGATGACAAGTTTGCTACCTCCATTAAGAAAGAGATTTTTAGCTGTGGGCAATGAAAATCAATCAGATGAGATCACCTTTCTCTTTCAGTTGATTGGCAGTAGTGATGTGAAAATAGCTCAGGCACCAAAATCAGCTTCTGATGTTGAAAGACTCCCAGTGGCAGGATGACCTCAAGCTATTGACACAAAGTCTTTGTTTCCTTGTTGATTCCAGCACATCCTTGGCTATGAGTACAAAAACACCGAGGAAAAATTGTAGGGAATTTACGTGAGAGCAGGATTCCACTGTTTACCTAGCTTCTTCCCATGGCCCCTCTTCTGCCTTGTATGGAGTTTACGTGCCCTTGGAGCTAACTTAGACTTGAGGACTTCAGAATAATCTTTCACGGATTTTATATGTAGCACAGAGTATTTTTGAATGTGTGCTGGGAGAACTCATTAGCTTCTGTGACCTCACTAATTTATTTTTTTTTTTTATTCCTGAAATGATATCCTGGTCCACAGTGAGAATTTGTCTTTTAAAATGTTGGAGCAATTGTTTTTACAGAGCTCTAGTCAAAAGGAAGAGATGTTTACATTCAGGGCTTATTGTCTCATTACATAGAAAGAAAAGGACGTTAATTAACCCAATAGCCACTCCTTTTGTCTTCCCTTTTTGTTCTATCACTTGATTTACACCATTCCACCCGCAGTAACTCCCACAGCCCGTCAGAGGTGCCCAGCGGCGCTGGCGTGGCTGGTGGAAGACCCTGACCTTTCAGAGCTTCCCAGGCGTTTCCCTCGAGGAAAAAATGCAGGGCTATGTTAAAGCACTAGTGTCACCCTTGATAATTTCCCCTCCTCTCCTCTCTGCCCTCACTTCCGTTTTCAGTTTGCCCTTGTAAAGGGTCAGAATGCCTTCTCTGGTTTGGTTTGGTTTGTTTCACTTGGGTTTCTAGTAGGTTGCTCTTTGAGGGAAATTTGGTTTCTGACAGGCCATTAGCATCTTAGCTAAGATTGGTCTGCAAAATTGAAGGAATTTTCCGAGTAACACTATTTCACACTCCTTCATGTGAGAGCGGTGGGCATTGCCTATGGAAAGTGTCCACGCTTCAATAGAAATCTTGGTGGGTTTAATTCCCTTTCTCTGTCAAAAAACCAACAAAACAGCATAATTTGTGAATTACTGGTGGTCCATGGAGACCTGGCTGCTTACATGATGCTGACTCCTCTTCTGTGCATAGGTTGCTAAAACAGATTATGTCACTTCTATAATGTAGTGTATTACTTTTCTGTGTAAGTAATTGCTGTGGTTACCTCATGAGCTTTAGGAAATCAACAGTGGGCGGAGAAGTGCTAGCGAAACACATTGTATATAATAAGTTGTGAATCATCCCATGAATAAGTTTGTGAGGCTTTTGCTTTAGAATGCAAAATTGATATCTGGGCCACCCACAGGTCATCCTTTTTATGCAGTGCAAAGTTTAAAAGATGCAGTAACTGAAGGACTACTTTCAGGAAAAGTTAGCAGTGAATTTTTTGCAAATGACTTCAGCAAAGCTCTCCTGCATCGGTGAGTGATCTCGGAGAGCTGGCTGAGGAAGAATTTTCTAATTTCACCACTTAGCAATGACTCAGTGTTGAGTTTAAGTTTAAAGTAAATTGGGGATATACTGTACAATATTAGAATATCTGTTATGTTTGGCTAAAATAAAAAGCAGCTATATACTTTTAGTCTGAATGTTTTTTTTTTTTCATATCAAAACAGTACAGAAAAAAGAAATATCTTCAGTAAAGGGATGAGATTGTGTCTTTAGCAGACTTGTCAGCTCTGAAGACTTTTGCAAAAATCTCGTTATGTTTTGAGGTTTTCATAAAGGCTCATGTGATTAAGTCAGCCTGGTCCATGTGGGAGGAGGGTATTTTTATTATTATTATTTATTTTTGGACAACATTCTACAGTGTTACCTATTGCATCATCTAGCTGAATAACTTGGTTTGAATTTTTCTCCTTTGGCTGCCCCAAGCTTAAGTTGACGGGAATGCTGTACTTGAGGTCATGCAGGGAATACTTTCCTAATGAAAGCACAGCTCCCAGATCGTAATGTGGTGCAGTTCAGGAATAAAAGTCTGTCTGTTCCTGACATTGTGCTGTAGTTTGCTCAGTGAAAAACTAGCTGTCGACTACTGCCCCTGCAGACCCATCCAGCATACCAGTAGAACTGCATAAATATATACCATGTGGTTGAAGACTTTGAATAGCCAGACTAGACCATATTCCTAGAACTTCTGCCATGTAACAAAAGCACTCTGAACAGACACCACCCTATTTTCCTAATCTCTAAAATCATTGTTGATTAGTTTAGTTAGCTAAATTTTATTATGTAAAAAATAAAATAATCAGTTGCTTGTTATTCTTTCTTATTTTACAATATTTAGCCAATTTATAGCCTAGTTTCCATCTTAAACTACAGTATCAGGAGAGGTGCGAGTTCTGTTTTTTGGGCCACTCTGGTCACGTTCCTTGGTAACACCCCCAAAGGCCAAATGGAGTATTGTGCGTACGATAAGAATATGTTTTAATAGATCAATGGATGACTTCCCTTCATGATAAATGTCAGTTGTGGAACTAATGTAGAATGATTTAATATAATCGAGTCTCTCTTTTGTCATTGCATGCTTTCTGTTACATTACCTCAACTGCCTGGTACAGTTGCTATAGTTTGTTTAGATACAAAAGTGCACTGTCATCAACAAAATTGTGTAGGTTTCTCTGAACATCTTGGGCAGACGATTTATGTAACATGAAATAAAAATGATTGTCTCCAGCCAGCATTTACAGGTAGCCAGTTTCAGCGCGGGCTGAGTCAGTGCATCATCAAATAAATTCTTTGATTTTTGTTTTCTAAGAAAAGATTACTGTAACTGCAAGAACATCAGCCAGAGATAATACTGTATCTCAGTCTAATGTCAAAAAGCAATATGATGCAGTGGGGCATATTATAAATATGTCAGAACAATCCTGTCTAATGGTTCCTCTGATCATTGGATGATGCTAAGACTCAATGATTTAAGCTAAAGGGGAATGATAAATCTTCACTTAAAAAAACCCCAAAATTAAAAAGTGCAAGGCATCCTACCGTCACTGTGAGTTTAGTCTTAAAGGCTATAAGCCTTCCCAGACTCTGAGAGAAAGGAATAGAGAAAAAGATATAGTGAGAGAAAGAAATCTAATAGTTTCTTTAATAGCAGACAAAAATATACAGCTATGAAAATTGCTAAGGATTCAGTTACTGGTGTTGGTATTTAACGTTAATAGCGTTCATGTCGGCTTATGATTCTGAGTGCAGTTGGAAAAAATAAAATTTCTTGTTTGAAAGTGCTCTTGCTTTTTGCTGTTTTCCCACTTCTATACTTTTTTCTTTTCCTGTCTCCCCAGATTAACACTGTAGGATGCTCAAAATAACCATGTAGCTAGACAAGCAGTCTGCTGTCCTTATCAACTGCAGTGAGCTGGTTTTTACTTCTGACCTGGAATCAATTTGCTGGTAAAAAACAAAGAATAGAGTATGGAAGTAGAAAGATATTCTCACAAATTATCTAGACTGTAGGTGCTAAGCAAGAGCATGGAAGTGTTGCTTTCAGGTAAGAGAAGATGATTTGAATACTTAAATCCAATAATCCTATCATCTAAACAATCCCTTTTAGAGACAGTATGTTCAACCACAAGCCACAGCTTATAGATACAGTATGTAGCTAAAAAATTTACCTTAAAACTTGTACTGCAGCTCAGCTATGGAAAGAGACCATTTATACTACAAAAGAAATAATCTTAATTTCTGTAATTTTAAAGAAGCCATTGCAGGGGCATGACTAACCTGTACATGTGCAGGTATTATATACCATGTTATCAGAAAGACACATGTTTGAACTTGGGGGCAGTTGTTGATTGGATGGTTACAATCAGGTTTTCAAGCTTCCTTGTACATTAATGTCTGGATTTAGAATACTAGTGATCTGTGCATAGGCATACAAAGCAAAGCTGGAAATAGGCAATCTTTGGCACTTATATGCTTTTAAAAACAAAAATAGTGATTTCGACTTTGCTTTTATAAAGGTGATTACTTTGCAGATGAACCAAATGTTAACCTATAATTCTAAAGATCAGTACAGCACAATATTACCACTTATTTAGAAAATCTGGAAGAATGTTCTGTGTAAAATCAAACATTTTTTTCTTTGATTTATACATCTTGCTTTTAGCTTACTTTTTTATGGTTTAAAATAAATATATTAAATTCAGTGCTGTTATCACTATCTTGAAACAACCTCATTTTTATAGTGTATTTCTTTTAATTGGGGACTAGATAGAAGATCAAATTAAGCTCTCGCTGAAGCTTTTAAATCGGGTCCTGAACAATTATTTTTGAAGAGCCTGGACTTTTATGACAGGGATTGTGGTCCAGGTTGATAAGAGAAGAGGAAAAAAAATCAATTTAGACCTTTTCATATTTGAATTCATTAAATCGGTCTTACTCTATTAAAATAACCATTAATTTATGGCAGCCAATATCATACCATTGCATTGGAAGAGAAAAAATGCAAGGTAATAATGATGATAGATTTATCAAGTTACATGGTTGGAACTTATTACCTTGAGTGACAGTAATTTTGTATTCAGTTAAAAGATTGTAGTTAATAATAATAGAGTATCCAAGGATCAGGATTTGAACTGATAGATCCTTCTGTTCACTTTAGCTCTATATATTGCAAATAAGGATTTGGCATTGATGTAGCAATGAAAAAAGTCTTAACTGAAGCTCATTTTTATTCTTCAAATAAAATTTGAATAGGTCTTTAAGTACGTTTTGTCTCCTCCTGGCACACTTTGTACTGGTACCTAAAAGCAAGCTTTAGTTAGAACTATTTATATGTAATTCTGTGGTTAATGCACCAAACATTCTTGAAAAGTATATTACTGTCTGCAAAATGTGTTTCTAGCTCCGTGGAAAGTGGAGCAATTAGTACCCAAGAGAGATTCTCTTTTAGCTTTTCAGAAAGCATTTACTGTGTTAGGTTAAAGACTGATGTTTACTACATGCTCTTACACAAAAGCTTTACTTGTTGCATTGGTAGCCTATATATCATGAGGCACTTACAGCTTATCGCATCCCAACTCCTGGGGTTTAGGACTACAGTGTATTTTAAGCCATTTTTGACTGGCTAGATTGAAAAAAATCCTCAACATGCCAGAATTTCTCCATGAGAATGGTCAGTGGAAGAACTGCAAATTCAAAAGAAATTTCCTAGGACTTTGGTCGTTGTTTTTACAGTTCTTGCTGAGACAGTTTTGAAGAAACCCAAGTAGAAAATTGTTTTTGGCAGTTGATGATAAGCATCTCTAATATTCAGACTAACTTACTGGTTTCAATAAAGGGAGGAAAAAAACCCCAAAACAGTTATGTCACATATGCGAACCCAAGTAGCTTTAATTACTGCTGAGTACCACTGTCATTGTAGCTGTGACAGTAGCAACCTGCCTGATATCAGCCCAACATCCATCACTGGTGATGACGGTGGAGGGGGGGTAGCAGGAGGGAGGAACAAAACCCAAACCAGGAAAATACTTTTTTTCCCCAATATTTTCCGATTTGTATGAAACCACAGATACCGGGTCCTGCTAGCTTAGTTTAGTCACGAGCCCTGAAAGAGGCATCCAGGTGCGGAGCGTCCCAGCTGCAGGCACAGGGCTGCCCCAGAAGCAGAGGGCAGGTACCCCTGTGCTGTCCCGCGCTGGGAGCTGTGCTGTGTCATAGACGTGTGCCCATGGAAACTAAGTTCTTCAGTGGTGCCATCAGAGATGCTCAGCCAAATTAATATCAGCAGGATCTGTCTGCTGGATAAGAGTGGAATTTTACTCATTTAGAGGAGACTGGCAATAAATAACCAGTTTCAAGTGAACTAAAACTGAAATGAAAAAGCTGAATTCCTGCTTCCCCGTCTGTTCTTTCAACATGGCAGAAAACACAGTGGGATTGTGTTACGAATTAGGATGGCTGCTTTAATTTTTCAATGAACTGCAATTGTATGCATGGGAACCTAGTATCAAAAAATAATCCTTTTAATATATTAGACCCATAGACTGGAAAACTAGATCTGCATGGCTTAGTCTGTCATGCCAAAGGTAACAGCAGCACACCAGCTGTAGGGCACCTGCTGTGCAAGTGTCCCAACCTTCAGGGTGAGTGGAATATTTGTTTCACTTGAAATCATCTGTGTTAATGTAATCAAAGGCTTCCAAATTCCCTTACTTGCTGATGTAAAAGTAGGTGCTGTGTCTCCTGGGGCTAATATGAAATTGCTACATCCTGGTTTATGGTAGTCTTGCTGTTTCAAGACCAATTAAATCTTTAGCTGTAGCAATGGTGGACTAGTTGATCTTAAAAAAAAATAAAAAAAAAAAAAAAAATCTTTGGTTACAAATGAACTGGATAAGTAGCTTTAGCTTAGCACCATTCGCGTTTCCAGCACTGGCGTGACTCAAAGCTGAAAGATCCAATTTGGCTCAACAAGTGAGACTGCCATTTCAGGGCCCTGAGGTCCTTCCGGGGGTGTGATGGTGTCTGGCTCAGCCACGATAAGGTCTGAGCTGTTTTGCGGGCATATAGACCAAGGCCAACAACCTGTCAGAGGCCTCTACTAGTTACTTATGCTCTCTCCGGGTTATCAGGCAAAATCAAAGGCAAAATGATTCTTATATGTGTGTCCCTCAAAGGAAAGGGAAATGCAATATGCACACTGAGGGGCTTTCAGCAGAGACAATCTCTTGATACTACCGATTGTAGTTCAAAGCATATGAAAAATCCTCTGCTAAAGCAATTGCTATTTCTAATTCTTTCTATCCTCCCCCTTATTGATTTATTTTGAAAACTAGGTGGGAACAGCAAAAGCGTGAGTTCTAATCTTTGTTCTGACAGTGGTAAGAATCGCAGCCCAAGCTAATAACCCCTTGCAGACCTAAAAGTCCCAGTTGCAGGCCAGCTGCCGAGAGCGCGATTTCCCATGGCTGTGGATCTCAGCTGTGGGATGACCCCACTGAGCAGCCGAGTGTCACAGGAAGGCAGTGCTGCAGGAAGGGGGTCTACCTTAAGAGTGGCTGAGGACAACCTTCAGAGGAAGGCTTTGAAGATTAGGACTGAAACTTTGGATTTGACTTTGCCTTGAAAGGAAAGCTTTCAGCATAGCACCTGAAGCCTTGCATGATGTGCTCCTGATGACTCCCAGTGAATCTATGGCAATAATATGGGCATTAGGATAAAATGAGCAGAGCTTTGCTTAACTGAATGACACAACAAAACCCCTTTAAACTCAATTGGAAAATCGGATGTGGAGCGCTGCGCTGACATGAGTTTATTTAAAATCAAGGAGCTGTTTATTGCTTCAAAATTGAACAAGAAGAGGAAGTGCAGGAGTAAGAATGGTTTCAAATAGAAAAGAAAAAAAAAAAAGGAAAAAAAAACCACCATAAAAACAGGGAGAGAGAGAAAGGTGGTGATCAGTTTAGAAATTCTGTCTCCTGTTTGGGGTTTCTGACTTGAAACCTCTTTCAAGATGCTAAGTACTCCCAAGCTAGGGAGTCAGCAGAAGGAAACAATTTTTTTTTTTTAAATGTTCTATTTCTCATTTAACTAGATTCCCAGATAATGTTCATGAGTATGGTGGGATGCCTCATTATAACTGGTTTTGAGATCGTTGTTCATCAGGGATTTACAGCAGTTTAATGTGGTTGTTCATGTAGTGGGATGTTAGAAGCCCGCCCATTTCACATGTCTTGTCCCCTTCAGAAGACAAATGGAAAACCCCAAGAAGGTGAAAGTCAGCATTTTGTGTAAATAGCCTCGGAAACAGCTCATTGTGAAAACAACTGTTCTCCCATTATGTGACTCTTCAAAAATCTTAACCAAGCTCCAGCAGATGCAAACACAGTGCAGACAGTCGCAGTAATTATGCTAACCAGCGATAAAAGCTTCCTTTGATGTGGCCCATCGACATCCTCGATGCAATCACCTCCAATCGCAAAATGCATCTAGCAGTTGGAAACCCAGAGCGTTATTAGATTGCATTGACTCTGCTCCCCGCAGCTGAGGGAATGCTCTTTCCCTGCAATACATTTGCCTAACAATTTCAGGACCATTGAGATACACCCTTGAGTCAATTAAAATTATCTCCGCTAAACTAGACTGCAGCTTTTAAAGTGTTGTCTAATAGCTCATGCGAGCAGCGCCCATCTAGATTGCAGTTATGTACGATGGCTTTATAAAACATAATTTATATTCTCAGCGTGTCAGTTCAGAATGGAATTCTTATTCATTTACTGTGATTTCATTTTACTAACAAAGCAGTGCATAAAGCCATTTTTAGTACAATAGGGACTATTGTATTCATCTTGCACGAAAGAATGAACAAATGTAAACCATGATATTTTTTCATCTAACTTTAAGTGTGGCTGCTTTTAGGTGTAGGTAAAGCTGCGCTTGGATAACAAGAGGCAGGTGACTAGGAAAACACAAAATGCTTATGGTGCTGCTCACTGTTTCTGCAGATCCTCTTTTCCTTTTTCCTGTTTGCCTGATAGCTTTTTTTTCCTCATCTTCAGGTTCACTGGTAAGCTGTTATTAAGCTACTGCTGGACACAAGAATGGTTACAAAAGTGGTTTTTGGCTATATGGTCTGAGCAAGGGTGGCAGTAAGCTTGTAAGTGACAAAAGTGGTGGTAAACAGGCCAGTTCAACAGGGAGTAAAGAATTTTCTCAGTATATGCATCAAAAGTAGAGATATTTAAATTAGATGAAAGCCTCAGTTCAGTGGCTTTCTTGTTCAAAAAGAGACAACAAGTAATACTGGTTTTAATTTGACTTTTAGAAACCATACACCTGTACTATACAGGCCTGGGAGAAGGCAACCTATTTTCATGTGGTTGTATTGTGGCAGCCCGTCATTATAAACGTCTCAAAGGATTATGAGGTGGAAATTGATGTTCTGAGCTTTCATTTTATTTGAGGGATGCTGGTAGCTTAATTTAGTAGCAGTGGGCTTTGATATGAGCAATTCTCAGAAATAATATATTGCTTGGAGATAATTGTGTTCTTAGGGGTAGTTGGAGTGATGAGATATCACTTCCAAAAGGGGGGGTTTGTGTACAGTCTAGAGGGCAATTCGCTTGCTGTCACCCTTTGATTAGGGGTTGGAACGTGGGATATAAGTTTGTAGTGTAGCAGTGTAACACCAGATGTGTGCTGAGTCTGGGACTGCTGTAAGCATCAGATTTTCCATAACGTTTTGGGCATAACTTTGTATATGGTGAAGTGTTTCTTCAGCAAATTATTCCTTAGACATATGTGAACTCTGGCACACCGTCCTGCTATGGTTTGACAGTTCTGGACTTGGTCATCTGTTCTGTAATGCAGTCTTGAGAGCACCCCAGAAAAACTCTGTTACAGAAGCAGCAGGAAATTCCCACATCCATGATTAGGCAATAAAAGATCTGTGGGATTCAGAATGAGATCACTTCCTCATGTTTCATCCTTTAGACAACTTCTGGTGAGTGTGAGTCAAACCTGATACTGGCTTAACGTACGTCAGTGAAAGACTTAGAAAGGAGGAGTATCACAGTGGGACTTCGGAGTGCAATATTTGGCATTAGCTTTTCAGTCCTAGAGGCCGCGGGTCTTGGCAGAAGCTGAGCCCTGACGCTACCTAAGCTCTGGCCTCTTTCACTTTTCCTCTTCAAGTGCTTAGGAATCTGCTTTTTTTAAAAAAAAAATTTTTTTTTTGTAAGCATTGAAACATCAAAGTTTTAAAAAGTTTAAACAAAGTCTGAGTTTGACAGTGCTCAGTTTCAGCATTAAAGATGACAGCAGTTGGCATGAAATGAAAACACAGCAAACAATTAAAACCATGAAATGAATAGTAAAATTTAACCTTTTTGCTGATTATAATTTTTTTCAAACCACTCTCCCCAACTTCTTGGATTTTCCTCTCTATCAGGATGTTCGTGGATTTCACTGTATGAAAGGATGTAGAAACTGAAATGTAATTTAAAATTACAGAAGTTGGATTTTGTTAAAAAAAGTCTTAGGGAAAGCTAAACTGACGTGATTTATCTAGACACCGAGCTTTGTTAAAGTAATAAATCAGTCTTTGATTAATATTGGCAGTTGTGGAAAGAATATTTCATTCCTTTTGCCTAGTTTATCTCAGTTAAATAGTGTATACTCTGTTTAGAAACCAGTTTAAGCCTGTAAAACTAGGAAATTGCCCCCTTTGCAATTCCCAAGTAAAAATTTGGTTCAGTTGATCTAAACACTTTTTTCAAGTTCACTAACTACAGCCATACTTGTTCTGTTGTTTTAAGTGATAATTTTCATTACTTAAAATAACACATGCATTTGAAAGAAGCATTTTAACAAATCAAGACACTTTAAAAGTGTTTTTTCTGTGTATGAATTGAGTTTTAATTTCTAAACAAGATCAGGTAGAAGTCTCAAGTAAAAAATTAGTCTCGTAAATAATGCACTGTATTCAGCTGTTTGACAAATTGTGTAAAACTTAAAAGCTACTAAATACCAAGCAAAAACTGATGAAAACAAGGAAAAACAAAATCAGAAATGTTCCAGCTCAATTTCAGTCCACTACTTGGGGCAATCACGGCACGTATTGTGCAAGAAAACAAAACGTCCTTCAAATGAAATACATAGTACGTTGACAATGCCCGTTAAGTACGTTGCCATTAAAAATAACAGTTCCCACTTACAACACTAGGTAGTACATGTCCAAATGAACAGCCATGATGATGAATCATTTCTGGCTGGTACTTTGCGTCATAAATACTTGGCTAACCAATTTGCCCAAGATTGATTTTTGACCTCTGACAAAGCAGCAGTGAGTTAGGGGGGTGTGTGTGTGTTGAGTGATAGACAGTGGATGTGTCTACTTGGGGAATGAAGAAATAAATAGCAAAGTAATGAACAATAGTTATTTCTTGGTCATTAAATAAGTGGAGATGAATGCAAAAACTTTGGGAAGGATATTTTGGAAAGATTCTCTCTGCAAGAAGCTTTTAATTAGCTAAAGAGTTTATACTGAAGTTCGAAATTGTGAGAAGCAAGAAAATATCTTATCAAGGCTGAGGGAAGGATTTGCTGTCTATTAATGCAACGACCTTTATACAGTTCAGAAACCTTTCAATATCCTGTTTAGGAGAATGAATAGAAAAGAAAAACTGAAAAAGGAAATTGAGGAAAGATGTGATTAGCAGTGGCTCTGTGGGAGTGGTTGCCGGTGTTTGGATTGGCTGTGTCAGGGAGGGGAGAGGCTTGTATCCACATATGGCTGAAGCTTTATCTTGTGAAGCATTATCTTGATGTGGGCTATAAGGGTATGTGTTGCATGAGAAGATACTAAATTAGTTTTAAAAAAATACAGGTGGAAAGAAAGGTACAGATGTGCCAAGTCTTTCATTAAAACAGAGCATTGGAACTGACATGCTGTGAGAGACGGAAGACGAGACCTGAAATAATTCACAAGTTGAGGGGGAAATGTTACTCCGGAAAAGAGGAACAAAATACCTCTTTAGAACAGAGTGGAAAAAAGAAAAAAAAGTATATTGATCATTCAATTTGAATTCTTGCTTGAGAGCAGATTACAATATTCAGTGGCTTGGGGAGGCTTTAGTGAAAGTAGATCAACATCTACAACCATGGAAACTTGTGAACTTGCAGAAACACTCCCCCCATACTAATATAGAAAACATTCCTCTTTGCCATTGTGTGTTACAAAAATGATGAGAGAAACAGGTGAAAGTATTTGGAAAACACCCATGAGGCAGCATATAGCAAACTTGGAAACAAAGTGGTTTGTGTTACAGTTTGGAGTGAAAGCACTGTTTGGCACGGAAGAACAGGAGATTAAAATAAAGAGGCATATGTTAACAAATGGCTTCATTTCACTCAATGTTGGGCTCCTGTGCAACCCTTTTATTTCTCGAAAATCCTGAGACTTTGCCAACCATAGAACTTACTGCCTTCTGCTCATCCTGACAATGCCCAGAGTGTCTTAAACAAGCAGCTCACAGAAGTGCTAAGTCTTAGCCCCATTTTATCAGTCGGCAGAAAAAAAAGGGAGTGGGTGCAAGCGCTGGCAGACCTCTTGAGCTGGAGTGAATTGGGGTGGCTGGTGATGATCATGGCAGCAAGGGAAGTGTGGGATTTAATAGACATTAAACCATAAGTAAGTGGAAAAGGCAAGAGAAGGATGGCTAGAGATTGGCTAACTGCTTTAAACCTGATGGGGGCCATTACTTCTGTGTCAGATTTAGCCAATTTGTATCACCACCTCTAAGTTTTAATTAAAACTAGTGCTGCTGCCATTAATTGTATATTCCAATAACTTTAAATAATGCAGATGATTTTTATTCAGTTGTCCTCTTCCGGCCTTGCCCCACTGAGATCACTGTTAATTAGATAATACATTACATCTAGCAATGTCTTTATTGCTGTTAATGTTGCTGTCTATATTATCTGGATGGCTCCAAAGTGAGAACATGCTGAGAATTTAATAAGATGACTGGTAGTTGAGAAGCAGATACTAATGTGTTGTAAAACATCTCATATGACACGCTTCTTAATAAGTGACCATGTCACTCATTAAAGGGGAGGATGCAATTCACAGTCAAAGCAAAGAGTTAACTAGTTCAGCTGCTCAGGACACTCATTTTTCTTCAGGAGCCTTAAAATAAAATAAGGAATACAACAGTTGTACATAGATTTCAAAATGTATTTTGCACACATTTGCCTTGTGTTATGCAGGATGTGGATAAAGCACTACTCAGAAAGCATTTGTGATTAATTTTTTTTTTATGCTGCTGAATTGCAAAAGATGTGATAGCTGTATTCTTGGGGGGAGGAATAACGTGCTCTCTGTGTCTGCTGCTGGGGGGAGTTGGTTCCCAGATCCAGTTTGGCTGGATACTGCCACACAGGTCCCTGACCTGCCACCTTTGGGAACAGAGGAATAGCTCAAGGTAACTCATCAGGCTCCACCGGGCAAAAGTATGTATATTCATACTTACTTTTTTTTTTTGTATTCTTCTTCATGAGGGTCAGCCAGCAATTAAAACTTGGAAGAAAATATTTGTTAAATCATGGAACTTCTGACACTTTCAAAGTTGAAATGCATTTACATCAATGTAATTCCTCGTGCTTTCACAATGAACCCCCTTTTTTTTTCCTTTTTGAATGAAACGGTTCTCTGGAATTGTTCAGAAAGAAAAAAGGATATTTTTCATTAAAATCAATTTCAAACAAGATTTTTAAACAGGGGTTAAACTTTGTTCAGATCTGTCTTTGCTGCCTGCATATGATGGCTGCCGTTTTCGCAAGCCTCCTTGGAAGCAGGGACTTGAACGAATCCTGCAGGCTGCCCTCGTGCGCGGCTCCAGCGCGTTCTGGGCTGCGGGTGGCCGCATTGTAGATAAAGTTGGACATTAAGAAGCTGGTTTCAGAGAAGCAGTGCCAGTCTTTCAGCTGATAAAACTTTCCTTTGAAGCTCTTGAGCTGCATTTTGTCTCCCTGTGTATTTTTGAAGAGCATTGTGTATGTTTAGGAGCGTAAATAAATAAATAAAGCCTTGCACATTTATCTCTGATGAAAGCTTGCTATAAATTTATATGCAAATTAGGCCCAGCTCCCAGCGAGTTGGTAATGTAGTCTTCAGGGTGGTTGGGGTTGTGCACTGCAGATCTTACCCTTAGGAATTCTTTCCTGATACCCAGACCAAACATTTTTCCCCTTCGTTTAATCTCTTTACTATTAGTTATAGCAATTATCAGCCACTGAGACTGCTGTATATTTTAATGATATTTTGATCTTGTAATTACAATGGGAAATAAGTTTTTACCCCCAGTTTTGTGGTGATGTTTTGAACTTAAGTACTTTGTTTTTGAGTAAAAGTAATAAGCAGCAGACGCATTCCTTCAGGTCCTGTAGATGTACAGGGAAAACTGCAATCTATTTCTGTAGAACCTGGTCATATTCGGTGATTCTCTGCATACTTTAGACACTGAAGAGTATTGTGAACCATTTTTCTGTTTGTTTGTGGTTTGTTTTTTTTCTCAGCAAACAAAGTCCTTTCAGTTCATGCACTGTATATTTCAGTGATGTGCTGCATACAGGGATTAAATTACAAACTGTTTTCAACATGGCTTGTGAATTTAAAGTCTGGAAAAGAAAAGGTCCTCCTTTGGGTTACCGTTTTTTGATTATATCTTTCTACTTACACACATCTAGTGAGATTACATCACATATTCCGCAAACATGACCAAAGCGCACGGCTCAAGATTTATGAGACAAACATTAAAGTGCAAGCGCATAACTGCAGTGTAATGTAATGTCAGTTAGGAAAATTGGGTTGAGACTTCCAGACTAACCGCAAGTAGATCCAAAGCAGAGGGGGAAAAAATGCAATTTTTCCTTCATCTGCTACATATTAGGGATTGCATTTTACAGATGACTCTGTGGGCATTGTACTGCTATTTACCAGCATGTGCACATAGAATGATCTTTGCTGGAATCATCCTAACAGTGGGAGTAACTGCAGAGAATTGCTGTGGGACTAAATAAATAAATAAGTCAATGGCTGCGCTTTTCTTATATGTAGCGGATTCCATAATCCTGAACGGTCACACTTTTGCTGCCCAGCTGTTGAACTGTAGGTATAATAGTTTTCCTGTTCTGGTGACATTGAGCAAAACACAGTTAATCTTAGTTTGGTCATGATTATGTCAATTGAGCTGTCAAAAGTGTGAGCTATGACTTAATGCAAGGAAAGACAAAGGAAGGAAGGTATGCCTCCAGAGCTCCCAGGAGTCTGGGCAGGATGGGGTGCCATCCATCAGCTGATCAGTAGTATCACATGTTGTTAGAAACAGTGCTCTGGCTCCTGCAGAGCAAAATGCAGAGTAGGAAAAGGGATCTCTCAATCGCAAAGAAGAAAGATGTTGCCACTCTGTAGCTTTTCATGACTGAGGTTTCCAGTTCCTATCATTTCCTGTTGTGGTATGGGGGCAATTTGCCTTGTGTTTCAGCAAATTAGTGCACCTGCTGGAATACTGCCTCTGCAGCTCCTGCTGAGCCATTTCAAGCACTCATAATGCTGTCATCTGTATCGGAGAGGTGGCAGAATGGTGCTTTTTAACTTGCAAACCTGCTGGAATGTACCACTGTATTTAATACACTGAGGGCAAGCTGACTATGTTGTAAAGCCATAAAATAATGCAAATAAGAAAAAATACTCAGAACTGACTATTGTAGAAAGAAATGCAACAGCCTTAAGCATCTACTTCCATTTTAATATTAATTTAATTATGAATGTCAAAGGTAATGAGACACAGTTTAATCATTTTGACCTCATTTTTTTATAAAAAAAAAATCTGAGTTCCTAAAGTTAAGTATCTAAAACTATATTTAGATATCTCAGTGAAAGTGGCCTGATTTTCCAAGGTGCTGAGCAATTACAGGGATGGGAGAAGTGTGATTGCTTTCGTCCTGGATTCCTAGGCTTAAAAATTAACACAAGAACTTGTCGTTGGAGAGGATCAGACTACGAGCTATTTTAAAAGGCTGAAATCATGTGGCATTGCATGCTAATGGCAGTTCACCCTTTTTCAGTAGAAAAAGGGAGATGACTGTGTAAATGTTCAAATTAAAACTCATAAATGTCTATGAGTATTAAATGGAAAAGAAAGGAAGAAAACTCAGTTGAAATAAATTATTTTACACTGCCCTGGAATATATGTAGCCAAGCCAACATAAAAAGGATTAAAAACAAACAAACAAAAGAAACTTGAAGTATTTTGTTTTAATGGTAGTTTTAAAATGTGGAAATTAAAGCATAGATGGAAGCACTCACACCACTTTAAGTTTATTGGCATAAGGGCACTACTTAAACAATACAGTTAATGCAGTAAACCCGGCAAATCCCCTGAACTGCAGGGGGTTCTTCCTTATTTGGTAAACTCTCAATCTTGTATAAGATGTTTGAAATGTCTACATCTCTTTCCAGTTTAAAAGTTACTGCTAGGCATTTAGTTTTCATAATGTTGACTTTAGCATTCTTCAATGCTCTCTGCATATGTTTGATTTATTTGTGAATTGCCACAAAATGGGGGAAAAAATCTTATACAATGATAAAGAAAATAACTGTTTCCTCACAGCACATTCAGAGTGTTGGATCTTTGCTCTTAGCCTCTTGTTTTGTTTGCTTTCGCTTCCCTGGGTGAATACTAAAAAACCCCCGGTGTAATAGGTCTGTTTTTCAGGTACGCTAAGGACTTTTTCTTTTTTTTGTTTTTTACTCTGTTATAATGACATTAAGTGTCCATAAATGGAAAGAAACAACTCCCTGAAAGTACATCTTGTGGGAGAACCTCCCTAGATGTTTTGGAGCCCAAACTTAGGGACAGGATGTTTATTGGGAGATCACATTTGTAAGGAATGTGGTCATCTTGGGCATAGGATTCGGATGGATGAAGCTTCTGACCGCTGTAAATAAGTAAGGTTCAACATTGCATGCCCAGCTGAGACTGTGCAAAGTTGTGGAGAGCATGAGTAGGTAACTCATGTTATGGTGCACAATCCCCGTCAATACCATTTGGATGAGCATTCCATACCCAACTTGAGACATGGTCCTGTATGTCTGTGTGTATGTGGCTTATTCTCATATTTAATGCTAAGCACACACACACACACATATCTGTATTTACAGGATCAAGGCTGTAAGTGTCTTGAAAGCCAGGAGAAATACTATACTAGTAAAGATGATCGTTACAGACTTTCACTGCAGTTATGAAATACAAATGATTGAATTGAGTGACTTGGCAGCTTTTAGTTTTCCAGGTCTCAAGAGCACAGTTTACAGGAGTGAAGGCGCATTGATGGTTGACAGGCTTGGAACATGGTGGACCACCAGGGACAGCTTGGTACAAGGCCCGTTCAGGAAATAGCTTACAGTAGTCCCTTCTCTTTTATTCCAGATGGTTGGTAACTATAGTCTGTTGGTAGACAAACAGGTCCCAGACCACAACAGGGCCTTGTCGCTTCTGCCTCTCAAACATGAGGAGAATGGTGAGATAGGGCTGGTATCTGTTTCTTGGTGTGCTTTTCAACAGTTGAAGGGAGTCCTTGTAGCAAGCCTACCACTCCTAATGTGTGTGTGTGAGCCAACCTGGCGAAAGGAGAGGGGAGGAGAGCCATGCTGAATTGGTGGTACCTTCTTGCTTCTGTTCTCTTACCAGTTGTGTGTAAGATGCAGCTTAAAAACAAGTACAACTACTGAACCACCTTTTGCTTAGGAGGGTAGGTAATACAATGTACTACTCCATGGGCTTGAGAAAAAGGAGTAGTGGATGACTTGTGTTGTCTCTGGTTGTGTTTGCTGGACAACAGTGAATTATAAAAGGTTCAGCTGAGGTCGATGCCCACCAAGATGTGTGGAGAAACAGTATTTCCATTCAGTTATTAACTTTGGGGAAGATATGTATTTTATTAAAATGTTAGGCTGAAGCAGACACTTATTCCAAAAGAAAGAGAGCTGAATCCTGTATGAATGAAGTTGCAACAGCTGCTGACTTGTATGAACTCCCTGCCACCTTGGGAAGGGACGTAGCAGCCCTTTGCAGTATGAAGATTGTTGCTCAGCAGTTCAGCAAGGTTAGTGATGTGTGCTGAACATGCAGCGCCGCAGCTTAATGTAAGAGGAGATATTTTTTTTCAGGTGTCTTGGAGCTTGGTCAGACCAGGAAGAGTTTTGAAGAAATCAATACCCACAGCTGGTGGTGTTTTTTGGCCGACACATCCATTCTAAAGTTAAACCAAAGGAGGAGGAAAAAGTCATTACATTGCTTGAAGATTTACAAGAAAGACCGGTTTATTTAAAAGAAAAAAAAAATTAGAAAAAAAAAGTGAAAACAAGACTAATCTTTGTTCTCTGTAGACTGTATTGTAGTCTTCAGCAAAGAATGAGTAACATTATGGCACAAAACCTGATTAAGCTGGGGCAGTCTGTCATCCAAGCAACCTTTTATGGGCCAGATCTTGATCCATTTATTTCCTATACTCAAAGTTATTGCCATGGTATCATTAAGCACCATGCATGCAGTTGGGGTTCCGTAAATAGGAATAATTGTTGTTGTAGCCAGAAGGCTGGTCTGCTTCCAGCTCTTGGTGCACTGGAGAGATAGTAGGATTAAAAAGAGCTTTTAGACCCTGGGAAGTTGAAAGAGCACTTTCTGGAGACTGTCTTGTATGCGTTACTGTGTTTCTAGGCCAAATAAAGGATTTAGGTTATTTCTTTTGGGGCACCTGCAGGAGGACAAATATTCCGCAGTTTAGTTTGCTCTAAGACAGAGTATCTGTGATCCTTTTGAGATGCCAGTTGGAAAGCAGACATTTTGAACTCTATCAAGCTACAGTGATAGCACTTCTAAAATATAATCCTGGAAGCTCCATGGCTGAAAACATAGCACCTCTTTCATATGTAACCAAACCACATTTTTTCCCCATGTTTCTCTGACGTATTTCATTTTACTGTTTATATCAATACTTGATTTATAAACAATAGCTTGCTATTTACAACTGATATTTTTTTAAGTGGCTTTATGTTAAACAAGAAGCAAAGTAGCACTACTATAATTGTTTTGGAGTATACACGAAGGAAATCCAAGGAGAAGGTAATGAATTAACCTACTTTCTTATGCTCTTCTCCTTTTAAAGCTTGACCAGCCACCAACAGATACATGGTTTCTGCAGACAGTAAAAGTAATTATACAAACCAGATAAGAAAAGCTCCTATTTTTGTTGTCTGTCTACAAAGAAATCACTTTCAGTGGCAAAATGCAGCCAGCAATGTGCTGAACCGGTGGTGAAAAAGTTCCCAAGCAAACAGTGAGATGGTAGGTCCTGTGCGTTATAGAAGGCCCTTTGGCTTTAGTCCCTTGAAGTCTTTTGTTACTGGTGGTTCTTGGCTGCTTGCTATATGGTAGCTTTCCAGTTGCTCTGTGTGCTTTATAAATCTGGGTCTTGGATTTGGTCCCTTCATATCTATAGAGGTTTATTTCTTCGTTATTAAAAATACAATGTTGTTGTTGGGCCAAGGAACTTAATCATAACCAGCCACAATAATTTCTTGCATATATAAATTGTTTATGACGAGTGAAGAGTGTATACATGAAGAAAAGAGCGCTACCTTTTTTTTAAAGACTAGTAAAGTTGCTTTAAATATGTGTTCTGTGTTTCACTTTCTTTTGTTTTCAAAAGCAAGAGAAATTTTAAGCCTGACCACGAATGAACAGGAGAAATTAAAATATATTCACTGGTGGTTTAAGTTCATCAACAGATGCAGTTATGCCAGTGTCTCCTCGTGAATTCCTTCTATTCAGTTTTGAAAGACGTTTGTATGGGTGAAATGAGTCTGCTGACCAAGTTGCTGAAATACAACAAGGGGCATTAACTGCAACAAACTTCTTTGTTCAAAAGCAGTTTCTTCTTTCACCTTTCAGTTTTCTTTTTCCTTTCTTTTGTAAAGAGCACGAGGAAGGTAACCTGTGTTTGGTTCCAACATGGTCACTGCTGGGCACTGCGTAACTGTGATGAACTACAGCAATACAGGCCGTGTAATTGTGCTCGCCTTTGTCTCAGGGGGAGGATGATGTAATGTGCTGAAGTGCTATTGATGTTTAACATATTAGTTTGATTTCCTGCAGGCAACATTAGGCATACAGGATATGCATAACAGCTTTCTCTCTTTAATTTATGCTTCCCACTACATTATGTTGTTGCCTCAAATCCAGTCGTGTGTGTTTCGAACCAGTACATTAAGAAAAAATTTGGGTTGTGAATTCAAATATAACTGTTCGTAGTGTTAACTCAGGGCTTATAATAATTGATGTGTGTGAGATTAGATCCGGTTTCATTGGTCTTTCCTGTACTTTTGCTTAGTGTGTGGTCATTTTAGTGTGCATACATGTTTGGGTGGTTAAAGGCGCAAAGCTACAATATTGCAAACACATACGAGATTTACTTTACTCTTACAGTTTGTCTTCCTGGGATCATGTGAGGAAATTTAAATGTATGCTCAAGTGTTTGCTGCAAAAAGTTAGGATTTATCCAACTTGAAATACTTTAGTGTGTGATTTTTAAATAAAACCACAATTTTTTTTGTCCTTTTCCAAAAGTGCACTGACTGAACTATTACAGAATAGCTCACCATAAAGAGTTGTCTGGATTTCATATAAACTAAACAACAAATAATGAATTAGACTTCGTAAAAATGCTGTCATGTTTTTATTTTGGTTTATGGCTTTTGTTTGGAAAAAAAAAAAGTTGAAAAGACAGTTTTCCAATGCAAGTGCTAATTTAAACAGAAACCAGGTTGGTGTGTTTCTTTTTTTGTTTCTTTTGTTGGTTTTTTTTTTTTTTTTTAATTTCGATTTGTGTTTGTCTGTCTAAGGTGCTTAATTGTTTCAAGAAAAAAAGAAATATAACAACCCAAGTAGTAGACAAAAGGAATGTTTATAAACTGCTTGCCCAGATAAATTTTTTTTTTTTTATCAAAAGATGGCCAATTAAAGAGCTTTCCAACTAGGGTTTTGTATTCTTGCAACTAACAATTGTAACTTGTGTTCCACTTTTCTGGAGAAGCCGAGCTGAAATGCTTTGCTAACGTGACTGCTCTGCTTAGTAGTTTGAATGAGCTGATTCGGAATGTCAAGCACTGCTCCAGATGACTAATACTGGTAGTTGCTAACCTTCTTATAAAAAGTTTGAGTGGTGCTTGGCGGGGTAATGGGCACAAACTTGAACATAGGAAGTTCCATCTCAACATGAGGAGGAACTTCTTTACTTTGAGGGTGGCAGAGCCCTGGCACAGGCTGCCCAGAGAGGTGGTGGAGTCTCCGTCTCCGGAGACATTCCAGACCCTCCCGGACGCGTTCCTGTGCCACCTGCTCTGGGTGACCCTGTTCTGGCAGGGGGTTGGACTGGGTGATCCCCACAGGTCCCTTCCAACCCCTGCCATTCTGTGATTCTGTGATTACAGTTACCACTGTGCCTGGGCTAGCTTTGGTGAGCTTACTGTTGCTGCCATGGTTGCCTGGGAGCGAAATCTTGGAGGAGGAAAGCTGGTTTTCCTGGAGTTAAAGTAATAGGGGTAAAATTCCGTAGGAAGTCATGGAAGAGATGAAGGGTAGATCTCGTTGTTCTTCCCCCACAATGTCATGATTTTCCAGAAACCTTTATCCATCTTGAAGAATAACTAACAAGGAAGTGATTGCATTCATTCAAGTTTGCCAGCCTATTTAGCCAAAGGCAAAGTGTAACTATTTCATAAATGATTTCATTCATAAAATGTTTAAATGAGTAAAGTAATTTCACACAGATACGGAAGAAGGATTCCATTGCCTTTCTCACATTACAACTTGTGAATGAGGAAGGTGAAGGTGAATGTTTCAAGCTGTTAAGAAGAAATGCATTCAGTCTACTTCTGGGTCTGCTCCTATTTAGCCAGTTTTTTGATGGCTGGAATTTTTTGCTGCTTTCAAGGTAGTAATGTGGCTGTGAGCGCCTGAGAGAAGCACAGTCCTTTGGAGAAGGTAAAGTGTGGTGTTAGGTGACTTAATGCAGCCGGAGTAAGCAAACAGGCTTTCTGAAACCTCTCGGTGGGACTCAGCAGAAGATGCATCTCTTGGCAGTAACAGCAGTATGATGATCCCTCCTAAATCTGTAATTGCTATCCCAGGTGTCTGCCCCTTGGATAGCAACGTGGCATGGGAATTCTTACATATGTTGTGGTGGGTTGATCTTAGCTGCCTTTCTATCACTCTCCTCCTCAGCAGGGTGGGAAGGGGGGGGAAATGAGGTGGAAAAAACCTCAAGGATCAAGATAAAGGCAGTTCAATAAAGCAAAAGTGAAGGCTGCACACAGAAGCAAAGGAAAAGAAAATATTTTATTCTCTACTTCTCATGAGCAGGTGATGTCCAGCTACTGCCCAGGAAGCAGGGATTCCATATGCGTAGCGGTTGCTCTGGAAGACAAATACCATATATAACAAATTTCACCCCCCCCACCCCCCCCTTCCTTCTTCCTCCTTTCTCTTAGCTTTTATTGCTGAGCNGCAAAGATTTTGCGCAGCCCTACTGGTGTATGCTGGGGTGTGGGGGGGTATGCTGGAGAGGCAGCCCGGTTGCTGTGTGAGCGCTGCTCCGCAGTAACCAAAACACTGGTGTGTTACCAACACCTTTCCAGCTACCAACACCTTTCCAGCTACCAACACCTTTCCAGCTACCAACACAAAGCACGGCACTACGAGGGCTGCTATGGGGAATCATAGAAAAACTGACTCCACCTCAGCCAGAGCCAATACACGTGTTAAGAAGCCTGGCAAAGGTGCTTAGGCACTGCAGTAATGAGAATAAATAGATAAACAGCATGAATTGTCACCTAGTCACTGAAATGCAAGGATGAATTTTTTTTAAAAAAAAAGAAGAAAAAAAAAAAAGAAAAAAGGTAATGTCTTTAACAAAATTGAATTCAGGTTAAGAAAAATATTGAAGCTTGAGACAGTCACCAAGTCCTCTTCCTAATTAGTTAGTTGCTGTCCAGTGTCTTCCCTTCTGTAATTTCATATATTAGTTCTCCAGTTACTGTATAATCTTCCAAGGTCAACCAGCCCCCAACACAAAATATTCAAGGAAAAGCCGTGTATCTGTCAATAAACCTTAGTCCCAAGGAGTGTAATTTCCGCTTTTACATATTTTCTTACCTGATGTTGCTGCCAGATGTAAGCACATCTTCCAGGGCTCACAGATGTTGTGCACAGGCCCTTGCTGGACATGTCTAATGGTGCAGGTGTCCCTTGCTTTAGGAGCCTGCCCTCCAGCTGTGGCTGCCTGGGGAGAGTGTGGTGGTGTGGCAGGGTTGCCAACACACAGTCATACAGCACAGTCCCAAAATGCAGGAGAGGGGCACGTGTGGGAGGCTGCAGGTGTCCCAGCAGAATATCATTAGGCTGAGGTGAAAATGAGTTATGCTTCTGTTAGATCTACGTATGCATTTTATTATTTAATAGCAGGAAGATGGGAAACGCACTGGTAAGAATGACACAAGCGAGAGGAAAATGGTGATCTGTACAGTTGTGTGCATGCGTTTTCTGCCCTGTTATGACAAAGACTTATAAACACCCCTGAGACGTTGCTGTCTTAATACCTGTAAATGCTTAACTACTGTCAAAACGTAATTGTTCCATTTCTGGGAAATATATTAGGCTTTGATCCCTGCAAGTCAAAATCAATAAATCTGTCAGGAGAGGAACCTTCTGACTTGTTTATTGTTGTGAGATGCAAAGGTAAGAGGTTTTTTTTGGACGCATTTCTTGGTGGAAAAGTAGCTAACATAAAATACCTTTACTTATTCTTGTGTTTTAAAAGTAATGGCTTAGGAGTAGGGGGTGTAAATAGACAGTCATAGCTGTAGCAAAGAGAAGGAATTCATAACAAAATTGAGCTTTATAATTTAGATTTAAATTCACTGGATTGCAAGTCATTCTTCTAGGAAAAATAAGGGTTTTTTTAATTACTTCTGTGTACAGGTTTAATTTGAATCACATACCATCTCTTTTGTTTGCCCAAGGCGTTTTTCTCTACTGTGTAGAAATCTTATCTAAAGCAAGAAGCTACTTTTATCTGTGGCGCTTTTTTTTAACTTTTTTTTTTTTTAACTTCAGACATACTTTTGTGGTGATTTTAATAGAGTTTAACAAGCAATTGATGACTTCTAAAACAACGTGGTTCCAGGGTTGTGCAGTTAGCTTAAATTTATTTACAGTAACTTTCAGTCTTTGGTTTTTCTTTGTCTCAGAGACTACCTCTGCCACTGCAGCTTTCTGGTCAAACATCAGCCAAAAGCCAGTGTTTGTAGATGAACTTCAGCACAATATGAAAAGAAATTATCGGTTCCTGTAAAATTGTGCTGAAACGATGATATTTATGCAGCTGAGTTGTGTTGTCAGAGCCCAGCAGCCAACATGCAGTCCAAGGCTTGTCTCTTTAAAAGATACCAATTATCCTGTAAATGTCAGGAGAGCTTTATATACATATATATATACAGTGTCAATTAGCAGCTTCATTAAATAAGGAAATCTGCGTTGGGTTGTTTTTTTGAGTGAAGTTTTCTTTAAATTTATGAGTGGCCTTCTTTGGAGATAGCTTCTTGCTCATGAGGACTTGAATAGCTTGCCAGAAGAAGTAGCTGAGACCAGTATCATTCAGTGACTCGAGAGCAGGTTATGACTATGTTATGAAGGAGTTCTGCAAGCTGCCAGAGAAGCAGAATAAAATAATCCAAGATATTTTGCTCGACCCTGCTAATTATGCTCTAGTGATTCTGTGTGTTATGAAATGGACGATTCAAAGCAGGAGCCAGTGGGGTGGGGTTTTTTTACAAGCATTATTCTGAACCATTTTTTATGGTTCTTTACCTCTGTAATGGAACCATGTTACTGTAAGAGCAACTTAAAAATTTTGCAGAGCAGTCCATGATAGAAAGACCTAAATGAAGCTTCCAGAAGTAGTCTAGGCAATCTGCTTCAATGGTGGACTTGGTGATGAACATAACAGCAAAGGATGATGGAATATTGTGTTGTTTGGTATGTCATTATTCAGATGAAGTCTCAAATATTATCCCTTAATACCTTTCTCTGGTAGTGCTTTCTTACTGATTCATAAGCTATCATATCCCCTGCTGAGAGGCTGATTCTGTATCAGTTACATGGAATAGTCTTTATTCTTGTGACTAGTAAATGCTGTTTAAGTTGCAGAATTGCACCTCAATTTACAACTTATTTCTGCAGTGCCTAGTTCTTTTTTTGTGATTTTACATCTAAGCTCTAACTTAAGAGCTACATTCTCAGGGGATCATACCATTATGAATACTTCAGCATGAGGTGTATAAGTCAACATTTTAGCTAATATTTGCTTCTGAAACTTCATGCATTTTTATGGTTTATTGTAAAAACAATTATTCCTGCTGGTTGTTGCCTCCCAGCCACCTACAGGACAGCGACTCATTGAGTCTTTATTGGCAGTATTAAGAGAAATACATTCCTTATTTTATTATGACTAATCTTCAAGAAAATCGGGCCAAAGTTTCAAACTTTTTAGCCATCTATCTTAGGAAGTATACGTATATTTAAAAGTAAATGTGATCTTAGTAACGGTAGTACACATGGAGCTGTACAATATGGACAAGATCGCATCATCCTTTTGGAGACGATGCAGCTTAGTGGTTTGGTGGGGTTGGTACAGAGTTCTGAGTAGAGTGTCTTTAGGACTGAAGTGCAAAAGATAGCACCAGGATGCGTTATGGAATCCAGAGATGGGATGAGCACAGGCTTTCCATTTTCTGCAAGTCTAATATTTTATTCTGGGAACTTATTAGGAAAAGTCTGTTTCAAATAAAGAGTGGCTTGAGCTGCAAGAGCACAGGGTTTCATGCTTTTAGAAAAGCACAATTGTGAGTCATCCTAAGCATTTCCCTCGGTCTCTGGAGTTGAAGACTCTTAGGGGAAAAGCAAGAAACCCAGGAGCTAACAATAAATGCTTCTGAAAACCCCTTGAAGAATAGCTCAGTCTTTGTATCTTCTGCCAGATAAAACATAAGCATTGAGACGGTGGTGATGACGTGCTGCTCTGATAGCTGGCAAAGTAAGATTGATCAGAGGTTAATTTCGGAGCTTGCCTTATGTCCTACTGACTTACACTTCATCCTGATCGGGGTGTCATTCCCTCTCTTGACAAACACAGTGGTGGTTAAACCTGCAGGAACATGTGGGCTGCTACCACCTTTGGGCATGTCAGGGGACATGGGAGCATGAGCCACAAGCAAGGTGGGGCACAGGGATAGTCCTGACTCTGCAAGTACCTCAGCAGAGAGATTTCTGTCTTGCAGTAGAGGTAAATCTCCAAGTGGAGACAGCCAAGCTTGCTGTTTTTTATAGTTTTTCCTCCCAGACCATGGCTCCTCCTGAAGGCTGTTCAAGTGTGACTTTTGTGACCAGACTACCTGAATTAACTGTGCAAGTGAGAGGCTCACTCTTACAGAGTGAGGAGGAGCCTCCTGTAACAGGCAGTAGCTCAGGTACCTTGTTAGATGCTGACAGCAGGGCTAAGGCGTCCTCCTGGAGGTGGAGTGGTCTGTAGTCTGCGGTACAGGTCTTTGGCCAATAGCAATTTCCTCCAGTAAAAAGGCGACACTGCAAGGTTGTTATTTGGAGGATATCCTGGTTACTGTAAAACCTTAAAGTCACTCAAGAGGCATATCTCACTTTCAGTTCATCATTTAAAGGCCTAAGGATTTTTTTGATTAACCAATAAATAGGGAGCTAAACACTAAAGGAAAAGATATTGCAGGCAGATAAATCCCCTCCAGAAATTCTGCTGGATAGATGCGACTTGTAAGATATATTAACAACAACAAAACACCCACCCCCAAAAATCCAACCCAAACCACCTAGTGAAATTAAGGGTACCTTCCATAATTTCAGTGGGAAAACCCTGATGTTCTTTGTTACTTTATTCTTCTGGGCAGATGATGGCACTTTTAGAAGCTGTTGTTCTGAATCAGGCTTTGCCTTTCTAGGTGTGGTAAAGGATTTAACTCCTCAGCCTGGCACCAGTGGATTGCATTTGTATGGGCTTACAGTCTAGCTATTTCTGAGAGTCAGCCCTAACCAAACATTCAAAAATAAATTGAACTGCCATTATATTATGCTGCTCCAGAGATCCTGCCATTTTCCTTGAAACTTATAATGCTATTAAATTTTAAATAGCTAAATATCATCCATAAGTAAAGCCCATATTAATTGCCAGAGTATTATAATTAGGTCCACTAGATTTTTACATCTGTGTGAAAGAAAAGATATGTAACCCTAAGTGCAGTAAATTAAAGTTTTCATTTAATTTTGGAAGGTTTTTAACAGATGTTAGTATTTTTTCTTAGCTAATCTCACCCTTAAAATTGCTTTAAAATGGTGCCATAAAGTTTCGTTCTAGCGATTTGCTCTAAAGAAATTAAAATATGAGTCAGCCTCTTTTCAAATTAATTGTATTCCTATGAAGTGATCCCAGTTTGATATCAAAGGGGAAAATACTTTAAATCAGTCATTTTGAGCTTAAAACATTACTTGCACTTGTCCTACACAGCCTGTGAAAAAAAACACCAATTAAATGTGGTACTCTGGAGGGCTCATGAATTTATTTCTAGTGTTTTCTCACCACTTTACCAAAAAAACCAATATGCTACAGCCAACAAGGCAGGATTTGCTATTCTGTATTAAAGGTGCTTCACGAGTGATAGAAGAAATATTAAGATTTCTGAAGATATATCTAGCTGCAAGAAAAGGTTTTTGTGTTAGTGCAAATGCATCTGTCCTTATGGTTCCAAAGCAAGAAAAACAAGAGTAATTAGGATTAAATTTGAGAATTTTGAGGATGGAATATTGTCAGCATCAAGCCTATAGACAATTCATAGAAGTTAGGTGGCTGTTTTTCAAAAAGAACAGAAAAGAGAACTTTTTTTTTTTCCGTCCAAATCATGCCTGGCTTGTATGGTTTCCCTGAATAGACAGAAGCAGCAGAAAGCTCTTTTAAATAGACCTTTGGCACTTCTTTCAGATGTTCCAAAACCCGAATGAGACACCGGGGACCAAGCAAGGCCACACAAATGGCCTGTTGACATCCACTGATGTCGCTAAGCAGGCAGCTGGTGGCACCTCTGCCTCCTCACTTCCCACATGTTCTCCACTGGGTGAGAACAGAAGGAAGAGATGACAACAGCTGCTGGTGGCGATGGCATGGCAAAAACATTCCATGCTTCCTTATGTTCCAAGAAGTCAGTATTTTTAAGCTTAAATTGTGGCTGCCCCCAAAAGCTTCGTAAACAGGTAAGCCATGTTTTTATAAACCTCAGCAGGGAGGTTTATTCAGCAGCACCCCCTTGCAGGTGTGTCACCCTGGTGTGAATCTTGGGTTTAGGACAAGTGCCTTTAAAGGCCAAGCCGTTTTGCTGGCGGGGAAGCTGGGCTGGAGTACTGGGCATGTTGTGTGCATGCAGGCAAAATCTCTTCAAAGCAGCAGCAGTGTGTTTCTGTAGGTGCAGCTAGTTCCAATCAGCAATCCACATTTTGGGGACATAAAAAAATACGTCCCTCTGTAACTTGGTTGTGAGCAGTGACTTGATCCTCTCCCAGTGTACCTCTCCTTTACAAAGTATGAGCTAGGCTTAGATCTTATGTGGTCTTTTAATCTCATTACATACCATCGATAAGAATAAGACGACAAGTACAGGTGTACACAGCTTTATTTTATAAGATAAAGGGGTAAGCAGATAATAAACATGAATATGCAGTTCTGCTGAAATAAGCTTTCTTGTGATCAACACCTTCAGTGAGAAAAAAGAATAGAATTCCTTTGTAGCAAGCAATTTTGTGTTTAATTATTAAATGCCAATGTTTTTGTTAGTATGCAAGTACTATCTCTCTAGGAATAAACAATATTATTGTGGCAGTAATATAGTGTCATCTGCAATTGGTTCCTGATAAGGAACTTTTTACGCAAGTTTCATGTATCAGCTAAAGTAGATTCTGGATTGGGGAAACAAACGAATGTCTTAAATTTTCATTTAGAGTTGATCTCTTTTATCCACAATAGGATGAAAATTTCAAGCAAGGTTCCAATTTGTGGTTTTGTCCTAAATGATTTCAGTTGCATCTTCTGAAGTCCTGATTTAACACAGACCTTGCCAAAGAGATCAAGGAAAAGTGTACATAAATAGTTTTCCATAGTGAACATGCTCTGTAAGGTATATTTTTTTTTCTTTGTTTTAATTTTAATTAGCCACATCTCAGTTGCAAATATTTGCAATGAAAATCTAATAAAACTTGCTTGGGTTTGGTTTTCATTACCATTGCAAAACTAGGAACAAATGAATAAATATGCATAAAAGGATCATGAACTGTATTGAATATACAAGGGATTACTTCCAAGGCTTCTAGCTCCTTTAGATTTGTGAGCTGGCCGGTTATGGTTTTGCAAATGCTAGAACTTGAGACAGACTTAAAAAGACATGATCCTGTGAGTTTCTGCAGTCAAATGGTTAGAATAATAGCAGGGAATCTTTCTTAGTATTACAAGTCTTCCTGCAGGTTACTTTTATGATTTTGGGTCACAAATCAGAACTAAACATACAGGGAATTTGGGAAGGAAGCAAGAGGGGGGAAATCTGAGAGGGTTTAGTCTTGGTCTTTGTGGCTCAGACGACTACCTCAAGTCTTGCTGAAAAGTAGTGGTGTAAGGATTATAAAACTTGTAAGAATCATGGTGTCCCGAGTAAAGCCCAGGCTTTATTTAGGTCAACTTAAAAATCCTTTTGATTTAATAGAACAGGTTTCTATAGATTTATTTTTTTTCCTTGTGGCTTCACCATTGTGTTACTTGGGGCAACTCTCACGTATTTTTCTCTACTTCTGTTTCTATTTGTACAAGTAAAAATGTTTACTGTGCATCTAGAAATGAACTGTTATGAAAAATTCTTATGTGAAAAGCATTAAATGACTAAATAAATACATTTGCTTAAGCCAATCATCAGGCAGTTTTTGCTGTATTTGTCTTTTATAAGATTTTTTTTCAAAGATCTTATTAGAGTAATTGAAGTTAATCTCTACATTCTGTGCATCTGTTCCCAGCTTATCTTTCCTCACAGAAGTATTTTGTTTGCTTTACAGAGTGTACCTCAAATCTCTGGATTCCTAAATTTATAGTTCAATACATGGAGCCTACAACAGACACATCTGTATGGCTCCTTCTGTCCATCTGCACCCTCATCACCCGGTTGAGGCGCAGGATTACTGAGAACCATTTGTAAGGGAAATGCATTGTGATACCAGAGAATACACTGTGGAAATTAAGAGGCTACTTGAAATCCGAGGCAGCAGCATATTTCTTTATAGTAGGTCTGTTTAACTTTGTATTGAGAAGTCAAATGAGAATTTTTCCAGCTGGCTTTGAACGTCTAAGCTTCTGTCTTTCATACTGTTTAAAGCTTCTTGGCTGTGACTGAAAACCCACTGTACTGGATTTAGTCATGCTGACTTCTGCAGCTGTGGTTTAACATGTTCAAGATGAAAATTTCATTACAGAGCCTTTAAAATTGTTAATTCTTAACAGGGATGCTAATAGTGATAGAAAAATAAAATGTGAGTACCTGTAGTAACAGATAAGTACAGCCACTCTAAAGTGGATTGGTGAAAAGAAAAATAGCAGCGAGATTGTAAAAGCAGTTTGAATGCATACATGCTTGCCTTTCAAGTGACTTGACGTGGTTGTGCCTGTTTTCCCTCTATAAACATTTATGCTTTTGAATTGGCAATAATGTTAATGGAAAGCAAATTCTGAAATCACATGTGTAATTACCTACCAGAGCTGAATTTCAAATACCAAGTGTCCTACTGGTAGGAAAAAAGCATTGCCAAAGATCAAAACCTTTTTCAGGTGCTGATAAAATTATACTCCAGACTTCAGATGCAAAGATTTTGCTCATTTCAGCCTAGTTCTCAACACATTTTTGTCCCTGTCCAAACACACATATCTGAGAATACATTACAAAGAAGTTTCCATTTTACTTTGACCTGCTGGTACCCCGCTTATTTATTAGCATGAAATCTTCTACAATAGAAAACAAGGAGCTCTTCATTTCTCCATGTCATCCAGGTAAAGATCAAATAAAGCTATGTTAATTTATAGGGATCCGTGGTTTTCCTTCACTCCGTGTGAACCTTGAGCTTACCTTGTGGAGGCACTGAGCACTTTCCAGAGTTTGATCTGAAGACCATTATGGTTGATGAAAGACTTTCCTTGACTTTTTAGGCATTAGCTCAATATTTTGAGCTTTTTCTGTTTCCTTGTGGTCCATTTTCTTTACCTAATTACCAAGTGACTTCACAGAGAGCTGCAATATCTTATTTGAGGTATGCGCTAAATAAACGAAAATAACATTCCTGCACTTTTCTAAGCTTTTCCAGATATATTAATCTCAGAGGTACAATGAGGCATAATGAAATTGTTATTGAAACCTCTCTTTAAATGTGAGAATGAATGTATTATAGATGCTTTAAAGGGTATGTGAAATACCTGCTACATGGTCAGAATGTATTTCTTTGACCCCAGAATACTTGGTTAAGTTGTTTTACTGTAATCTTATACAGAGGTTAAATGTAGTGTGCACCATGCTGAAATAATGAGACATGCATATTTGGAAACACGCTCACACAGCCCTTAGCATTACTTAAAGTGCAGTTACTGTAGCTTAATAATCATGAAAATTTCACAGTGCTGAGCAAACCTCACTACCAAATTTTCCCATACGCATGTCTGTAGCCTCGGAAAGCCTGCCCATCGCTGCACTTGCGAGGTAAAAACTCTGTAGGTAAAACAGCACCACAAAGCACAAGCATTTGTGTCATCCACATTATGTACTTTATTAAAGGCTCTCTGCACCTTAAAATGTGCAAATCTGTTGAGTACCTGTCACGGGATCCATGCTTCTGCCATCGGATCCCTTCCCTTTGTGAAAGGACAGGGTACAATTATCTTCAAGGGACTTTTAACCTCAGAGGAAAGATTCCGCTGCTTCCCACTCACTTGGATATTTGCCTACACATAGCCCTGGGCTTGGACTTTTGTAAATAAAAAATATTAAAAAAATTATGACGTATTAGTGAATTCGTTTGGAATAAGGCTAAACTTAAGGTGTAGATTGTATGTCTAAGATATGCAAATACATGAAAAAAATAAACACCCCTCACCCCACACTCTAATGCGGCCTGGGGAGAGGGTACCGAAGTCCCTGCTCCCTGAAGGTAGCAGAGCTGAAACTGGAATACATCTTTTCTTCAACCCTTTCTGTGTATAGGATGGACACTGGGAGGACCTCAGAGCTGTTGTCACGTTTTCAACTTTTCTTTTTTTTTTTTTTTTTCCCCTCCTTGGCATACACATGAGATAGTTGCCTTTGGCTTCAATGATTTGAAAGTTGTTAGGATGTGCTGTAGGTATCATACACCTCTCGATTGGGAGGATGTTTTTCTTGGTAACCACAGACTGCTGCAAAAGTAAATTTAGTCTTGTTGCAGCTGGATCTTCAAAGGCAAATATCTTTAAAGAACCTTTGCCTGCTTCACTGAGGTATTTTGCAAAAAGATTTCTCAAACCACTTTAAGGAAGAACTAAGGAGAAGTCTAAACAGTGACCCAACCATATTTATTTACATTTTAATGCTTCTAACGTGATTTGATGGCATGATATTTAATAAGCAGCAGCACTTTGAATTTCCTGGCCTGGTCCTGTTGGGACTGTGTAGATTGGCCTATTATGCTGTGTAATGAAATGAAATGTAACCCCAGCTGATGCATCGGCTCAGAGATCTCTCACTCCTACTGGGGCTGGGGGGAGGAGGGCAATGAATCACAACGCTTAGCAGCTTTCATATCAAGAATGTGTTACAGACATTACCCAATGCTCGACAAAAAAATAATTTTTTTTTTTTTTTTAAAAAACCATGTCTTGAGAAAGCTGATCTGCTTGTAAAACAGACAGCAGTGCAAATCAGGGTACTGGTGCCTCATAAAGGCTTTAGTGAGGTTGTTTCTCTTGCTGTTGAGATAAAGCAATTCTGGAATGACAGTGTAAATGCAAGGTTGCTAATTATTTGTCTGAATTTATCCTATCATCATGAGACAGAGTTAGAATGTTTTCAGAATTGTCCAATTTTATCACTTCTCTCCTAGAGGCACAAAGCATTATTTAATGTAGCAACTTGAGCTATGTTCTTCCTCTTACCTCCTTTTCACGGTTTCAGATAAAAGGAATGTAGTTGTCAAATGATGTCTGTAGGAACTGAAAGATGACAATTAACATCCGGATCTGGTAAAGTGCTCAGCACCTTCTTTGTTTATTTTGTCAGCAAGTTTGTGGACATCTGGCATCTTTTTCTGACTTGAACTTGAACCCTGTTCAATTGGGTTCTGCTAGAGTAATAGTCCTTTGAATTGAATGTGAAATAAAGAGTTCAATAAGAAATAGCAAGAATAACTCTTTGGACTGTCTTCTTATCTCTTGCTTGAGTTTTATTTGATTTATGAGGACCGGTCATCTGCTAACCTAGCAAATCAACACTGAATCTTTAAATCGTTTCATCCATCGTATATCTGCATCCTAGCATATCTGTGTTCACCATACCTTCATCAGAAATATGTTAATGAATCAAGCTGCACAGTACTTCCCTTGAAGTGAGTAAATATTTTTCATGCCTGGAGAGGCTGGAGCCTGGGGAAAAACCTGGTCTTTCCAAAGTCACACAGCAAACTAGGAGCGTGATAAGATACATGTTTTTTCCACATCTTTGACTTAAAATTTCAGTGCTAAAGCATTTGTGGAAAATGTTGTTGTTTTCTATGCAAAGCATTATAAATGACATTTTTGTTACAAGATTAGCCAGAGTAGCCTTGTGATTTATGCATTACATCTGTGAGCCAAGTTCTGGGAAGACTGAGGTTAAAAATAGGGCAGCAATAATGAAAAATTTGAAGTAATATGGCCATGGAAAATGTTATATAAAAATTCAATAAAAGGTAGTAAAATGAATTTAGAAGATGGTCAGATTTGATTTAATAACCAGGAAAAAAAGGAACTCCTGAAAGACACAGATCTCCCTTCTGCTTGGTTGTCTTTTCTCTTACACTTTTTTTTCATGTTGAAAGATATCTTTGACTGTACAGTGAGTTTGCACTAACTGTGATGAATTTCACTTTGTGGTTAGGGTTGGGGCTACCAGCCATCGCCAGCCTATCCATGGCTTCACTCGGGCTCATGATTGCTGGTGGATGGCACAACAATTGCATGTGGAAACTAGCCATGTTGAACCAAAGCACCCTGGTGGTAGGAAAGCACCAGCCCTTTTGGTAGCATTTATTAGTGTATTTCCTTGTGTTTGTACCTTATGCAGTACTCTGATATTTGCTCTGGGGGGAAAAAGCCATAAGGCAGAGAATAGGAGAGAAGCCACAGGGATGGCGATTCCCTATTTCAAAATATTTATGTTGTTTTGAAGCATTAGCTTGCATTATGTGTGCAGGTAAGCATTTGAGTTATTTGTGGAGAGCAATATTGCCTGTCTCGGTCGTGAGAAGCAGAAAGCAGTTGTGATGAGGCCCTGCAGGTAGAACTTCAGACAAAGATAATTCCTGCTGTTGCAGGGCAACAAGGTGAGTTGTCTTTGGGTTTTGTTGGTTTTGTTTTGAAACTCAGCTGCCTGGCATAAAAGGAGGAGGAAAAGAATATGTAAAGTAAACAAACGTGGGTTTGACTATAAGCAGTCGCTGAAGGCCTTTGGCAAGTATATAGAAAGGTTGCTTGTTTTAATTCTAGGAGGAATTGTTCACTCTGGACAAGATATCTTGACGGGAAGCATTTTTTTTTTTTTAAAATAAAACCAAAAGCATTCAGACTTGGGCGTATGATGAGACTATATTAACTTAGATCCTATCCTTTTCTGAGAATTTATGGGACTGGGGGGAGTTCAGGGGCGCTATGCACAAGCGCACATCACCATTTCCTATAGACTGGAATGCAGAACTGCCTACTGATTTCTGCTGGTAGAGTTGGGATTGGTATAATTAGAAACTTCTCTCAGGAGCTTCTATTATCAATTTTTTTGAATTATATTACCAGTGGGGGTGTTTACATTCATTTTAAGATACCATATTTACTGGAATTAGTCACAGACTTTTCCAATGCTTTTGCTTAGCATGGCAAAAGCAATGATATAACTGGTGCCTGCTCTCTGACTGTGAATTGTCAACTAATGCACTCATTGCTAGGGTAGGGCTGTAATTTGAACAAATATGCTGCTTTGATTGTCTGCTCTGAACTAAACAATTCAGGATGAATTTTCATAGAATCATAGAATGGTTTGGGTTAGAAGGGACCTTAAAGATCACCTAGTTCCAATCACCCTGCCCTGGGCAGGGACACCTCCCAGTAGACCAGGTTGCCTAAAGTCCCATCCAGCCTGGCCTTGAATCCAACCTGGCCTCGAAAGCAACTTTTCAGTGACTTTACCATCTTTGAATTCTTTTATTCTCATAACTGTTTGCACAGTTCCTGTCCTGTGGCAATCAACTCCAGTAACATTCCTTAATTTTTTTTTTTGTTTAGGATAGGTTCCTCTATGGCTTTTTCCGGTGCAGATCATTGCTTTTGTGAATTATGCAAGCATTAAAGAAAATACTGTTATGCTGGTAGAAGTATTTCTGAAACTGGAGAATATAATCAGTCTCCGTTGTTTAAAGTAGATTGGAAAAAAATACCACCCCATCACACTGCGTGCTCTGTTATGAATGCTAACAATTAAGTGTTAGAGTTCAGCTGTATGTTGTAAGAAGTTATTCCGGAGAGTAGTAAACAGAGGAGTTGGGGTACAGATTGTTGGAATTTTTTGTTTCAGAGAAGTAAAGGAATAGTAGATGCAGCCAGTCAAGTGCTAGTAGCAAAACCATAAGGGAAACATGTAGCTGAGGGAGTAAGCACTTGTGTTTGGTAAAGTGATGGCCTAGAGTTGTGACCAAGGAATATTTCTCCTATTGTTTCATTCCTGTTGTGTTCACGGAGTAGAAGGATTTCTGTGACTCCAGTAATCCTGTGTCCGTTTTCCTGAATATTGCACTGTTGTTCTAGTGCCTGTTCAATAAAGCCTGATTCTTCCCAAAAGTGATGGATTATTACACATGTGCTGTTGATTTCTGGATATAGAACAGTCCTTGGCAGAAGCATTCAATATATTGCATATGTGCCCTGTGAGGGTATAGCATGTCTGCAGTCAGTCTAGGGTTTTTGCCAGGAAAAGGCTACCTCATGTCTGGAAACCCCAGACAAATTCCTTACAATTCATCCAGATGAGATTAGAAAGGGGAAAAAAAACCCAACAATATTGTAAACACTTAAAAAATAAGACTACAGGAGATGTGAAGATATTACCTGTTATGCCTTGTTGATGGAAAATGATGTTAGGTACACCTATGATGTTCCTAATTAATGTTTCTGTAACCTGTTCTGAAAGACCTCCAGGAAAATGTTCTCTAGATAGAACTTCTCTGGACAACTCATTCCCGTGTTTAACTGTCCTTAATTTAGAAAGTTTTTTTCCTAAAGTCTAAGTCTAACCAACCAATTCTTTTAACCTGTTTTCATAGATCACATTTTCCAGTGCTTGATTATTCTAATAGCTTTCTTGCTCCTTTGTCCAGCTCTATCTGTCTTGAAGTCAGGCACACAGAACAGATGACAAAAAAAATAGAAAGGGAGTGGGGGATGGATCTAAACCTCTGCTTAATGTATTGATGTATCTTGAAGCCTGTTTATGCTTCAGGTGTCATATTTGTGCCCTTACCCCTCCCTGCAGAGTACCGTCATTGATTCATGTTTATCTTGGGATGTCGTATAAGATTTCTGAATTTTAATCCCATCTTCCAAAGTAGACTCTCTGTTCCTTGCACATAATAGCACAGTCTCTTCCACCAGCAAGCCATCAGTGACAGTTTTTAAGGGCAATGGCATCTAAAGAGTCTTCTGTGCAACCCTGTTTGATACGTCTCTCCATTTTGGCAACGTGTGGGTCACAACTCTGCAGTCATAATTTTGCTTCTGTCATATAGGAGTTTGACATAGACCAAACTTTCCCAGTTTGCATATGAGGACATCGTGGCAGCGTTAAATGCCTTAAGTCAGAGCTTTTTATTTTGTTACAGAAAGAAATTAGACTGGTTTGATATAATTTGTTTTGGACAAATCCATGTTGGCTGCTCATAATCTCCTTGTTATATTCCAGGTGGTTACAAATGATTTGTTTGTTCCAGAATTTTTCCAGGAAACTGCAGTTAAGATGCCTAGCCTATAATTTTCTTGCTTCTCAATTTATCCTTTTTGATAATAGGCATTAACTCTATCGTTTTCTGCTTTTCAATGGGCTTGTCTGTCCCCCACGAATTCTCAGAAATAACTGCCAACCATTGCTTCAACTAGTTGCTTAGGTAAAAAGGGATGTGCGATATCCCCAGGATTACACCAGAAAAATATCTGACTCTATAATAAAATTATCTTCTTTATGGAATTCCCAGCCCCCCCGCCCCA
>VYZM01022807.1:116281-133826 GCA_013398915.1 Dromas ardeola
CCAAACCCTGCTGATTGGCTCTGTGTGAGTCCAGGCATCTTGCAATTTTTCCTTTAGCGATCCCAAAGTAGCATGTGATAGCATAAGAAGTTGGAGAAAGAGCACAGTCTGCCCGATGAATAAACTGCCTTCTTCCTTTGTCTCGTGCAGACCATCTCGTTGCCTTTAATAGCTTGCCTTGTATTTCAGTAGTTGCCATGGCAGCTAATAATTTATTATTGAGCTAAGTAATCATTGCTTTATAATTATAAATCCAAGCAACATGCTGGCGCATCTATCTGAAAACTTCTGCACTAATTCCTTTCATATTGATCGTTCTCCCTACTTGATCTTTTTGAATTTGAGAATTACTTTTTATCTCACCTCTTAACACTGAGTAAAATTAAACTGAAGCTTTTGTGTTGTAACCTCTTTTAGAAATCAGCTGTTGGAAAGCCCGTCTGACCAGCACGGCACTAGGTGTAAACCTCTTTGAATGCATTCATACAAATCTAGCAGAAGAGGAAGTTGCTTTGAACATGCCTTTGTCCTTATATTTTCATATTTTCTCTGTCTTTTCTTAAACAATTTCACAATCGTATATGTGTGATAATACTAATAAATGTGCTTTTCTTTATATATATATGAAGTATTAATGGAAAAAGAGGCATAAGGGCAATAGTTTTCTTTTCAAAGATTTAAAGGAAAATTTCAAATGGGAAGTCCATTTCAAAATTCAAATGGGAATTTCCCAGACACTGACAGAAAGCAAGCACTGATTTGGTTGCTGATCTGTTTTTATGTTGTCTGTCTGCCTATACGATCTATTGCCTCTTGATCCTAGTCTAGATTTGAGCTTTTTAGCAACGGTACTTGTTGTTCTGGATTCATGCGTTCCTTAGCTCATGGCTAGGATCACCAGGTTGAGAGATAACACAAATTATAAGAATATTGAAATATACATTTTGTGCAAATGATAGAAACAGTCTTTTCCAACAGAGTACTGTTTTCAGATAAGCTAAACTGTTGATAAATGCATGTTTTCCTACTTGGGAGCTGCATTTCTCATGCCAAAACTGAGATCCATCTTTATTTAGTAACACTCCTAAGGAGCCCGTGTGACGCTTAGTGCTAATGCAATAAATCAGTCTTGTTACATCATGTAGTCCTCACAAGTTAGATGACTATTTAATCTTTGCACAATCCCTGTCTTTAAGGAAGAAGAAAAAAAAAAAAAGAAAGGGCAAGCAAATTTTGAACTAGATTTTTGCTCTGTTTTCAGAGTCAAATTGTCTGCCTGCTTATCAGCCATAACTCCTGTCATCCTGTTAGACCATTAGGTATAAAGTCGGGGTGTTTCTAGGTAAATAGGCACAACATACTAGTTTTCATGACTAATGCATCTGCCTTGGGGATACGGTACAGACCCACTGCCAAGACAGTTTAACCTAATGTGTCGAATGTGTTTGAATTGTTCTCATAAGAATGTTGAGATGCTGTAGACACATTTGTTCCTTATGCTCACTTATTTGAAGATTAATCTTGATTTAGGAGACGTTGTACTTTGCTGCTTGGCAGGGTGTCAGTTCTGTGAAGGCACTGTAAGATTAGGCTAAAGTATTTAGTGAAGGAGGAAGCAAAAGCAGTTTAGTCAACAGTTCAGTAGTTATAAATTTGGAAGTACTGTCGTGATAGAAGTGAAACCAGTGAATATAGGCTTTGTCTTTTTCTAAATCAATGTTTTTTTTCATGCCTGCATGGAAGGAAAGGATTCTGGTCTGAATTTCTCTTTAAAGATCTTCACAGTGGTTTCTCCTGAAGGCATTTTAGATGATTCTACAGCTAAATAACATTAAACCTTTCCAAGTAATTTTCAGTGCTGCTTGATAGAGAGTTTAAGCAAACGTTTTCAGTTAGGTGATAGTATGTAGACAAATCTTTTCAAAAAGGAGTTTTTTAATTTCAAAATATATGTTAAAGTTGTATTACTTGCTGTGTATTTGTTTTGCAAGACAAAATGTTTTCAGATGCATTTTCATCTCTTGAATCTCTTTTCTCATTGATAATGAAATGTGCAGCCCCCCTGAGAGTGTCAGGCAGTTACTTGCTTTTGGATCAAATTTATAAGCAGGCCGAAATACTAAACTTATTGTTGGGCAGCGAGCAAATTGTTAAGCAGCAATAACATGTTAATTCCATGGTTATTGTTTATCCCATACTTG
Organism: Dromas ardeola; assembly: GCA_013398915.1. Classification (NCBI taxonomy): domain Eukaryota; kingdom Metazoa; phylum Chordata; class Aves; order Charadriiformes; family Dromadidae; genus Dromas; species Dromas ardeola. The sequence goes on from VYZM01022807.1 coordinate 118,483, forward strand.
ACAGAAAGCTTTGCAAAGCTCACTTCACTGCTTCTAAGAAGTTTTATTGTTTTCTTCAGTTTTATTGAAAATATCTAAGCTAGCTTAAAGTCAAATTATATGTGGAGGATGCTACCAAGACCGCTCTCCCCTGCAAGCTCTGCCTAAAGCTGGCATTTCTGCACAGTGCAGTATATACACGGTTCATGTCTGGGAGCAGAAAAGCTGTGTTACCATGAGACTGTGCCTCTTCATGAGACTCGGCTCAGCCTTACCTCTGCGCTGCGGCAGCCGTGCTAATTCCAGGTCCAGCCCCAGCCCGACAATGGCTGGCCTGGGGAGCTCCATGTGGCACTCCTGTGGGAATGCAGGTATGACTAGAGGGCCAAGCCATAGCCTAATCAGTGAACATACACCTCCCACAACACCATGCTGGCTTTTAAAAAAAGTTTCTGTTTTCTACTTGCTTGTTATAAAACCCCACATCATTAAAAAAAATCACCATTCCTTGCATTTGAGTGTTCCCAGTTAACCCAGAAAGCAAGTTTGTGTGCTGTTGGTTTGGCTGAACTACTTTACTGTCAGTTTACAATGTGTCTACACTTTTTGAGCGTAGGGGAGAGGACCGGTTTTCAAGGTTGAGACCGGAGATTTGGCAGAACACTACTAGTTTCAGCCAAAGTTGCAGCTGATGCTGATCTCTTGTACCGCATTGGTTACTTTCTCCCTGGCGTACAAGTTTACGGAGACTTGTAAGTACGGTGTTCCTAGGTGTACAGAAAACGTACTGAAACTATTTCTCTTGTAGACATTGTTCTATACCTGTGTGGTAGTTCATGTCTCTGACCTATCATTCTCTTCTTGTGGCAGCTGAGCTGTAACATCAAACTGAGTTTTAAACATCATTTGTGTAGTTAATTGTTTAGAATTGCTCAGACATGCTAATGAACTAAATATTTATCTAACACACTAGAAGGCAAATATATCTGTGTCATAAGTCATGATCAAACTTATGAAGCCCTGGGCTATTTACTGCCAATGCATGTGGTCCTGTCTTTTGGGGGTCAAAAAATTCAGCTCCGGTAGTGTGGAAGCTGATAACACCCAGGGAGAAATCATGATCGGGCACTGTGAGGGCCTTTCTACATGGTTGGGTGCAGCTGCTATGAGCTTGTTCTACCCACTGCTAACATTGATGTGGAGCCTACAGGGCTCTGTTGGGCAGCTTCCACCTCAGGGGGGGACCTGGTGAGCTGAAAACACAGGTGAAAAGTCAAGCAGGACTCCAAGCTCTGAATGTGGGTTTTCTGCTACCATGTCAGTAAATTATTATTTTTTTAAGACCTCTTTGTGTTCGTTACAGCGTTCTCCAGAGCTCTACCCTGACTCTCTTCCTTGTCATAAGTGACCAAAGAGGACTGCCATGCAGGGCCACCACTCGGCCTTTGTGTGTGTTTGTGCCAGTCATAGCTTTCTGTTTCTGTGCACAGCAAATAGAGAGCTGGCATTACTGCTCCATCCATTAAACTACACAGATATCTTATGTCTCTTCAATGTGCCGTGTTTTTTTTAATCACTAGTACTTCCTTTCTTCCAGTGCTTTCTTCTCTATTGACTCTAAAGAATAGTTAACTCATGTTACCTTTTAGTTTTGCTGTTAACGTGCTTGATTGGAAGAATCTTCTTGTAACAGTAACAAAAAAATGTGTGCAAGATAGCACAAATGACATGTAAGCTTATCTATGAGGTTTGCTTAATTGACGATAAATTTCTTATCTTGCAATTAGTGTGGCTTGTATGTGTAAATGGCTTCCTAGCAAGTTCAGCAGCTCCACTCAACATGTTTCTTTTGACTTGGTGCCACATTTTATTTTACTGCATCTTAGAAGCTTCTTGGAGGAGTTACCCTCCTGGTTCTCCTGGCTCCTTGATATATAGACAAGATACCATATCACACTCTTTCAAATTCTTCCACAGAAAACTCAGTGATGATGGAGAATTAGAAGACATCTCAAAACCACGCTTTTTCATTGTGTATTTTTGCAACTTCCTTTATGGCAGATAAATGACATAGGAGCATTTAAACAGAACAGCAATACAAATATGCATGTCAGTGAGTACAATGCAAATTTAAAATGTTTTTCAATTTCAGAGTATAATCCTATTCTTTGAGATGATTCCTAATTGATAGTACTGATTAGCTTTCTTTTATTGTTATTATTTTCGTAAGAGGGAGGAGCACGTGGAATAGGAGAAATTAGTTGCTCGAGATGATGGGAAGGAGTGCTGTTGAAATGTGAAACTGTTGTTGGAGCTAGGCAGGCTCATTCTGCCATAATTACCCCATTGACCCACAAATGAACTTTACTTTTCAAAGAAATGATTTTGGAATGTTTCCTGGGGAACGTTGTGCTGTTGATGTGTGAGCATACAGTGCAAGATGCTAAAGATATATCAAAACTTGTGGCTAAGTATTAGCAAAATGATTAATGCAGCTGCCCAGCCCTGCTACACAGTCACTTCGTAGTGCATCATGACTTTTAAAGGAGCGCTTTGTGTCCTTCTGAACAACTCCCATCCCTGGAACTGTGTGATGCTCAAAGATATCATGATTTATGTATTTTTAAAATACAGTCTTTAGTGAGCATGGAAACCTGGGGGCCTGATCCTGGGTAGCACTTTCTATTAAATGGGGACTTGACACCTTATAAATGGGACCAGAAGTCTTTTAACAAAGAACAGCAGCGAGGTGGTGTTTTGGGTTTTGTTTTGTTCTATTTGTTTTATTAATAGTGTAGCTGAAGACTTCTTTCTCCCATTCCTTCTAAAGGCATGGACCCAATTGCCTTTGGCGCTTGATCCAGAAGTGAGAGAACTATCCTGCACTAGTCAGCCTCTATGCCTGACTCTTTCCTTATGTCTATGTGAGCCACTATAAACTAGGACACCGAAACTTGTTCACTTAATGATTTTCTAGTCTGCGGATCTCTTGTAAGGGTGGGCTAAATATGCTGTTGCATGAATTTTTTAATTATCTAGTTCTTTTCATGAAATTCTTAATACTTCTGAAGAGTTGACTTGCTGTGGCTACTCAGATTTCCATGCTGAGCAACTAAGTCTTTCAAAACATATGCCTAGCAAAAGAATTATCCTGATAATTCAAAGATGAGTTATATTTAATTATTTCAATAAATTAAATTATATCGTAATATAATCTAAAATGGCCTAACACAGTAGTAGTTAATTAAATAGACAAATTCTGAATATACTAATGGCCTAATTCAGGAATTAATTGCTAAGCCTTTAACAATTCAGATTTCTTCCTTCTTTGACGTGGTTTTAATAAGGTAGCTGTAGATATTCTTAATGCTTATGGTGGCATTTTTTGTTGAGCTAACTTCTAGAATTTATCGTAAATATGAATACTGGTATTAGATTCTGTTCCATGTGATAGATGACAAAAGGAAAAAGTGTTTCTGCATTACTGAAGGTTCATCTTGAAAACACTTCTGAGCTTCCATTTTTGTTAATTATATTTTCTTCAGAGCTTAAAAAATAATATGTTTCTACAGACAAATACTCTGTTTCTTCAGAAAATGCAGCTCTCAGGTAACTTCCATTTCAATTCCTTGCCTGTATAATTAAAACACAAACTCGAGACCTTATTCTCAACACTTCCATCGTCTATTTCTCATTATGCTTCTTGATGAGATTTTTAGGCTTCACAGAACACCGTCTAGGCAGCTAATCCGATGCAGTGCTAAGATCACAGCACTTCTTGTGTAATTCTTATTAGGTTAATCAAGAAACTTACTGAAGCAGGAGGTTTTTTTAAGGCCTGCCAAATTTGAAACCATAGATCAAAGTTCATAGCCCTCTGACCCTTTTGCCCTAACTTGCCTCAGCAAAGTCTACATGAATGGCCTTATTGTGAATATGGCAATGTCCGAGAGCCTGTACATTTGCAATTGTTTAGGCTTAGGAGAGGCATTGTGTTGTGACTGATGAAATGCATTTTCTTCTCTTTCTGAAGTGTAAAGGTTTTCACCTCCATTGCCTATACAAGTGCTCCGGTGATCACAATAGCATAATAGTTAGGTGATCCTTGTTCCTGTCAGACTGAGCACCCAGTTTTATGACAAAGTGTAATTAAATGGCTCAGAAGCCAACATTAGGAAAACAGCAGTGAAGAACAGGGGAAAAGCTTAATTTCCATATGGTCAGCCAAGCAAGAACAAGACCAGCATTGTGATCTGGAGTAGAGAGTTTAAGCACTATTAAAGAGTCGTCTGTTCTTTATGTTGTCTCTTGAATGCCACTGCGCTTCTTTGATTACCCTTCTTCATGGTCAAAACCTCTTCCTAAACCAAGTGCTTTTTGCATGGCATGACTTCTTTGGTATTATTAATATAATAGCAAGGATTATTTTGAATAATGACACTGAACGTAAGAATGGAAATCAAATAATTTAATTAAATGAAGTTTGACCCAGAAAGGCTTCAGAAATTTTAATAAGGTTGCCTTAATAACACTCTGATTTACTACTTCCTTTTTCAGGGGAAATTACAAAAGTGAGATCACAGTAGGATTGGAGCTTTCAAGGAGCATGGGGTAGAAATGCTAATTGTGCTTCTAAAGAGGACCTGAAGTTCTTCGGTAAATTAAATTGTGTTCATTTTTTTTTTTTAACTTTTTGAATTAATTTCCCTAAAAAGTAACCAGTGACACTCTGGATTTAGCAATTAACCAACGAGAAGAGTTAAAAGGTTTTTGCAGTCGTTTATTCTCTAAATTGCCTACGCCAGCTATTTAAGTACTCAAATATAAAACTGATATCTTGGTTTTAGATGTGCATGTCATTGTTACAGCTACTGTAATGCTGGATTTGTTACTATTTCTGTCCCCGATAATGCTACTTCCAGTGCCAGTGGGAATTTTGCTGTTTCAAACATGAGTGGTGGCTTTATGAGTTACCAGGGTCTGTGTTCTTGTGTTTAAAAGTTCGCAAATTATGATCCAGAAATGAAGAAGAGTAGTGTGTGTGTGTGTGTGTGTGAGCAACATAGGTTTGGTTGGTTTTCGTTTGTTTTGGTTTTTTTTGTTTTTTTCTTTTAAATATACATCTCATTGAATTGAAAGCAAATGCTTAGAAACAACATAACACTTATCTTAAGAGCAGTTAACTTGAAAGTCAATGCCTGTAAAATGATCAGATATTTCTGAGAACACCCTTACAACTTTTACTTAGCAGAGCATATGAGTGCAGTACCAGAAATTACAGGATTTTATTAAAATAAAGCAAGAGATGTTGTTCAGATCACCAATTTACTAATTAGAGTGTCAATTGATTAAAACAGGATGTTCATTTGCAAAGCAAACAAAGCAGTTGGGCAATTATTGCAGGAAAACATTTGAAAATCTGAAAGGCAGTTGGTTACTTAATAAGACTGTTCAATTCTTCTCTCATCTTCAAATCTATAGAAAATCACTGCATCACCTGCAGAAAGTTCACCAGATATATACCCAATGGCATATTTTGGTACAATTGAGCTGCAGTCTGCTGCCTTTCAAACAAAAAGTGAAAGGCAGAAGCAATAAAAAGAATATCTTTGTGGGGGTCTAAATTTCTTCTGTCCAACTCAGTCTTGACTACAGCTTAATTTTAAAATGCATCCTTTCTTCTGCCACAGCCAAATCGGTTTCCTCTGGATGTATAAAAGAGAAGTGTCAGTTTTGTTTGATCCTTAGACAGTGAACATTAAGATGTATTATTATTAGATGAGGCAGAGTTTATTCTGGTGAATTACATTAATGAGAGAGCAGTGTGGCAGATCTGATACAAGCGCATGCTGTGTCAGCTTGGGAAGAAGCGTATGTGCAGAAGAGAATATTGTCATCACTCTCAGCAAAATAACGTGGAGTATTGCTTTATTTATGGGTTAAGAAACTGACAGAGACAGTTAAATCTTTGTGTCAGTCAAGTTCTGATTTAAAGCTCTGGCTGTCAGTATTCAAGGACTCAATTATGTTATGACCTTTCATCTTTTTCCTCTTTGCAGCACATATAGTGCCCAGGCTCCTCTTAATTATTTTTTGTCTTATTCTTTCCTTGTGTTCTTTTTTTGAAATAGAATCAGGGAGGGGAAAATATCTTTCCAGCAACTGTATTTTTATTTTTATTACATCATTATCATTTTCACAGTTGTAATTCCATGGCATTTCTTCCTGACATATTCTCGCTTGCCTAGCTGGTGGAGCCAAATGGGATTTACCAATTTACTTCTGGAAACTAAATGGCCTAATGTTCCTCCCTGGTTATCTACCCTTTCAGCTGGTGGGATATATGCTCTGCCTTCTGCCTGCTTAGTGCCCTGTAGATAAATTTGTACAGAATTTCTTTAGCTGTCAGAGTGATGGATGGGTGGTACAGTGGAGCCTGCTCAGCCAGAGCAAGTGGCTGCCTTTGCCATCCATCACTCTTCTTGCTGTCAGCCCCCTGATCAGGACTTCAGAGCAGGTTCAGACTTTGTCTAGGTCACAGTGCCACAGAAAAACAATTAGTTTGTCGAGGATATACATATTTTAGCATGAGGATATTTGACATCTGAAATGCTGCTGTTGTGTTCTGTATTCGATAAATCGGATTTTTGCTTTGTTTTGAAGTTGGGGCTCTGTGCTTTAGGAGAGAGTGAGTGTGTCACACTGGGTGTGCTTGTGGTTATGATTGTGGATGGTAGGAAAGAAAAGTGCGTGGCAGGTTAGGTAAAAGAAAATGGAAAAGAAGCATTTGATACCTGAGCACTGGAGGCAGATGTGTGTTTTAAAAGGGATGTTAAAAACAGCTCTGGCCTTTTAAAGGATTTAGGGTTTTTCCTACCAGTAATTTTTAGTAACTCTGGTTGGGCTTTAGATCATTCTCTGGCTTGATTTGTTGGCTTTTTTGACTCACCAACTATTTGTGAAATAGAAAAGTACCAAACTAAATTGAAGTATTTCTTCTTACTTGTGTTATATTTCACTAAGACTTGTATTTCTCTGTATGTCATTATGTTTCATGCGTTCAGCTGGTAACTTAAGTTTCTGCTCTTAAACACCAGCCAGGATTTTTTAATTCGGAACAGTCAGTCCTTCGCTCTTGCTCAGGAACTCGATATTTTTTTTCTGCCAGTTTAGAGGTGCTGGGGAGAAGAAATGAGAGATACCTAGGCGGACAATTCATTTAGCTGGCAGTGAAACAGGGTTAGCTGTTTGAAAGCTGATTGTCCTCCAGTGGTTTTTACCGTTCTGTGAAGGTCTTTTACACAGTTCACCAGTAAGGACTCACAGATCTGCTCAGCTTCTGCTGGGGACAGTCCAACAGGAGTGCTATCATTGCTGACCATGGGGCTTCACTCGGGAGGCAGCTGGCTGTTGTGTCGCCTGCTGGAGAATACCTGAAGCACGGGGTCATGCTCAGAAGGAGAAACACTTGTGATAAGATGCCGCCTACATCAGTATTACAAACCTGCTTTTTGTGCATGAATCACTTCCACAAAAGATGGTGACTGTAGTAGCGCCCAGGTCTGGGGTTGTCAAAGTGGTTCCATATGCTCCATACCACCCTTGACCGCACCGTGGAGTAAGGCAACATCAGATTACACATGCTTCGTAACACTCGTACGACAGGCTAGCAGTGCTGAGCCACGTGGTAGCTTGAGTAGGTTTTCTGTAACGGCTATACGCACCTAGCTGATTCTGACACAGCATGAGTGACCCAAAACAGTACAACAAGTCTTCGTTCCTTCTGTCTCCACAATTATCTTTCAGGAATAGGTGTGATAGCACCAACTGTTAATAATCTGAACAATCCCCTTGTGCTTCTATGTATAAACCAATTACCTATGAAGTATGCTGTGGTACTGAACTATCAACAATATTTTCCAAAAGTAAATTGGTTGCGTTTAGCATTTCAATGCCTGAGGAAGGTGTTGCAATATCTTGCAAATTAAATGGCCTTGCAAATAACTATAATGTTCTGTGCTTAAGTGGAAAAGATACTTAAAATCATAGCCTTCTTTCTTCGCAGCTTGTGTTGCATGCTAAAACTCTGCGGAGACGAAATAACTGTGTCCTGGATATGCTGAGCCAAGCGCAGAGATAACTTGCCTCCTTGTTCACCAGTATTCCCATTATCTGTCACCAGACACTCTCTGTCAGTCTGAGCAACTGTGGTTACAGGATTGTTTTCTTAGAAGACTGTTACACATTTATGTTCGAGTGAGGAGGATTTTTGCTTGGAGCTGTTACCAACGGATCAGCAGGGGAAATAAATCTTTGCTAAATTTGTGTTTTTCACATTTTCAAGTGATCAATTACATTTATCAAGTTTCTGGATAAGCGCAGATTATCTTCAGCTCGGTAAAATTGTAATGCTTCTCCTCCATATGTAGGGCAGAAGCTATTTCTGCGTGGATGCTGTGCAGACAGCCTTCTTGATGGCTGTGAGAAAGATGGCATAGCTCAAACTGTGTTGACATATTTAGAAGGAATTAAGCTCTCTCCACACATCTGTATTTTAATAACGTTGGGGTTTTTTTCAGTGTTTCTTTGCACAGTGGAACAAATCAGAAATAGCCACTGCAGCTGAAGGCAACAGAGGGTCTTGCTCGAGCAACAGTGTGTGTTTCCTAATCCTCTTCCAAACCTTTCTTAAACAACTGTTTTTTCCATTATCGTGTTCAAACCTGTTCTCCTGCTCTATTTGATTTGTTACTGTGCTGTATCTCACGTGATGCTTTTAAATCACAAGGTCTTTGTGACATGAACTTAGTTTGGCATGGATCTAGAAGTATAGTACACAAGTATAGTCTACACGTTATTTATTTTAAGGAAAGAAGAAATTTGGCAGCTGGCTAGGAAAAGATGGAATTTCTGATTATTAGGACAACAGTAAGGGCAGGTTTTCATTACTAAGCAAGCATATAGACATTTCTGTCAACATGCCCCATAACAAATATAGTTTGTCATGCTAATTTGGTACTTCGAGAGTGTGTTACACCTAGGTGGAATTTTGGGAAGAGATTTAACCTGTTCCTGGTTTACTGAGAGAGAAAATGAGACTACAATTCCAAAATAAATTAATAACTAAAAATTTCTGGTAGTGGGGAATAGTTAATTGCTTCTTATTTCTCCCAGTTAATAGAAGTTTATGGAAGCAATAGGCTGACTGAATGACTCTGAACATGGTCCAAGTGGAGGGGTTTTGTTCTAACTTCTCTTCCGTTCAATGAGAGTGGAGAACCAGGGCTCTGGCAGATGTACCAAGAGTGTAAGAGTACCGTACCTGTTACAGGAGCTGCAAGCTCACCAAGTTGAGAGGTCACAACTTACACAGTAAATATTTAAATACACTTTAAAACAAGTGCTTTTGATTTTAAAGCCTTTTAACATCTTATAGAGTATTTGGACAGGATAATGATTCTTGTGTGCTTTACTCATCTTCAGAAATACCGAGTGAAAGTTCAGCTGGCTTCTGTTTTATCCTGCTATGTGTCGTCTTATTTGCTTCACAGGTGGCTGTTAAATCAGCTTTATGGGGAAACTAGGGCTAATGTTTCTGAATTTCTGCAGGATCATCAACTAGGGCATTATGGTAACATAGTGTCATGTGTGTTCACACGGGCATTGAAGGAATTTTCCATCTGGTTGTGGTGGTCACAAAACCACATTAGAATAAATAAAGTAACTGAGGTCTAATGCTGGCAAAAAAAAGTAGAATGAGAAGTTTTAAGCAGTAGATGACAGACAGCTGATGAAGGAAAAAACTTGCAAGACTAGATTTGGGAGATAAGTATCCAGTATAGTAAGGGCAAAGTATATGTTACCTAGTATCTAGAGACTTGACTAGTTACCTGTAACAAGACCCTGGAACTGTGCAGTTACAAGCATCAAAGTGTTTGGCATGTGGAACTGAATTTTCCACCTTAAAATCACCCTAGTGTTTTAGAGCTAGAGAGACCACTTCTGTCTTATTCACTCTTTGTTTTATCAAAGAGTACTCATATACTCAAACTAATATCTGATGTTTAACTTCATTTTCAGTATCAGTTTTTCTTTATCAGTCCTTGGCCAAGCCTGATCGTGATAGTTCCCAATGCATTGTCAGTAGAGGCGAGATATAAAGGTAATGCAACCGATGTGTCCTATGTATACTGACTTTTAGTGACTCAAAAGCTTCTCTCTCCTGGGCCCTGGTATGAACATGACCTTCTATAATGCTGAATATTAAAACAATTGTTTTAAGCTTCATGTTTTAGTTGTAAAAGCAAAGGAACAAAGTCACAGTGGAAGACAGCTGGCAGACTTGCATAGCAACGCACAAACCTTTCCCCTTTAGACATACCAGAATTTAAATTTGCACTTAAATCACAAGTCAGTATGAATTTAAGCCTATCCAAGAACTCATTTATGCACATCACAAAACCACCCCACAAATTGGTACGGTACTTTTCACTTGGCAGTCATTTCTCCAGAGATATCCAGGACAGAAATAGCAAGCGTACTGCAGGCCAGATAGATGCTGGCAAAGCTGCCTGTGGTAGAAAACTTGTTCAGCACCTGCCTGTTTGTGCTATGCCTGGCTGCCATTGCCTGCATTGGACTACCACATTTAGAACGAGTGAAATTCTCCACGTTATTTAGGAATAACGGTGTTTTTTTGTTTTATTGTTTAACCTGAGCTAAAATTTTTAGTGCAATTTAAAGTGAGCAAGAAGACAAAAAAGCACAGCAGGCCTGAGCAGAATCACTGTTTTCAAAAGCTTGCCATTTCGTGGGATGCAAACTTGGAATTGGCTGTGCCGAGGAGAGCACTTTTTCCTCTTCCCACTGTGCAAAACACTGTTAAGGTTGACAGGTCTCCCTGTGGGTGCGGAGATCTCGGAGTGTAACAACTCCAGTTTTCCTTGGTATTTAAAAACTGAAATAATTGATAATCAGCCTCTTTACTTCTGCTTGCCCAAGTTAATGTCTGATGGTAATCCCAATGACTTTCAAGTGAACTGTGTGATGTCAGGAATAAATGTGGATCGTTAATTAAAAATAAAAATTGGAAAGTAGGTCATATCTCTTGGCAAATCTACCCTTGCAAAGTCTGACCAAAATGACTTGATGTTCTTGATCTTTTTTTTTTCACTCTGTGTACAGTTTTAAAACAGTTTTAGTGTATATTAAAAAAAAGTGAAACATGATCTATTTCAGAGAGGAAAATATTATTTATTTATTTTTAAGTGGCTTCCTTTGAAACTTTCTTGAAACATACAGTTATTTAAACTAACTAAGGACCTGGGCAAGAAATTAAGTACAAAAACTATAGCAGTAAATGTCCTGAGAACCCCTCTTTTTCTACCTGTGTACATCAAAATTGCATTGTGCTCAGTCCAGAACCTTCCTGTAATGAAAAAAATTAGCAGTATTAGTGTGCTATGTCTAACTCCATGCTGTTCCCTGGAAGTGAACCGTGTGTTACCTCTGCGGAAAGCAAGGCCTTTTAGGATCAGTTTGATCCAATTGTGTTAATCTGTGTTAGTCCGTCTGCTCTAATTAGACCGGGGTTTTAATGTCAGTGATAAGTAGAGTTAGTGCTCTTTATCTTACTTGGGAATTACTACAGTGGTAGCCTGTTCCAGCAAGACTAGAAGATTTTAGCTATAATTACTTCATGAAAGGCTGTCATTTGTAAAGACATGTTGTCACACAGCTGGGGAATATTCCCCCCAGCTGGACGCTCACCAGGCTGCTCTGGTTACCTCCTGCCATACAGCCTCTGGGTGTTTTACGATTCCTGTTGTTGAAAAGTAGGGAAGACAGACACTTTGGTTTCTCTAGTATGCTCACAGGTTACAGGCTGTCTATTCATTTTCATAAAAATGGGACCTCGTCGCCCAGCTGCCATAATCTTCTTGAGGCAGCGCTGATCTTCTTCCCCAGCCTCTGCTACTCCGGGCTGGAAAACGGTGCACTTTGTGAGTGAGCTCTTGGAGTTTAAAATTCGGTTTCCCTGCGTTGACAGGGTTACAAAAAGCCAATTGCTTTCTGTGTGAGTTACACGAGAGGTATTAAGTTTTAAGACAAAATAATGGATGTGTGTGCATACTTATTGATTTTTAGGGTTTTTTGAGCAGTGTGGAGTGTGCCTGGGGCTTGCTCTCAGGGTCACCCGCAGAACCCAGGGGTCCCTCCTCTGCCCGTGTTTTCCTTTCTGAATTGAGGACTGTCTTTTAATGTGCGGCTGCCTTCTCAGTTTTGCCTCTGGTCTGGTCTCTCCTATTTCTCCAGCAGCTGATTGGCAGTGAACTTCTGCACCGGCAAAAGTCAATGGAAGCTGCTTGATGACTTTACAGGGAGTGGATTGCGGCCTGCCTGTATAGAGAAGCATGGTATTTTGTAGAAACCTCTTTTAAGTTATGAACTATAAATCTTGTCATTTTTGTCCGTATTATCTTTTATGTCAACAGATTAGATTAAGGACTTGTTTGCTTTACCCTTAGATTTATATAATTGTTTATTTTCCGTAAGAGTGGCTGTTTCAATATAAGTATAGGGCGCAAATGTTGTACTAGGTAACTGACTTTTTGTAATGGATATATTTTTGTCAAAAGCGGTAACAATGTCTTACAGGCCTTACACTTAGCTGTAGTGTGATATGATGCAGATTTTTATAGTAAGTCTTCAAAGAATCTCCACTTCTTATTCATGCAGATGGATATCTTACTGAAACATTTTTCTGGCACGTGAAAGCAGATGAATAATTCTTGTTTTGCTTTCTTGGTTATAAAGGGAAATGAATTCTCTTAACAGTAAATGATTGCAAGAAGCTTATTCATGCCACAGTTTGAGAAAGTATGTGGAAAATATGCCAGTGATGGAATTGCAGCCTCCTGTTAAGTTGCCCATATATGGGTTAAGGGGTTTACCTGTAAGACTCCAGTACAAGAACGGTGAACATGGAGAGACACAGGGAAACAGATGAACAAGAAGGCAGAGGTGATTCTTGAGGGTCTTTTGAAGATGTCTGCCTCAGCTGGCTCTCCCAGTTCTAGGATAAGCTGTATTTTTTCCTCCTTTCTGATCTCTCCAATCAGACATTAAATGTCATTTTGGGTCCTGAATTAAAATTTAGGAATTTCTTCGTGTTGACTAGTCCACTTTCCATTTCTGTTTCAGGATGGAATTATGCAGTTCTTTCCTTCCTGTTTCATGACTCAGTATATACCAAATGCACGCTGCTATGCACCTTTTTTTCTCATGGGGTGTCTGTGCTGTTGCAAATGACATAAAAATAACAAACGTGCCATGTACCTGTTCAGTATTCTCTGATCTTGTACGTCACCTCAAGCGAAGTCGAGGGGCTTCTTCCTGAAGTTACTAAGATAGCATTGAGAAATTGAGCTTTTCCCATGATGTTCAGATCCAGATGTCTACTTATTCCAGCGTTTAGACTATATTTTAAGACTTTGTCCCTCACTAAACTGAAACAAGGACTCTGTGGCTGCATGAATTGTTACCATACTGCTCAATAGCTTCCTTTATTTTAGTGAGTCAGGCAGGCATCCACCTTTGGCTGGTATAGTGGATCCCAAATGGGAGTTTTGCCCTCGTAGTGATGCTTGCTCTTCCTCTCCTTGGGTAAGGAGAGCTGGTCGCTCTGAGTGGATGGCTGCTGTGGATCTGGCAGCTATTTTTTTTTCTGTAAGGAAACCTCTTATTATGGGGTCCTTCCTTTGTTTTCCATGTAGAATTTGCAAGATTTCTTAAAATTATGCCCACAAGGTCTTCTGTGGGTATGGGTCTAAATAACACATTTGATTCAGACAACCTTACTATAACAGTGGGAAATGTGAAGCAGAGGACATGAAGGGTATGAGGGAGTGCAACCTGGTATGTGATAGCCTTTCATTTGGGAGAGAAATTTAGGAAGGAGTAGGACAAAGACAAGGAAATGTCAAGCCATGACAGTTTAACCTCATTGGCTACTGTGGAATACTATGTGGGAAGATAAAGTGATTGGAAATAGGAGTAGAAAACTCGAGAGTACTGCAAATGCAGGGGACTGGGTAAGGAAAAAAACACTGTTAGTATCAGCTCACCAGCTGTTGAGATACCAGGCAACATCTTGGGGAATTATTTAGTAGGAATCATCCCAAAGTGGGTAAGCTAGGAAAAATAATGTATGCTAGTAAACATAACTCATCAATGTGTGAGAAGCTATCTGCCTATGTGAAGCCGTAGTCAAAAAGCTTTACATCCATACTGAGCATACATGTGCGGTTGCATAGTAAGAAGCTGGGATTGCTGAGCTCCTTTGAGGACTACGCCTCTGGAAAACAGAAATGATGGTTATTTTTGCAGGTTGCAGGAGTGCTCTAAGGCTGTTTCCAGGGCTGGAACTGAACAGCGCAAAACATGTTAAAGAGAACTGAAATATGTATAAAAGCGTGTGCACAGAGAATAGATTTAATTACTATTCAGCATTGCTTGGAGATTTTTAGGACCCTAAAAATTACAGCGTATATGGTGTGGTCCACAAACTCCTTGGATCTGCAGTGAGAGCAGGAATATTCACTGAGGGTCTGACTCAGCTGCATGTCAAATCTAAGTGGTTCAGCTAGCTTCATAATCCTGAACTAGTTGTGTCCAAATGGAAATTGTGGAAAAAAACCAAAAAGCATCATTTGTGAAAATGTAAGTTTCATAAGTATCGTATGTTAAATACAAGAGGAAAGCCTCTTACTCTGCTTGGTGGTTGATGTGTCAACCAGACTGCATATCCAACCCTGGATGCTACGCAGCAAAAGAGACATACATCAGATGGAGAGAGACCAGAGGCGAGCATTAAGGATGATAAAAGAAAACATAAGCTATGAAAGCAAACTGAAAGAATTTGGTTTGTTTAGTCTGGAGGATAAGTAAAGAAGGCTGAGAAGATGTAGGCAAAAGACTGCTGTTTGGAGGAAGAGAATAATCTAGTTTTTCATGTCCGTTGGGGACAGGACAAGGACTGATGAGCTTAAATTAAAGCAAAGGAGATTAGAAGTTAGATAGGAGGGGAAACTTTGCAATTGTAAGGATAATTAGTCACTGGAATAGATTGCTTAGGGCTGCTGTGGAATCACTTCAGCTTTGTAAGAACAGGCTTGACAAACATCTGCCAGGAGTGCCATAGGCAGTGATGCCTGTGCCTGGGAGTAGCAAGGTGAACATGGGGACTGCGCAAGCACCTTCCCGTCCTAGTTTCTTTGATATGCAGTTTGTATTTTCAGTCTCACACTGCTGCTTTCTGGGGCTTCATTCACCCAAAAAATCTCAGTTAAAATGTTTTGTTTTTT
>VYZM01022807.1:133852-171197 GCA_013398915.1 Dromas ardeola
GACGCCTATTTCAGTCAACCAGCAGGAAAACAAATATAATGTATGTTTTGTGACAGAAGAAAAGTTACTCTGAAACAGATTTTGCTACAGAGACCAGCTTTAGGGCTACCACAACCTTTACAACATCTGTTTTGCTGTGCTGTAGCAGGAAGCAGCTTCTATTACACTTTATCAGCAAAAATTCAGATCCCAAAGTGACAAGGCAAGCTTGAAAGAAAAAACAGCTGTTGACGGGACTCTAGTGAATTTGCTAGGGCCTCAGCAAAATAAAACTTGATGGGAAGGGAAAGTAAAGTATCTCTTCATTCAGCTTTGAGAAAAATTTACATGGTTGCAGATTAGCAAATGGATTTATTCACGAGTTTACAAAACCTGCTATTCACAGTGCTGCACTGCGTGTTACTGTCAGCTGTCTCGGTGACCCTAATGCAGGCAGCGCATTCCCCAGGGCTCTAACGCGCTAGCTGGGCTTAATGTAACAGTCTGTGTCATCTGGACTGGTGAAGCAGTGTAGTGATTCCAGTTGCATAATTCATCTCTATTGGATAAATGGAAATGATGACTATGTTCGGTTCTGTGATTGTACATGTTTCATTAGAGCACTAGGGCTACAAGAAGGAAAAAGAGAGAGGAGACTGAGCTATGGTCCAGGAGTACGTACTCTCCAAATTGCTGGTGCTCAAATACCGAGCGTTAGTTCTGTAATACTAATTAAATTTTGTGTGTTTGCTATATTTTCCTTTTGAAAAGGGTTTTTGTTTGTTTTTTTTTTTTTGCCTGCATTCAGATCAAGAACGACAACTTTAAGGGGGCTACTGCTTCTGGAGAAAAGACACAAGAAACCGTCTTTCTCGTAGGGTTTGGGTTTTTTTTTGTGTCGGATCTTGGGCTAGTCATTGACTTTGAAATGGAATGTAACCAAGACTTGTTGCACTAAATAACGTGATGTTAAAACGTTCTAGTTTCTTAGGTGTCTCTTCAGGAAACACTAAGAAAAAAAATAAAAATATGTGATCACTATTCAAAAACAAACAAAGCTGGAATTCTTGCTACAAGCAAGGCATTTATTGTCAGTGGTGTCTAGAGGGATATTAGAAAGAGGACTGTCATAACATTCATTTCACTTCTCCGAGTTTCTCACTTCATCTGTGGGTCACACGTTTTACTGAATAACAACCAAATATTCTTTTGAGACAAAAACTTATTTAAAAAGCATAGGCATTAAATTGCAAAACCAATCAAAAAAACCCCAAAGAACACCCCAACACCCCCTGAAGTTATATGGCTACAAACCTGTATTACAGAAATGCATAAAATACCCCAAACTTGGTGAGGTGTCTGTGTGTGTAGCTGTTAATGAGCTAAGTGAGCTGAAAAGTAAACAGGATGTGCCTCATTTCCCCTGATGAGCCTTTCCGTACAGGATCCTGGAATTTGCCTTCAGGTGAAATGTCAGGGATTGTACTTTCCCTTGGGAGAGCCAATTCTAATTAAGCAGTATGCCGTCAAAATCATCTATTTGTTCTGCCTTTATTGAGAAACACTTGAATAGCAATTTTACCCCTGTACTAATGCTGAGAATATTGGCAGTTGCACATTACCTGCGTGTGTCTGAGCTCTGCAGTGTTACAATATGGTGTAGGAATGACTACAAAAATGGTGTCCACAAAACTTGCTAAGTGAAGTGAGCAGTAGCTGATCCTCATTACATTGGCTTTACTTTCAATTTAGACAAGGCACAAATAATGAAAACTTGTTAATTAAATGGTGTGTTGGTTGATTTATTTAAGCCCATGAGGTAAATGGCACACTTAAAGCAGTGAAAGCTATTCTAACGTAACGCTATGGGGGTATGGAATAACCTATCCAAACAATACAGACAGACCTTAGTTTTTTGCAAAATTCCTTTAATTAAATGAGAGTTGTGGCTGCTTAACCTGAATTTTATACTGAATATTTCCCTAAACATTTCAGGATTCGATGTTTCAGTGTGGTGCAGAGCTGTGGGAAACCTTTGTATAAATATTTATGTTGGTAAATGGACTTAAGACCATGCAAAAATGCAAAATTTGGATTTCCTACACTTCTTTGCACATCTGGATTCCAAGAACATTCAACATGCACTTTTTAAGCACATTAGGATTAAATTTGGATATATATCTGGGTTTGAATTTTTAGTTCCCTTTAGCGCATTTTGGTTGAGCTGAGCTTTTGTGGTAAAGGACAGGCTTAGTACCCACAGTTGTATGTTTATTGTGGAATGAGTCTCTCTATTCAGAGCACGTGTCTTGGGATAAGCCTGTGAGGTATTGTACAGTGACTGCGATTATATATAAGCCTCCCTTCCTTTTCAAAAACAACGTAGGAGTTGGACCAAGCGCATGGAATTGGCATTAAAGTGAGATTTACTGATTCATGGGTTACCTTTTGCCCTGTCTTCAATGGTTTGCTTCAGGAAATGATTCACTCTAGTAATGTTATTTTTCAGAGACCTGTTTGAAACTCATCCTGCAGTTGGTACCCGAGTGGTTTTGCATTCCTTCACCTTTTCATGCAAGTTGCAGCTCAAATAAATCCCCAGATCCTAACATGCAAATTATTCAGGCACATCAAATTTCGGCCTTTTTTTTTAACTCAGTTGCCAATTCTTGCATAACCAGTACAAGAAGTGTACAGTCTGATGTGTTGTTTTACTTTTACAAGAATACTACTTCTGATCTGCTTTGATTTGAGACTTATGTTTTACTAATGAACATTTTGTTTACATGCTATGGGGTATCAAATGGATGGGAGTGATTATCAGTGTGATCATGAAACTGAAACAAGATTTTCAGAAACACCTAGTAGTATTTGGTTGTTCAACTTTTGAGATAAATTTAAAGTTTGTTATTTTAAAGCGAATTGAGATCTGTTCACTACTAAGAAATAACACATGGTTGAAATCAAATGTGAAAATAGGGAGACTACATTCTATTGTAATTACTGAATAAATCATGCTGTTGATCTTAAGAAATTCTCCTTGAGAAATCCTCCTGTAATCACAACTGATGAGGCATGTTGGGTGATGGTGTATTTCTGTCTTTAGCAATTAGGTAGTGGCTGTAAGATAGCACATAAAACTGCAGGTCATTATCTTGAAATGTAAAATATGCCAACCCTCCGCCCGGCCTACAGTCTGCCAGATGTTCCATATCCTTGCCATTATTTTATTTAGCAATCCAGACAGCTTTGTTGCACGGGTTGTAGTGGGATATGAGGCAAAAAGCGCAGTAGCTGTGCTCTCCAACAACCATTGTGCAAGTTGCATATATTGTTTAGAATGCCCCCAGAAATGCCATACCCCTTGCAGCTGAGGCAGAGCAAGGTGTTAATTTGGTGCGCATGCCTCCTTTTGGCTAGAGTAAGATGACTTCTTGCCATGCATGGGCTTCAGGCTTTGTTTTCTACTATTTTTCTGTTGTCAGACATATAGTAATGCTAACATGAAGAACTGAAAAGCCACTTGGAGTAATATTAACTAATATGATGTTGGCTGAGTGAGAAATCACAACTGTTCTGGCAAAGAACGTTTTTCCTGCTTCCTTTTCTTTCCTATTTAGTCTCACTTTGAGAAACAAACTGAGGTAGCTCTGCAGGAATCAAACAAGCACGCTTACAGGAGGGACATTAAGGGTCTGGCTCAGGCATATGTCACCTACACATACTAGTGGAGAGCTTCATAGCTGATTTTGTAGTATTTATTTGTTTTCCAACACATTTTCTTTTTAAGCATAGCAAACAATTCCTACTCTATTTTTTCCATACCTAGAATACTATTTCTGTACTTTACTGTAATTCACCAGTCCTCTATATTTTGGTGTGAACATTTGAGGCTGATTTTTTTTTTTGTTTAGTCTTGTTTTTCTGATGCGTATATGTTGTTATAAATGCGGTTATGAGAGTTAATTAAGCTTCACGGTGGATTGCTTTATTGATTCTACAGACTAGTCATTCTGCAAAACTGAAAACATTCGTAAGCATGATGTAGTACCATAAGGATGATCGGTAAACATTTTGAACAGATATCTTTTAACCTGGAACATGTTATAAGTTGTTCATAGCTACAATACGGGTACCCCTCTCTCCTCAGTACACCCCTCCTTCTCACCCGCAAAAAAAAAAAAAAAAAANCCAACAAAAAAACCCCAAAACCAACAACCAACCAACCCCCCCTCCAGGCAACAACAAACCCCAGTGACTGATGAGATAAAGGAACTTTGTGAGTTTGGTGTAGGGTAGTTTTTGTTTGTTTTTTTTTTTTCCTCTCCTGGCTATAAAGGTGGCATTTATGGATTATGGCTCATATGGTTAAAATAAATGTAGAGGAATGAATAGCGATTACCAGTTGGCTAAAATCAGGGCTTGCTCAAGTTTAAGGGTGTGTTGATTGCAAGAGGACGACAGGCATGTATTGTCATCTTCATGTGTGAGATAAAGAGGATTTAGTTTGAATTCAAACAAATTAAGGAGATTTGGGTTTTCTTATGTTAGGGAGGAAAGAACCTGACAGAGCCTTCTGTCTGTTCTGTGTAAGAAACAAAAAGCTCAAGGTGAGAGTGGGTGTTGGTAAATATAAGGTCCTGCGCTGAACCTACCTGTGGTATAAGGACTAATGTGGATTTAGTGCAAATCAGATAAAACAACTAGGAATCCTGAATGGTGGCACTTGTTGAAATTACTGTAGTTGTCCCTCAAGACAATTGTCAGTGGATCCAAAGGGATCTACTCCTCATGTCGCAAGTGTCTGGGCTACAGCTTCAGTTCTCACTAGTGCAGTGGAAGTAGCTCAATTTGTTTAGGTGGTGCAGAAGCAACAACAGCAAAACCCCTTAAATAATTGTTTAGATAATATCGCTCATTTAAGATTGTATTCAATGCTACTAATTAAATTGTAGGTCTAACAAGCTAAGAGGTAAATTTTGGCACCATACTAAACCACAACAATTATTGATGCAATTAAATTTAGTTATCTGTGTAGATTAGCAGAGTGGTGCATTTGGTGTAGCATAAGCTTGTAGCTTAAGCTGTGTTGTGTAATGGTGTATAACATAAGAAAAAGCCATCACTTTTTCCCTTGAGCAAAACAGCAGTAAGAAGAGAGGATGCCTCAAAGGTACACTTTGCGGCATTAGAACAGAAATTGCTGATTGATAACAGAGGAAACTTAATACTCTTATTCTGGCTTACTCTCTTTGTAGTAAAGCCAAGCTCTTAGAAACTGTTAATTATAGTTTCAATAAAAATATTTAGATGACAGCTGTAAGCCTTCATCATTTCTACACATATGTTACAGAACTCTTGTTGTTTCTGTATGTGTAAAGGAAGAAGTTAAGATGAACAAGTAAGAACAGATCTGACATCCTTAAAGTTACTATCAGCAAAAGCACTGGAAAGTCAAGACGGGTTGTTTTGTCTCAGTCCCCCCCACGTTTAACTGAACATGGTGTGAATTATTGGTGAATTGTGCCTCAGTCAGCATTTCTTTACAGGCTGCACATGCCTCATAGCATGTGTGGGTAGGTAGTAGCTGAGACACACTGAAGAGAAGGGAAATGAAAATCTTTTTGCCTACCTATTAATAAAATCTAGTTATTAATCAATTTAGGCTGTGCTGCTCTGGTTAGCAGTCCTGTGTGAGAATAGTTAGGCTTTTTCTTCACTCTCCAAAGATGACAGGTTGATGAGAATTTTCCATTCCCAGTACGGAAGTCCTTAATAACCGGCTGCCGTGTGCGGCCAGCACATTTTAACAGTCCCTATCGAACCAGCTAGCTGAAGTGAACTAAGTATTGTCAGCATCCTGGAGGCATTTTATTGATCCTGGAATCAGACTTCATCTTTACCACTTCTCAGGTAGCTTCTTAGTTGATGCTTGTTGGTGCTTGCTGTGCTACCGATGTGGTTGGCTTCAGTTGGAAACAGCTGGCGAGGATTACCTTACTCCAGGCTGTCACGCTGGCTTTTACAACTGATTTTTGGCAGGGCGAAGGATTGAGCTACATTCTGCAGCCAGGGAAGATGCTGACATGGCTAATTCCCATCCTTTTGTGGCTTTGCAAACTTGCTGCCAAATGGCTGCAGTTCTGAAGAGCTGCACTGTATAGAGAGGAAATGGTTCTCTTCAAGCCTATGGGCTGCTGGGGATTTTAAAGAGGTTTTCCAGGGATCGTAGACTTTTATTGAGCAGCGTTTGAAGACAGGTTCTGTTTTGGACTTATGGTTTAATGTATGTATTTTCAAGAGATATGTTAGCAACAGATGTTCCTTTGGGAAAATAGACCTGTCCCTTGACAGTTTTTTTTTTTCCCCACACTTTTTTCTTTAGCTCATGTGTTTGTAATTAAGATCTATTCTGCCCCACCAAAAATACTGTTTGCCAGTGCTCTTGTACTGTGTCCTTTATTACCAGTGAAGTAATAATACTCTGTAAACAATTTCAAGCAAGCTGAAGAGCAGGACAATGCCATCCACATGTGCTATAGAAAGTAAAATCCTGAAGCAGGAATTGGGGGACTTCCTCTGGAAGTGACAGTGCATTCTCAACATGCCTTTTCAAATCAAGTATCGTCATGTATTCTCCACGTGGACTGAAAGGTGGTGTCTACACACATTCAGTTGCTGATTTATTCACAATACTTTGAGTCATTTGTCCTTATCTTCATACATGCTGTAGTTTTCTGGTGTTTTTAACGCAAAGCTGAAAAAACAAAATCTGAGATTTAAAAAAATATATTTTTGACTGTTAACTCTGTTTAACTTGGTTCCTTTATTTCCTTCTTCAAAGCTTATTTTAGATAAATAAATGCAAGGGAAGATCTTGACAGGGTTGTTTGTTTTGACAACTGATTCAACAGCGTTATATAACTGACTTATTTGTGACAGTGAATTTGAAATATATAGGTGTGAATATTCACAATGGAGATGAAGGTTTTGCCTATCCTCTGGGGAAGCCCATGACGTACCATGTACCTGAGAGTCCAGCCAGAATAGCTGGGAATTTCAATATTCAAAACTGCAATGCACTGTGTGCACGGATTATTTATGGAATGGTTCACCAGTAATATTTAATCATGCCTTTCAAAAAAATCGTTGAACCTGCCTGAAAAGGCAGACAAATATCAATGCAGGTTTTACTTAGCGTATAAGTTATTTTTTGACTGGCTAGCCCCACAAAACAGTAGAGAAGATGTCTGTATATTAATGCATGGAAAACAAATGCTTGTGAGGGAACCTCTAAGTGTGCAAGCCTGTTTTATGTGGAAAATTCTAACAGTGTGCAAGCCTGTTCTGTGTGATAGAATAAAAAGAAAGCAAGCAATAGGTGAGATCTGTCATGATCTGCGGTAGCTAGTCTTGATCCAAGCTCTCAGTTGTCCATTATCCAGTAACGTGCCAGGAAAAAAGCTATAACTCATTTATTTTAAAGTGTTTGGTAAAACTTTCCCTGAATTGGCCAAAGGGGAGGATATTCCACTCTGAGAAGTGTTTTTTGTATTTGATGCCCCTGTAAAATGAAGTCTGTCCTCTTATTCCCCAGCTGCACAAGAATCCTCTGGTTTGGAAAACAAAACTGTTGTCCTGTCCTGATCAAACAAGTACCTTCAGCCTTGCCAAGGCAATGGGGGAATGAGGTGGCAGCAGGGTCCAGGAAAAAAGCAATCTGGAGATTTTTCCCTAAATTATCATCTTCCTATTTGTTGTATCAAGTACTCAAAGGTACTTGATTTGATTCAGAATCAAAATCAAACCTGAAAATTAGACAAACACTCAGGTGCTAATTGCCAAGCTGGTAGTGAAGTCAGTGCACCAAAAGTGAGAGCCAGGGAGCTGTTGAAACGCAAGGCAATATACAGAAGAGGATACCAGCTCCATGAGTTCATCCGGACCGTGGCGGCTCGTGTGTGTGTGTGAGAGTGATTCATGCCTGAGGCTGCTGGGTGATGTGCTGCAGTGAGGGCCGAGGAAGGAAGGAAGAGAGGAGGGAGTGGGAATGTGGATGGAACAGCAAACCACAAAAACATCTCTTTGATCTCTGGGGGTAAGAAAAGAGCACTTTACAGTGAAGGGATGGGAGTGGGGAAAACTGTCCGGCTGAACTATTTGTAAGCTAAATTGTAGGACCCCAAAGAAACGAGCATAGTAGTTATGGTTACATAGTACCATAACCACGTTTCAGAAGTATTGAACAAATATATAATAACTAATTGCACATTTTTTTCTGTAAACATCCAAACCAGCCTCATGCGTAATGTTTCATCCCTTGCTGCTGTTTCATTAGTTACCCAATGCAATGGATTTAGACAAATTGTAAAAAAAACCAGTTGCACAACTAGAGTTGATTGGGTGTTTTCATGGTCTTGGATAACTTGTATCGTGATGTATCATAACCTGTTCTTTCTGAAGAAACTTTGATTTTCTTTGATCACTTGGAACTGTTTTTGAGAAAAGGTCACTCACTCATCTCTTTAGATTATTTGTGGTTACAGAGTGTGTGAGCTGTGCCATGTTTAACGGCACATGTGGTGTGTTGAGACTGACATAATTCCAGGGTTGTGCCACCATGTAGTATGTAGAATAGGAATTAGGGATGAGCATATTGTTTGTTGCCCAAGAAATAAAGTCTGAATTCCTTCCTGAAAGCTATGGTTCCTAATGTGTTGGTACTGCTTGAGAGATCAAAACCATGAGATAGAGCAGTGGATCTTACAGTGAAGACTGGCCTTCCCCAGGGCTGTGCAGAATGTGTCCTCTTGGAGACACCAGAAAGTCCCGGAATGCTCCATCTGAACTTCCTGTTTCTTCGTGCTCTCCTCCCTCTCCCACCTCTCATTTCTTCACTTTTGAAAATGTTGTCCTCTCTGGCAGCCATGTGAAGAGAATAACGTTTATTTTGGTCACTGGGCTTTGGGCTGAGACTGGGACTCAGACTGAAGCCCAGTGGGCTGGGGTCAGTCCTGGGACTGCTATGGAACAGGCCGATATGGTACTGCTCCCTCTTATAACCACTGCCCAAAAGCTGGCACAACATCATAATATTTTGGAATGCAATGATTCAACCTTGTCAATCTCATGGGATTTTGTCCACTGCAGGAAGATGCCATAGATGTTAGTGGAGTGACAGTACAGGTGGTGATGGGATTTGTAAGCCTTTGTCTGAGATCCTTTGCTGTTATTTGACTGGCAGCGCCCGACACTCTGACTTTTGAGGTGATTAGAACATATTTGTATTTCTAGAGAGAGAAAAAACAGTCTCTTTAGACTAGCTTTTCAGTTAGTTTTTTTTTATTCGCTCAAGAAAATGTTAACTTAAATAATGTTATAAACAGAATCCATATCAATGTTTTCATTCTTCCTTCCGTTGTTTTCTGTATGCTGTATTGCTGCAGAGGGGTAAAGGAGGTTACCCTTTGGAGCAGTGCAAGACATTGAATCCTTCACAGCTCTAGACAAAATGTTGCTCTGTGGCATTTCAGCATAACACAGTGAATTTTGTTCAATGTTCCTATCTAAATGTGCATCCCGTTTCCTGGAAAATTAAGTGTTTTAAGTCTAAATGGGAGTATGTGTAGACCGCAGAGTGGAACGTTCCTTCATGCTTTCTGAGGTGGACTTTTCAGGTACTTCTCATTAAGGCACAGGAAGCAGCTGGTATCCACAGGCTTTTCACCTTTGAAGGAGTGTAGAATTAGGGAATGGATATATTTTTATTATTTTTTTTTAAGATAGAAAGCAAATCAAATCACTATTATAACAATTTTTTCGTTGTTTCTGCATCCACAAAGCGCATAAGGGTATGGTGTTGCAATGCAATGACTAAAAGGATGTTAGAGCTCCTCAAAGATTTGTCATGCCAAGCTACTTTGTTACATCTGTCACTTGGTTCTGGCCTGCCATTTTGCTCCGCAGCTGAAATTCTCCCCATCCTGACACTAGGGGATGCATGAGACTGGGCTTTGTCCCCTGACACAGCCATCCTGCTGCAAAGTTTCAGACTTTTCCTTATCTCGAAGGACAGTCCCATCTTCCTTTGAACCCACACCTTTCTCACAGTAACAAAGAAACTGATTGCTTTAGGAAAACTATGGCCTCTCTCAATTTCCTTTTTATTAGCCTCTTTGTTAGGATTTTTTGTTGGCATTGTGCCAAGAAGGTCTGCCTTTTTACAACCAAAGATAAATTTGTTACTTGGGCTTTTTTGGCATAGAGGTGGATTTGCATAAATGTGATTTCTTTTTCCGGTGCTAGCAAGTCTGATGACTTAAAATGGAAACCTTTTTTGGTTCTGCTGGTGCCCATTCCTGACTGTCCAAATGTAAAAGTGAGGAGATAATGAAAAAAAAAAATTTTTTTTTTTTAGGGAGAAAAAAGAAAGGAATTTATTAAAGATGTCATTCAACTCTGTAGCTGCTAGTTCCTCTCCTATGGCTTTTTCAAAAAATTGCTTATTAGAAAAACAACTATCACACTGAGGAAAAGAATTAGGGCTATTTCAAGCATATTATTTCACTGTTTCTTGCCAGTGGGAGACTCGGGGAGGGGGTTGGGGGTTTACAGTGGCTAGACAGACCATTAAATTGGTATTAAACACTTTTCCATATGAAGGAAGTCCCCTTCTGCCAAAAATCCAGGAGCAGAGGGATCAGTTTCAATGCAAGTACTGCTGGGATGGGGCTAGATAAACTTTGAAAAATTAAGAGGTCACTGGGGTCAGGGTGCAGGCTTCAGAGCCCGTCTGGCTGGCTTCCTTATAGACTCTTGGAGAGTTGGCACAGCAAAGCAGCATGACGTCCTGCATAAACATTTGATCCTCCTGACCAGTTTTTTCCATGGTATTAACTTTCTTAACAGAAAAAAAAATTATATAAAATCCACCAAAGCTGTTTTATATCAATTTTCACCATGCAGAACCACAGAAAGATTCCTGTGTTGTGTCCAAAACAAAAGAGAGGGCAAAAGGAGAAAGAGCAGGTTGCCAAACTACTTGTATAGATTCACAAACTGCTCTAGTTCCTAAAATAGCAGCACAGCACAACAGAGGGCTCCTCTGAAACTATGATAAAATGTACTGCTATTGATTTTTCAGCTGGTTAATCAAATGGAGAAGATAAATAATATAAACCCTACAAATCTGGAAGGATGGAAAGGAATGTTAAGATATTGCTTTAAAATCTCAAATCAAAGAAATGTTAGAGGGCTGGCTAAATTCCCAAAGCAAAGAGAACCTGGATGGAGCAACAGTGTCAGGACTCGATGCTGAGAGTTGGTTGATCCTAGGTTGAACGGGGAGTTTGCAGTGCATGATGAAGGGCACAGGTGTACGTCCCTGTTGCTTTTCGGCGCCCTTGACTTTGGGGCCACAAGTCAGTCCCATGACACCTAGTACAGTTCCAGGTTTGCTTAAGCTGCATGTCGTCCTCTGGTCCCTGGAAACCACCACGTCTTTCGAGACCACTATGTGCAGTGCAGTCATGCTTTCTGTTTGGAAACAGAGACAAGTAAGGGTAGCAACGTCCTGGCTAAATTGAGTAAGGTGGGGCTGAAGCTTTTTACTTTCATGGAAGCCAGAGCCAAGAAGAATTAAGGATTTGGACCATAACTTCTATTGCTAAGAACATCTCTTCTGCCTGGCTTGGCTTTCATTCACTGAAAAACAGTATTTCAACTTCAAAATACTCATCTCAGTTCAGTAAAAACAAACAAGCAGAAATTTTTTGCTGTGCTGTTGTAAACTTGCCTGTTTATATGCTGGAGTTTTGGTTATGCTTTAACGTAGGGTCTAGATTCTGAAAATGAATTAATGTTGTTCCTCTTCTGAGCCTGACCCCATGAGAAAGTCCATCAATGTTCCCATATACGGCACAGTGCGAACTTAGACTGCACGCTGCACGGAAATCCACCAGTGCAGAGATTTGTGCTTGGAGGTAGCTCTGCTAATTTCCTGGGGAATTTTTGTGGTATATCTGCGCTAGCAGATGGTATTGTAGTAGCAGAGCTTCACTCTGAGAGAATTTGGAGCCATTAAATAGTCAGCGGAGCAGCTCAGGAGTCTGCATTGTCAATACAGGATGAAGGTGGTTTGTTAAATATGCTGGTTTGTTGTATTAAAAAAAAAAAAAAAAAGAAACAGGAGTTGCTTTCTATTTTCAATCTGAAAGTTGTTTTTTCATAAACATAACTGTATTTGCAGAGCTGTTTTGCTGTTTCTGTAAAACAATGGTGCCTGTCCTCTTTGCCTACAGCTACGCAACCTTTTCTGGAAGTCCTGAAGGGCTAGATGCTACACCCTAGGCCTATAATGTGACCAAAAAGCAGTTCTGTTCCTGTAGCTGCATGATGGTTTCATCATAACATGCATATGCACAGACATGTAACGGTACAGGACTGAAAGGCTGCTTATGGATTCATTCATACCTTTCATATGATCAAGATGTACTTTGGAGGTGATAGGCTCACGTTTGGAAGTATATGCATTCCTGCCATAAGGCTGGAATAAAATTCATTATGTATTGGGAATGTTTGGGTTTTATTGTGCAAACCACACAAATCTGGTCATCCGAATAGAGAGGGACATTCCAGGTGACATTCCATTCTATGATGTGACCTGTGGTCAGACAGTAATAAAGGAAGAGACTAATGGCACAGAAGACTAGTGAATGCAGCACATAAGGGGGAAGAACGATCAAAGGACATGACAAAGGCAAGCAGAAAAGATTTACTATGTTGTACTAAAAGCTGAAAATAACTCAGGGAGATGATAAAACCTACAGCATATGGGGGTAGGGGAAGCAAAGCTTAAAGTGCGGAGAAGTGGAGACCACAGAAATGACCATAGCCCATTTGTCCATTTTTATTTTAACCACTTACAGGAAGGTGATGAGTCACCAATTCCAGAGCTCTTTGATTTATTAGTGAGGTGAGCTTCCTGCCATGGAAATGAAAGCCAGCAGAACTGCCAAAGACGGAGGAAGAGTGTGCACAGATATCTTTGCAAGCACTGCGAGAAGGAGGAGGAGGCAACCCATTTGGCCAGGCAGAGGAACATGCCAGAGACGCAGAAGTCAGAGAGCAAGACTTCTGTTAGCCTTCAGAGGGTGAAAAATAAAAAAATATTGTCAGAATTTCAGATACAGAATGGACACAGGTAAATGAAGCGTTCTGAATAGAACTTGTTTTATGGATCTCTGAATGCAGAAAATGTCACTCTTGAAACTATATTGCTCTGGTAGGTCACTGGAAGGTCAGCTGTCCAATAAGTTACAGAGCTATGTTAATTTGTTCCACATTGGGCCTAAACTCTACAATTATGTGAAATAGAATTTTATGGAAACTTCTTTGCTGAATTAAACTCTCAGATTTTCAGGTCCTGTCACCTGCATGCACTTTCTGGACCTGACTAGAAGTCCTGCCAGAGAGCTGGAAAACCTTCTGGTAGAAAAATGTTGAAATGTACATTCTTTTTTTTATATGGTTTTGTTTTTAACACAGGTTGGGGTGTTTGGTTTGTGGTTGGTTTTTTGTTTGTTTGTTTTTGTTAAATTAATATCTTCCTACTTAAAAATGTTCTCAGAAGTTGTAACTGACAGTGAAGCTCATCAAAAGGTTAAAACACTTCTAACAAAAATGCAGCCCAGCAGGCTGCGTGCATATATCTGCCCACATGTTGTTTGACCCTCTGGGGAAAAGGACAGGTCGCTTAGAGGTGACAGACCTTCTTCCTTAGCTGAAGTGCTCGAGGCTTTGAACTGAAGTATTTTTATACGTAGATGTGTGGGCATTGTTACAAATACAGCCTGTATTGGGCATTAGCAGTACAACAGGATAAAGCTCTGTGTAGAATAGTCTTGAATAACAACACAGCTGTAAATAAGATTGAATGTTCTCGATGTTCACTCATCCACATTGTCAAACATCCTTTCTAACTCTAGAAATTCACAACATCTGAAGCTGGTGTTCACAGAAAACCGACAGAAGACCAGCTTGTAAATGTTTTTTCAGGCTTGATGGGTTCAAACTGGCACCATGTGTTCAAATACTTTGTTTTCCATGTATCTGGTTTCCATTCTGAGGTTTGCAGATCAGGCCAGACAAGTTATTGCCCAGGCATTATTCATCCTCACTAGCTTAGATAAAACATTCGTCATCAGCATGTTAATATTGGTTATGTGGGTTCATTTTATGGGGTTTCCAATTTCCTCTGCTCCTTCAATAACTCTCTCAATTTCTTGCAAGCCTTAATTTGAAACTATTTAAGTTTATATTATTTCAGCTTCCAAAGATTATTATTTGGCATTGAGTAAACAACTTTAGCTATGCACTTGCTGACATTCCTCCATAATAACTCTCTGCCCCTACTTTATCGCTTGTGGAATTGCTTTCTAATCCTTTTCATGGGTCTTTTTTTAAAATAGCTTTCTTATATAATAGATAATAACATTTGTGATAAAATGAAAGTAAAACCAATTAAATCTGCCTTATTGTACTTACAAAAGATTGATGTGTGTAAAGTCTAACAGCTTATTTGGGAATTTCAATCTAAAAGTGCCCTGCAATAACATTCTCTTGTGTTCTGGGAACTAACCGTAATAGAGAAGCCACTGCCTGCAGAGATGCTGAACTAAATTAAAGCATTGTGTGCTGGTATTCTAGCATCTGCTCAGACGTTAATCTCTGGAAAATGCTTGAAAATACCCTAAAGTAGCAGCCATTTCTTTGTTTAAGTTTGAAAGCTTTTTGTATCTGTTCTCATTAATGCTGTAGTGCGGAAGATTCGCTGTTCAGTAAATGAATTGAACAGAAGCTTCTGCAAACCAAGAACAGATTGCAGTTTTCCCATTTCTGTCTCTGTGTTATTTTTGTTGTGTGTAAAGGGTTTAAATTTGAGCTCTAGGGACCAAGGTTTTACTATGCTTGCTTCAACATATGTGTTCCCTGCTAGCAAGAAGCACAATAGTTGGACCTAAATGAATACTGCAAAAATTTAAATATTATGCTGTCTGAACGATTGAGGATTTCTTACCTTACCTCTGCCTTTCTCTTGAGTTATATTTGCATGTATGAGACTTCAAGTGTGCAGCTTCTCTGATAGGTGGGTTCTGAAAATGCTTCATCTTCATTGTAAAGTCTCTCATTTTTCTTCTCCTTTATAACATTTTCATTCATCTAGCCCTGGATCAGAAACAATACCATGTGATTTACAATTGTATATGACATAAATAGTTGAAGCTGTAAGAGCAGCATGTAGTAAACAAACAGACTGTAGGCAGTAATATATTTGAATACAGGATTTTTATGCATGAATAATCCATGAGTTTATAAAAATCAGTCTGTTTATAGATAATTTAGGAATAGAAGAATGCTTTAATTCATGAAATAACTCATCTTCTCCAGCTTAAAAAACAATTCCATGAAATGCAAGAAAAAAATAGTTGTGACGTACATTTTTGCCGAACTTAGCCGCTGCTATTTCAGAAAATAAAGTATGCATTCATTAGGACAAGGCCTGCAAATAGACTATGTATCTCCACGTGCACTCCCCTGCGCGCTGATCTCTGCAGTGGTACCTAAACTGTAGGTGAACATCCTCGAACATCCTCTTGCAGTTGCAGCTCTGCTGGTTGAAAAGGTTATTGCTTCTAGCTGCTTGTCCCTTTCCCCTGCCTGGACATTATTCCCCTTTTATAGCTGCTGGAGGAGCTCCCACGAAGCCACTCCTCAATCCATTTCCGACAAAGTGAATGGCAAAAACATGTTATTTAAATTGTTTAGGAGATTACGTACAGGAGCAGTTTTGCTAGCAGATCTGAAGGGACAGTTACGGCTGGAGTAAGAAAATGATGGCTGTCCATCACCTTGCTCTGGCTCTGACCCAGTGAATGAGTGAAGTCTTGTCATGCCAAGTAAATCATCAGTAAGAGGAGGAATGGTGGGATGTGCATCCTGGCACACCGTATAATCCTGCTTAGCGATGCCCTTGGAGTGTCTGGGCAATCAGTGCAGAGTGTAGGAAGGCCTTCTATTATACAAGAGGGACCAACACCTCTGTGTCAATCTAGCCTGAAAGAATGCAGGTGTTTTAGAAATAATGATTATGACATTTCTGAGCCTTTTTCTTCATTGTTTTTCTTCAGCCAAAGGTATCTGTTGAATTTGAACTAAATTATATCCAAGGTTTATGACTGATTTGAAAATGATTTTTATAGCTTAGAAACTCATTTCCTTCTCCAAACCAAAAAAAAAAAAAAAAAAAAAAAAAAAAAAAAAAAAAAAAAAGCCAACTCCTTTCCCATCTGAGCTCTTTTCTGCTTCTGATGCAATTTTCTTTAATGGTATATAACAAGCTCTGTCTGCCTTTCACCTTAGGACTTGTGTACTTAAAAACAATACTTGCAAAGAAGGAGTTCTATTAGTAGTAGGATAAATTAATATCTTGGAGTGCTTGCAATAAGAAATGCCCTTTACTAGTTTTAAGTAAGATTAGTAAAAACTAGTTTTAAAATGCTGTCAGAGGAAACAATTTGAAATAGGAAATCAGAAAAGGACTGTGCAGAGAAAATAATGAGGGGATTAGGAGAGTGTGGTAGAGTTTCAAACTGAGGTTCCTTATATGCATTTAATTAAGAGCCAATAAAGTAGGATTTAAATGTACATAAACTAGACACAGTAGAAACTTGTTAAGTTGCACTCTAATAATTTGCAGATTTTATAATTCATGAAAAGAAAAAAAATTAGAAGCGTCCTTCTGCCTCTCAGTAATGGTTTAAACCAGAGGAAATAGTGAAATAGCCTATTATTAACACTTAGTTTCTTTGGCACGTATGCTGGAAAGTGGTGGCTAGCACGTATGACTGCGTTATAAGGGATTACTACTGGATCATAGTTATTAATACACCATAAAATGTACTTCATTTTAGCTTTGCATTCCTACTCTTTCAGACAGCACCCAGTGTAACTCCTTAAGATTTTCACTGACTTGGAGTTAGTCATAAAGGAGCGCTTGTGCCAAGTCACAAATGCAATGATTTGCACTGAGTCTCAAGCATTAATATCACAAATCGCCACCACCACCAGGTCAAAGGCCAGATCACAGGAGCTTTTGAAAGCGTGCCTGGGAATTCCTGGTGATTGTTTGGATTTTCTCTTTCAGGAGGTTTTAGTCAGCTGGGGCGGGCGGCAGGAGGTGCTCCGTTGCTCTTGCGGTTCACCGTGTCTGCAGGGACAGTTCACAGTATTCATACATCAGTACAGGCGAAGGGAACCAGAATGATCTGGTTTAGGTTGATGTGAATTTTTCTAAGGTGGATCCCCATAGGTCAGCTCCTGCCCATTATTATTATTAATTATTATTAATCAACGTAGGTCTGATTTTATTGCTGACTGACTTGTGCAATATATGCAGATCACATTGTTCAGTGATGCAGTTTTAGTGTCTCTTCCTTTCGGCTTATCTACATAGAGGGTAAATTGAATTTGATGTTACTCCGTGATACTGTAGTTGGTACTAAATTAATATGTGACCTTGATTTTTGAGACACTTTTAACCTGTTATTCTCATCTTGTGTGCAATATTTTCAGCTTTCCTGGGTGAGAGGGTTTATACAGAGTCTAAGAAATATATTATTAAAACCTAGAGAAATTCCAAACATACTTCATATGTTTAATTCATTAATTTTGTAATTAGATTGAGATGCTAAATGTATTTTTATTTCTAAACTAATGTTTACTTAAATGAATTATGAATCAGTGTTCATTTTTAATACCACCAGAGTATTTTAGAATATTTTCCTTCGAATTCCAGTCTTGTGAATTGACCTTGATGCGCTGCACCAGCTCCACTCTAAATCAGAAAAACACCAAGAAAATTAAATTGCAACGTGACTATGTCAGATGAAGATGTTCCAGTCTGCTTTAATCCTGACTCCAGCTACCAGGAAACTGTCTATCCAGTTATATGTAAAAACTTGGAGGGATGGTTCATTGAGTCAAATTTCATCATCTGCCAGGTAATTACAGCCCTTATCTTCAGCAGGGAGTTACCCACGTAGAGCTCTGGGCAGAGTAGGACCCATTTGTATTTGTTCTTCTCCTGTGGTGTATTTGCTTAATCAAACACACTTGTCTGCAGCAGCTTTTATTTTGCAGCTAGAAGGCCTGTAGCAAGGTAGAGGAGCTGGCATTTGCATTGTGATCCCAATTAAGTTGAAATTAGCATGAACTTTCGTTCAGTAGCTGGTGTTTAATGTATGTTAAATGAAATGGTACTTTGATAAACTGACTCTGAGGATTGTCATGACGTTTCTTGGCTGCATCTTACGATGTGAGTAAACTGCAGTAGTACCATGTGATTAATAAAGTTAGGTCTATCTTGTGCTGTACCTTTCTGGCGTAGAGAACCAACCGGATTAGCTTTTAAGGCAAAACTTCTTTAAAAACAAACAAAAAAACCCCCTCACACACACACAAAAATGTCCCCCAGGAAAACTGGAACATCTGTCCTAACTATTGCAGTAAATAGCAAGGATCAGAATAATTTTCAAATGGTATAGGAGATTATTTTTCTGCTTTATTTTAATCTATTTTGTATTTTCATTGAAACAAGGGGTCTCTTGGAAATAGCACACATTAGAAATGCTTAAAAAATGCTTGCATTGCATCTTATTGGCAAAAACCGACCAACCGATAAACATTAAGTATTTCAGCCATGCCAGGTGTTTCAGGGTTTGGCCAAGTCCAGATCCTTCACAAAAGGATCTAATTTTTAGCATCAGTTTTTTGAGGAAATGCGAGTTACTACAGTTCCGTTACACCTGCAGAACTGAGGCTCTAGCAAGAAATCTATAGGCCCTGGTGACTTAAATGCTTACCTGTCAGGTGGTCTGTGTTTCTAAAACATATCTCGTGTTACATATTTGCTCATTTAAGCAGAATTTGGTTTGCTTGTTTTGTAGGAGCATTTTCCCCCCAGATAAAAGGAGATCAGTTCATCTTGTCAGTAAGTCGTCTTCTGCTACTTCTACTGCAAAGGGTACAGTTTCTTTTCACTGTCCTGCTTTGCCTTTTCCTCACATGGCCTGCAAGGAAGCCTGCTCAGGCTGAGAGACAGCAGGAATCTGTTGACAATGGAGAGATGCTCCAAGAAAGGCCATAATAGCACAAGCCAAGCGTTAGAAATTTACGGCAACAGTCCCTGGCCAAAAGGAGATGAACAGTTAGACAAAAACATTATCCTGGCAATAATATACTCAAGGACGTAATTATTAACAGCGATAGAAGAAAAGAACAGGTATGGAAACATGAAATAAAATGGAACTAACTATGCAAAGCTGCTCCTGGTGTTGGTCACTATTAGTGATTTTTAAAGCAAGCATGGCTGGGCAGCACCAACTCCGCTTTATTTAACTGCCAATCCTCATAGCAAAAATCACTGCCTCCATTTAAAAAAAAAAAAAAACCAACTCTCTCACAGGATGGCATGGAAAAAGTGCGGGGCCTTTGCTGTCCCACGATGTTCGTGTCTCCTGGAAGTTCAGCCTTCAATAATTGCGTGGGGACTTGCGCCACCGCTGAGAGCACTGTCTGTGCGAGGGCAAACCATGCCATGTGGGCTGCAGTTTTTTTGCCTTCCCCCTCTGGTGAAGCCAGGAGCCACCTTCTTGCTTTAGTTCTAGAGCAAGGTTGACAAGGTAATTTGCCTTTTATATATTTTACTAGTGTACCTGTTCAGACAATTTTTTTTTTTATTGCAAATTACAGTTGAGCTTGTGTACCTTTGAAAAAATGTTTTGAGTTCCTCATGGTAGTCAAGATAGTTTTCAGTCTTTTTTTTTTAAACTTTTTTAAATTTATTGCCTCACTAGTAAATATCAGTAATTTAAGATTTATGGGTTTTGTTCTTTTTCATATAAATGCTTCCCCTAGGATTAAGCTTGAAATAAATTACCTCACGTTGTTGCCCATTACTTGCATTCATGGGTAAATTAAAGTGTCTGGTTGTCTGTCACTGATTTTTTTAAAATGTTAGTAATTAAAACTGTAGAAGCGTTTTTAATGCCAAAGATTAAAGAGATGTTGGTGGACACGTTAGCTTTAGACACAGATTTGGCAGGTAAAATTTAGAGTAAGAACGGCTGTTTCTATATTCTTTGCTTTTAATTTTAGCTTTACTGGCCTTCCAGGTGTGCTTAAAAACAAGATGAAATGTGAAAATGTTTGCCACAATTTATTGGCATATATCCCTAAAACAGGAACACATGGGGTGAGAAGCTCTTCATCTGAAGACATGTGTGTAATGGCTGATATCAGAAGCTGTTCACCCATGATTATAACCTGAAAGGTATTACTAAGTTCATTATAGCAGCTGAAATGACACTTTTCGTGCTATAATCTGACTACTTTGGTTTTTTGCCTGTACTAACTCTGAAGCTCATTTCTTATGCTGATGAATGTTTTCATATGCTCCTGAAACTCATTGTCGTCCTGCGTGTCTCCCCGTGTTTCTCTTATGTTGCTACCTTGTGAGTGATTTCTCATAATTGCAGCACATTTTTGTAAAGATACATCGCCTCCTCTGTCCTGCCAGACACAGTCCTCAGAGTCTCAGTAGCTGGAGGGCAGCCAGAAAAAATTTTGCAGCTGCTTTGTGAAAATCCCAGTGGCTGAGACCTCAGTGATGTTAGGGCTCTCGGACGTATCCAGATGTCGAGAAGTCTTACAGGGCCCATCCTGAGCTTCAAAATGTTAACAAATTCCTGTGAATAATAGGTGCACACTGTCTAAAGAACATGCCTGCACTGTACTACTTCAGTATCTATCTTCAGTCCAGACTCCACATAGAAGTTTAGAAGGAAAAAAAATGCTGTAAGCCATATTATACTCAACTAAATACAGACCAAGCCTCATCCTGGTATAAAAATAGAGCTGATTAAAAGCTGCTCTAATGTATTTCTAGCTTTTGGAGGTATCGTTCACGCACTGAAGTTTTGACTCTTGCGATACCCGCCTGTATGCCAGACAAGGACTAGTGAATTGCTGATTGAATGCCACGACATGTCATGCAATGGTTTCTCCACCCTTGGGGAATTCTCCTAGAAGAGCTGAAGCTTGTCTGGAAACTGTTTTGCACTGTTGGAATAGTTCAAAGAAGCTCCCTTCTGTCAGTGAGTTGAGCCCGTTGTGTCTAACAGATGTTTGCACTCCTGTCTCAGAACTGCATGAATTCACATCTGAGCCTTAACCTGACAAACCACATTCGAGTGAGGTCCTTTCACTTCGTGTCGTTTGCTTTTCCACCCAATTTAGTCTGCCAGCCCGTGTGCCAATGCTGAGTGCTCTGCGCAGGGTTATCCTCCAGTCAGCACCCAAGTCTCCGAGGGATCTCACAGACAAATGATATACACGTCTCTTCCCAGAAATGTTCTAATCTGACTATGAATAATACAGAGCATGTCAAGAATGCCTGTTTGATCTAGTGGAAGTGGCAGTTTCCTGAGTTGGAAGGTGGGACTTCTTAGGCTTTATCCCTGGAAGGGGAGAGGTGCAATCTGCTGTGTTACTGGGGGAAGTCACTCTGCTTGGTGCATCGGTTTGTGCTCCTTGCTGTTTGCCTCTTTGTCTTCTTCCTTAGACTAATAGGGTGTTTGAAACAGGGTGATTTATTTTTTTCCATTTATAGTAACCTGAGAGGTGAACTTGTCCTCCATTGGAGTCTGTGGAATTTTCTGCACTACAATGAAAACAATTGAAATGGGCGTTGGAAAATTCAGTATGTTGTAAAAACCATGCGCTTGCATGTGCTCTCAAACCTGTACCTCTCATTGGTGACAAAAATGTAAGTCTGTATTTTGATATCAAAGTTAAGGCTAACAAAATCCAATTTGCCCCCATGATTTCCCCTTCTCCTTTTCAATGGTTCCTTACAGTGTCCTAAAAATATCCCCATCCTTCTGCTTTTCATATGCACGTATGGATTGCCCTTCACGTTCAGGAAGTGACCTGGGGGCTCAGCGCCTAGAGGATTTTTGGGGGGACTTTTGTGTCAGTTGCCCAAGCTCAGTCTTTGCTGTCAGAAGTGGGGCAACGCTTCCAGCTGCTGCCTGGGGAAGCAGGGAGGCTAGTGCCCAGGGGGGAATAGCTGTATTTGGTATGAGGCCCCACCTCAGACTTCCTCAGCAACAGGAGAATTTTATTCTCTGAGCTCTCTTATGTGATCCTCTAGTGCTTTTTTACTGAACACACATTTAATTTTCCTTTGAACTGTCTGGTACATTTAGCAGTTGGAAACAGCTTTCTTTCATTCCACCAATTCCAATCAAAGATGGCATCCATCTTGTCTTCCAAGTCTTATTATTTTTTTAGTAAATTCATATACCTTTTGAAACTGAGCATTATGCTCATAGCTTTACTTTTGCCTGTTCAGACAATTGTCTAGATAAAAAGAAATAAAATAATAATAATCTCATTATGTTTGTGAGAACATTTGCTTTCTTAAACCATTTGAAGCTAATTTTATCAGGCCGTTTCTCCAGCAGGTTTGTGATCTCATCTTTTATTAAACTCTGTCTGACCTTGCTTGTCAACAAAGGTCAGACATACTAGTTGCCTAGTTTCTTTTTTACCAAGTGGCACCCATTTTGGGGGCTTCTTTCCTGTTCAGAATGCTGCTTTTCTTCCAGCTGCACGACTGCTTTTTGAGGACGGTAGGTGAAAATCGATCCATCTCTGGAGTTCAGCTTTTCTTACTGTTACTATGTGGGCATGGTATGCTCTGCGTGGTTTGCTGTTGCCTTTAGTTTTCCCTTTTCCCCTTCTCCAAGTGTGTAGACTGATCACCCACCGCTGAAATTGAACTGTGCCCGTTAAAAGTGTCTGCCTGCCTCTTTATTTTACATGGAAGATAAGATGTGTCTTAGCCACTCGGAAAGCTTTGTGCCCTTGAAATCAGTGCTGAATCCAAGCCTTGGGTGATGGCGGTCTCTGGATGCTAGTTTCACCAACTGGGAGTCGTTCAAAGTCCCCTTCTCTCTCACCTCTGCCACGTTAGCAAATTGAGGGCTGTCTGTCCTCAGCTCCTACTGCTTTCTGTGGATGGGGCGTTTCTCAGTTTCTTCAATTAAATTTTCTGCTGGCTTGATGAAGAGCTACAGGAGTGCCTCAGGGGTGAGAATTTTAGTAGCCGAGGTGTTAAGGTTTGCTTGCGGGTCATGGAAAACTAAGAGAGTTGGAGTTTATGTTCTTCATTAGCATTTTATTTTTTTGCAAAGAGTAGAGGTTTGTTCTCCTTGACGGGTCAAAGCAGGTCTCTGAAGTACGTGTGATGTGTCTGTCTTCAGTTGGGATATGGCTCTGGGAAATAGGAGCTCCTCCATGCCTCACTACCACTGCCATCTGAGGCGTGCCCATGTCTAACCAGGAATATTAATATCTGTTTGCTTCTCCAGCTTGATTTCTGACAGGTTTGGAAGGTAATTTCTTTCTTGTTGAGAACTTAGGGTGTCATATGGTTTCTTAGAATAAAACAGCATCTGCAACTATATATATATGAGTCAAAGTTCCCATAGCATTTCGGTTTCTTCTTCTGGAAGATACAGTCCTATTTTAGGAATCAGTCATATCTCCATCCCTTTTGATACTGAGACATAATGTTCATTTGTCATCTCTATAAAGTCTGTCTGTTTTGTCAGTAACATACACACGCAGCTGCTCCTTGAGCCTCATCTGATCCTTGAGTCTGTCCATCCTGGAAATGTGTGTCAGTGTGTCACTGCTGTTGAATGGCACGTTCCTTTCTACAGTCTGTACCTCGCTGTATTTATCACTCATATTGTCTTGGGTTAACTCTCTATCATTGCCATCACCTTTCTTCCTTTTTCTACCTTTTTACTTGCTAGTTATGCTCTATTCTGGCTAACGTCCCTTTTCCTGCTGCTGCTCTATTCGTTGATGAATGGCTCGTTTCACCCCAGGCCACATAATCAGCACTCCTCCTCTTCGTCCCTTGCTGAGAGCTTGAAAAATGTACTTGTGGAAATATTTAAGGATAGGATGTTTTGTGCACTTCAGAGCAAATTAGAGACACAAGTCCCATAATCTTTAATAAGGTGCACATCTAATGTTTCATATAGCGCTTTGAAAATTGACGTCCCTACCTCTGTTTCCCATTTAGGTCACAAATTATCCCTGATTGTATTATGGTTACTGTTGCATCAGTGCTGTGGTTTTTACTTCATCGCACCTTTCTTTTTAACAGCTCTTATCCTCTCTCTTGCAGGTAACCCAATTAATGTTTCTTCTACGTGTAATTCAGTGGCAAAATCCTTGATGCCTCCACTGGGCACAGGATCAATCCTTACAGTTCTCTCTGAGGTCGTGAGGATGGAGAGCCGTGTGCGTTGTATGACGCAATGGGTGGGGTATGGGCATGTTTGCAGTTTCTGGAAATACTGCCAAGGCAATTGTCACATGCTAAACGTTGCCAAATATTGCATTTCTGTGGATTCAGAAAATCAAAACAACCACTTTCCCCCAGCCTCCCAATGTGCGTTAGATATAGAATCACATCAATGTCTCCTTTTTAAGGCATAGTGTAAAAATACAATTAGAGCAAAAGTAGCTCAAGTCTGCAGAGAGTTCCACAATGCATTTATCTCCTTGTCTGCATTTTTCTTGTAGAAAAATTGTAGAATTGTAATTGCTTCTTGTAGAATTATTTTTTTTTAATTATTATTATCCTTTATCAAATCTGTGTGGTTGTTTTATCTTGAGTCTAGTTTTTAACCTCTTAGGGCTTCCCAGTTTCTATGTATTTCACTGCTTAACTTCATAATCAGGCAAACAAATCTCCACGGTAGGTTGTTAAGGTATGCTTTACGTTTGTATGTGGTGAGAATCACAGTTTGCTCTGTGAATACTACATTGAGCAAATACTTTTGTTCTTTTTATTAAAAAGCTAAGTGAAAAAAATCTGTTCTAAGTTATGGTAGGTGATGATTAATATGTTGAATGAGGTTACTGTTATTGTATGCTATTGTTGAATAAGTGAAAGATGTGGCCAAAGTTTTAAAACATGCCAGTCTGCTTTCTGGATTTTGTGCTGGTTTTGGTAGCATATTTGGAGTGACATAATATAGCTAACATAAAATACATAATTTTGTGTCTTGAATATAACAGTTGGTTCTGAAGATTAACATTCAAACCTTAATTGCCTTCAGGTGTCAATTTGGAACTGCTATTCACTGATAACTGACTGATAAAGGGAAGGAGGGGGAGGTCTACTGGATTTGCACAACTTCTTCTTGCCATAGGGGTGTCTTAGTTTCTAGAGATGCATTGAGCAAAGTGCCTCCCTCAATGAAAGGACAGGTTTTGTTTCCAAGATCAGTGCTGTTGAACTCCAACATCTTTCCTTGTGTTTCTCCCTTCCCTTTT
This sequence comes from Dromas ardeola, assembly GCA_013398915.1. Taxonomy (NCBI): domain Eukaryota; kingdom Metazoa; phylum Chordata; class Aves; order Charadriiformes; family Dromadidae; genus Dromas; species Dromas ardeola. Next base: position 159,311 of record VYZM01022807.1, read on the forward strand.
CCAACCACGTTTGCCTCCTCATCTGACAAACTACACAAAACCGTACCTACTACCTTTCCTGTTGTGTATGCTCGTGGAGTGTGGGGATGACTTTTATTTTGTGGTCATCACAGCTCCTGATGGATGAATATGGAGTAAAGAGGAGACAAATTATGTGGGAACCTTGGTATAGTTGAAGTCCAAGGATGCTATAAGTTGGGGGGAAATATAGGAAGCAAGAAGAAGGAAGATAGGATAAGCTGAGTTGGCCCAGTGACCTCAGTCTTGAGGTGGTTGCCTGCAGCTTGAAGGGTCTGGATGTTTATGGAAAACTTAAAAGAAGTATCTGGCTAAAGAGTTCTGCCCCTACATAATCCCTCAGCTTTGTGTGGCTCTCCATCCCCTTAAATTCTTGAAAGGAGGTTTCAAGTACTTCCAGTTTTTCATAACTGTGGCCTGAAGCAGAGGATGAAGTACTACTGTTGTCACTCAAAACTACCTGGAAAAGCTTTTTGTGGCAGTGTTGTGACATTTCAGTGACAGTGAAACAGTGAGTATGAGAACTTAACTTCACTACTGTATTTCCATGCCCTGCCTTACCTGTTGTCTGTTACTTATGCTGTTTTCTTTTAATATGAGTTTAAAAAGCGTTTGACAAGATGCCAAGGTTACTGATTGCCCTTGCTGCTCTGAAGGCCAAGAAAGTAAAACAATTCTCATTCTTTCTTTCCCCAATTTTTATCTCTTCTTTATTGTGTTGGTTTTTTCAATAAAATTATGGGCTTTACTCTTGAGACAAAAGCAAGAAATAAAACTGTTCAATAACAGATGTAATGGGGATGGAACCTCCTTCAGGAAAAGAAAAATTATCCTGCGTTTCACAGTAAGTATCTTACTACTTTGTGTGATTTCACTGTGTAATCAGGGGCTCCCTGTTCCTCGAGTAACACATTACAGTGACCAGTTTGCTACAACCTCTTTTTCTTAGATTTTCTTTCCTATCGCTTGCATACACAAATGAGAACTCATGGCATTTGTATGGATGTAACATGCTTAAATAACAAGCTCTCATCATTCTCAGAGATCTGTGTTTGAGCTGTAACAATAGACCTCGCAATGCTAGCATCTCAAAGACTAAATTATGGGATTGCTTGTAATTCTTCAATGTATGAGACAATCTGATCTCAATTAAATTACCAACTGCAGTACAGGCCATGTGTAATACACAGAGACATCAATTCCTGGCTAATATGCCTATATTATTCTTAGATAGTCTATTATATTTATCTTAATTTTTTGTTGATTTCACTGCAGCTTTATAATTAAACCTGTCTCTGACATCCTGGGAAAAAAAGAAGTTCCCTGTAGTCGTGACCAGTTGGATACTGTCATGTGTTAGAAAGTGTTGCTGCAATTATAGCTGCGTTACACGTTGTTTCTGTCTGTCATCATAATGTACAGTGGCTAGGGATCCTTAATCCATAGACTATTTGATCCAGTTCAGTGGATTGCCTTATTCAATTGATAGCATGTATTATGTCATGGCCTATTTGCGAATTTTAATTTAAGGACTGTTGGTCTGATTGCCTTCAAAAGTTCATTCTGTCAAGTGAACGAAAGCTTTTGAGATTGTGCTGTTTTATTTGTATGTCATGACCTAATTCTTCATATACATTAAAAAATAATCAACTGCATGTAGAGAGTACAGCAGTAATACAGTATACATAGATATCTGTACTGTAGAATTACAAATTTAAATGCTCAAAAATGAGTAATGGTGCTCATGGTTGCATGTGGAGTCAAGCACTCAGGGGTAGGAAGCATAAGGATTAAAATTCCTACATGCAGGCAGGCATCTTCTAGGATTTTCAGAAGGGTCTAACCGGGTTAAGTGTCTAGCTTCTGTTGAAATGTGCCAAAACCAGGGCCTAAATCACTGTGTACTTTTGAAAATCCAGCCAGGTGTACTGATCTGTGGTTTTGGATATTTGTATACTTTCAAAATTAACTATGGTAGGTGGGAAGCCTGTACTTAACTGGAAGTCAATGGGATTTAACTATTAGTGATTTTGTATTAGTATTAAGCACTATATACCTATGAAGAAAAAATCATTCTGAAATACCAGGCCACTTGTCAGAAAAGTGTGTTTTGTCTAGATGTTTAGGGGATTTTCTCTAGAACCCAAACCTGAAAAAGGTTAATTGGAATGATTCAAAGTATATAAAGTTTTAAGTTCTTCACAGAATGAGGCACATTAATGAAAAACTATCAGGTATATAAAGTTCTTAAGAAGATAAAAAAACAGGTGGCTATTTTGCTTTTGAATGACTAATCTAAATCCAAATTATTTTTTTTCCAGGCTAAGCATGAATTTCCCTCTTTTTCAGTACTGAGCCAAGTCTTTATTCTTTGAAGATATCAATAAAACCACCTCAAAGCACCTCTGCCTGACACAATGTTATTTTTGGGAATTGCATAAAGGCAAGCAGTAGTATAACTTGGTGTTATAAGGTGAGTAATTAAGAAACGAGAAGAGATGAATTAATGTGCTGTTCATGAAATTATCATTCTGATAATTGTTCTGTTTGTAATTATATCTAGTTTAATCTGACAAGAATACTGAGAAGCTGCAGCTTTTTAAACCGCCCTTTGGGGGAAAACTCTAATTTGTTTGGCACGATTCATTTGCATCTATGCTTTTCTAGGGATTTTTTGCTAATCTTTGAATTGAGCCATTGACTTGTGCAACTAGATACATTAACATGGGAGATAACATACTCCACTGCAAAAGGAAGAATGGAGGACCAAGTTGAATGTGCATTGTTTCAAAGTTAATGGTTGCACAATGTATCTAACTGCATTGTTGTTGTAGTCTCAGCATCGTTTGAGCTCTTCAGAATTCTCTGGAATGTAGAGCAGTTCTGAGGTATGAAAGGGGATAACTACTCTCCATAATTTACTATTGATAGACCTTTCAAATGTATGTGCTGACACCTCCATGCTCTGAAGATTAAAGACCTCAAATATGGAGAAACAGAGACTGACCTTGAGTCTCCTGTGCCAAAATTCCCTTTTTCTCTCACTAGTGTGCTTTGCTGCATATATTACCTTGTGAAAAATCCTATAATGAAATATAATATTCCTCATGTTACTATGACTTTAAGCCATGTGCCAGGTAATTCCTAGCCAATGTGTTGTTATAGTGACTCCTTTGTTCCGACGAGCAAACTTCTTCTAATGAGTGGGAGGGAGAAAAACTTCAGTCTTAATCCTATATTTTCCATCTAATAGAAGTATTTCTGATTCCTAACTATTGCTGGAATTAAAATTCTAACCAACTTTGACTTTAATTCATGGTATTGAGGAAAAAATACTTCAAGCAACTTAGGCAGTATACATTTTTTCCTAGAATGTTGTACAGTCATAGGAATGCCAGGAATTTTTTAAACTTAAATAAATGCAATCACGTATTAAACTTTTTTCCGGTAATTTCAGTAGGCCGCTTTATAAAGTTTTGTTCTCCTTATTCTTTTATTTTTATACAAGTAATGACAACAGTGGATGCTCAGGTACTACAGCAGCAGGGGTCTAGAGGAAAACACAGGAACAGGCTCATTTAGATATCAAACGATTGTTCCAGTTTTTAACCTTTGTCATGTTTTCCCTTCAATTACAGGTCTACACACTGTCATCTATATCTCTGTAATTGTATTGTTGAGGTGATCCTAAAATACTGTCCTTTATGGCAAAACAGTACGATAAATCAGAAGTTACTGAGCTCGGTATATGCCAAGATGTCTACATCTCTAGCATTAGGAAAGCTCTGAGAGAGTAGTTGTGTTCATGTTCTGCAGGTTTCTAAATATCAGAAACGAATGTGTTCCAAACTTTCGTAGGACAAAAGTATTGGAAAATTGTTTCAGTTGGAAAATGGAGGTTTTGGTTAGCTAGTGTCCTGTTGGCCAGGGTACTTGCGTGGACTTCTGCTGCACAGGTAGTTGGCTTAAGCATCCTACCTACTGGCTGATGGAGTCTGAGCCTGGCTTTCTGCAGTTCTGCTTGGATATTCCACTCTGTAAATAGCAATTCAGTCAGTAATTTAGCCTTGGCTTCCCATGTCCAAGGTGACTGCAATGGGTCCCTGGTTTATGTAGTTAGACCTATTTTTGAATTTTGGTTATTTATGCAAGGGAAACATTCCAGTAGAAACCATTGTACAAGTCTCAACCAAAAGAATCTGAATCCAGCAAAGGAGGGACTTGAAGCTCTTGCTCATGTTTAGACAAAATCTCTGCTAGACTTCGCTGAAATTAATATTGTCATGAAAATGTCTGGGCTGGACCTGGGAATTTCCTTTCAGAATTCATAGACTATGCAAAAATTCTCGGTCAACTTCACTAGTCAGAACAAAACACAATGTCAAATGACTAGTAGAAATAGAGCAGTGCTTCATATTGCTTGCATTTAATGCTTTCTTTATGACATATTGTCAACAAAACAGATCAACACGTTTGAAAACTGATAACCTGAAAAGGTTGATTTGCCTGGGAAGGGAGGCTGTAAACTTCAGAAGTCACTAGTCCTGGAAACAAAGATTTTAATCCTTGTATTGCTGGATATTTTTTCCCATCTGTATACTGGGGGAAATGATAATTTTCAGAACAAATTCACAATTTAAAACTGGAAATTACAGTCTTTCTACTTAAACACTTAAAAATTTGCCATTTAACAAGAGAGAATTCTAAATTGTACTTAAATTAGTATAGTTATATCCATAAACACTAAGCTAATACTGCTTGGTTATAGAAAGCTGATGAATACAATCAATCCACTCAGTGGAAAATGCAAAGGAAAAATGCTCTACTAGTTTAGGTGACTTTCAAGTATTTCCACTAGTCCTTTTAAGTGTGATATCTCTTTCTGTACATATGTATAAAACGTAATTTTTTTTCTTATATGCAATTTGGTTTTGGTAAAGGCTATTTTCGCACTCATCTCAGTTTGAATCATCTTTGTTTTCTAGAACATTCTAAAAATCAGCTAATTTTTAGATAGTTGCTGTTTACCATCATATGGCAAAAATGTTTAAAAGTTATGGACAGAAAGTGGAACACAACCCACCGGATTTTGTTGCACTGTTCAGAAAGCCTTACTGCAGTTTTGGCCTCTTGTGTAGTGGATGTGTAGCATAACGAGACGAAAACACTTAGTAATATCTTTTTTAGATCTTTTTCACACAATCTTGTACACACGATGCGGGAGTGAGCGTGATGAATACACAGCCATCCTTGTTTGCACAATGAAGCTTTTTATATTGTACAACTTACAGTTCTGCTGATCCAGTTCATTGCAGCTTTTTCGCCTCACCAAACTAATATTTGGGTTCAAATGTTCACTCTGATGTCAAGGTCTGATATTTTTACCTCTCCCTTTCTCTTAATTTTATTGATTTTTCTAAGCCAAGCATTCCATAAATTAGTTATAGTAAGAAGGCTTATTGTGGAATGTGATATAATTGGCAACTGATTGTTGATGTAGGAGATTTACGTTGGCCTTATAGTAATAGTTTCTTATAATTGGAAACATATGTGATTTCTAGTGTCTAGACTTGGGAACTTTCCCAGGAAGGAGTTCCAGGTGGTTATCTAAGCATAATAGGCCAAATGGCTACCACTTAAAGGCTGCAGACATGGGAAATATGTAAATGTTGCTGGCAAATGTAATTATTTCATAAATTCAAGTTCATAAATTGCAACATATCCATTGACATCTAATGGTTTGACTAGCTGATTTGTTTTACAGATTCATGTAGAATCAATGTTTAAAATTTGCTTTCCCTTGATTGCTCCCTAACCTGAAAAAATGTAAAATACAGAGATGAGAAGTTCTTGATATGCCTTGGTATCAAAAAGCTTTTAACTATATCATTTTGCCTAATTTAGTTGCACTAATGTACGAATGCTTACCTTGAAATAGCAAATAGTTACATTGTCATATTTATTAAATCTGTGAAATTTCGTTTGGTGTCGTTAAGTTACACGGCACCTTGACTTTTGTCTTCATTTGCTAATAGGCTAATTTCTGGAAGGACCTCAGAAAGGAAACATGTCTGGAAGTTGTACAGCCTACAAAAGCATCTGGTGATTTGATATTGTCCTGATCCTAGTTTGCCTTGAACATGCGCTGCACGTTAAAGCATCCCTGGAGAAGGAAACCACAGTTGGCTATCCCAGCGTGAATACTCTGCAAATATTGTTCTGTGACCTGCATAGCCTGTGACTCACATTGAATATTTTCAGCTCTGGTTCTGACTGTACAATAGGAAATACAAACGAAAATAAGTAATTTCCTTGGGCCTAACACAGTGTGACTTGATCATTGTGGCTTATACAGAAGAGCTGCAGTAGGAAATGTGAAAAGTCCTCTCAATTCAGTTTTCATGCACCAGATGGTTGTTTCTTGTTCTTGTTGTATTTTTTTTTTAATCCTACCTGTTAAGATAGCAAAGAATGACATACGTTATCTGGTGCTGCAGCCAAGTGTGTGGTCCAAATTATTTTCACAGAATGCCTGACAAAGTCTGCTTGCTTGCTTGCCTGCCTCAATCATTTTTCTCAACTAATTAGAAAAGTCTGCCAAGCATTGTTGGGCTAAGGCACTAATTATTCTCAAACAAATGTTTCAATTTTGCACAAGTTAGAAAGTGTCTCTGTTTTAAATGACTACATGCCAAGATGCCAGAGTAGTCAGGCCAGTTTCGTTTATCAATATGTCTAGAAGTCCCGGAGGACCGAAGAGGTAAAACCATTTAAAAGGAAACTACCGTCTGCAGTCTTAGGTTCTCTTTTAAGAAATAATGCTGTAATACTTCTTTTTGTATGTGTTAGGTTTTAATGAGAAGTAAGGGGTCTATTTTCCTTCTGGAAGCGTTGTTTCTTGTGATATTCCTGACTGCGTTGGTCCTCATATTCTCTTGGTTTTGGCACTGAATTAAAGGAAGTTTTGTTATTAGTCACGCAAGACTGGCCTATCTAATCCTTTCTCAGGTTTTACAGCCTGCTCATCACCACCCTTATTCAAGCATTAAAGAACTTGGTCTCTGATGTCAGCGACACTGGAAAGCCTTTCCTTGTAAAATTTCCAGTTGAATTTGGCAATTGGAAGAAACTTGAATGGTTTAAAGGAAGTTTACGTCTTATTTACCAAGCAATGGCGCTGTACCCAGACCTGAACTCCTCGCTTCCCTACTCAGAAGAATGTGTGAGCTTCCAGAATGGTGTCGTCTCACCTCTGATCCTGAAACGTTTAGGTCATATCCATTTGTTTGTGACAGGGTTCCCAGTCTGATAGTGAGATATGTGCCTCTGATCAGCTACATCTTTGCTGGTAGGTTATACTTCTTACATCTGTCTTTCCCACTGTTTGTCCTCGTCCCAAAAGTTGCTCTGTAAGAAGCAGATAGATTGCCATGTTTAGGAGTCTCTTTGGTTTTTGTTGGATCTGCCTATGTATAACCAACAAAAGTCAGAGTTTCCAAGAACTGCTTTCCTCTCTTGAAAGTAAGGACCTGCATGTTTTCAGAGAAAAATGTTTTTATTATATTTCAAAGATGACATGAGAAATTTAATAACTTATTTCACTGGGATAATTGGAGTGGTTTACTTATGAGCCAACTCTAGAGTTAGTTTTGTAGATGAGTGTTAGTTCAAAATTGTTGGATTATTTTTTTTTTTGAAGCATATATTAAGGGCGAGGGAAAAATTGAAAGAATTGAACCCCCAGAATGGCAGCAGAACTTGGAACGTTCCATTATTTGATTAACTTCCAGCAGCCACCTATGCCAAGGAAGAAAATGTGCCTAAACATTACAGTATTTGTATCTCCTTGAATTCATACTAGGATAAATGGGCAGGCGTAACGTGTATTTGACTAAAGGTTTATGTGTTTTCTTTTTAACCTCTCCCCTTTCTTCTTTTAGGCGAAAATATGGAACCTGGTGCCTGGATACTTTGTATCATTAATTGCTTGTTGCCCTTATCCGCACCCACTGGCTTAATTGCAATCTGTCTGCATAGTGTGTGGTGTGTGGTTTTTTTCCCCATGAATTTTGAAAAATTATTTGTGAAGGTGAGATGTACTACATGGGAAAATCTACTTAGTCTGAAAAGAGTTAGCTGTGGATGGTGCTGGCAGCTCCTGGAAATAGCTGCGTTGCAGGGGTACGTGCAGACAGATGATCTCAAGTGAAGACATTGCAAATAAGACATTCCTGGCTCTCAAGTATGATGTAAGGCAACAAAAGATGAACGAGCTGCGAATCCCAGGGTGTTTCTCAAAGTTCAATCCACAGTCGTGTCCCACGCAGCAAAGAAGGTTTTAAGATAATGGTGTTACACGTTTTGAAAGACTTTTTCTGTTTTGTCCTTCTTTTCCTCCTTCTGCATTCAGTTCATTATTATTTGCTAGATAATCAAACCTGCTGATTTTGGGGTGCGGACTGTTCTTGATGAGGACGTGATTCTTACTTGTAATGTCAATCATCTAGTTCTAACCAGGCAATACACGTTACATGTGGTAGACTTCTGGTGGGCCTTCTTTGCTTTTTTGACATCTGAATGTCTCTGCAGAATGTCTCAGTCCTCCTCTGAGGGCTGGAGCGAGAGGGAGGATCTGGGTTTGCTCAAGTTGGTGTCTGTGCTCCAAGACCAGGTAGGACCTGGTGGCATGCTAAATTCAGCTGCATTTTTTTGTGCTATTTAAACCTTTTTACATGGAAGCTCTTTACTTTTATGGACAACCACAGTTTCTCTGACTGAAAAATATACTTTCCATCCAAGAATTCCTATTTTGTATATCTACACATGTGAATTTGCAGAAGTGTAATGGGAATCCAGTGGGAGTAGCATTCCATCGGAGCTACATGAGTGTTACATTGTTTTAAATCAAGCAACTTTTACGATATAAACCCTATTGTTCTTCTTTCTTATGATTCGTTGCTACAGTTATACTTAATTCAGTAGAGACTTAATTGTACTTAATTTTTCAGTTTTCTCTTTTTGGAAGAATTCCTTTGGAATTATTATCTGAGGTTTTTTTTTTTCCCCCACGTAAAAAGTTAAAATGTCTACAGTTGAAATAATTTGGAGGAGGTTTCCAAGTTTGCGATTTTTTTTCTTCAAACGAAGGTTGTTGAATTGCGCTCTCGGCAACTTCTTAGCTTCCCCCATTTGCACAGATTATGTCACCATAAACAAATTCCAACTGTGAACTGATTTAACACGGCTTATCATTTTTACCTTTTGTTTTTTCCTTAGTTCAGTCTAAAGGATGTCCAGATTGAAAGTAAGGGGCTGGGCCCTTGGTTTGTTTTATGTTGAGCAGGAAATGTATCAGCACTGTCGAAGAAACCAGTAAATTGTCCTTTCCATGATGCTTGGGAGGGCGATGAAGTATCCTCTCAAGGGTCTCACTCTTCAGTTGTTTCTCAGTGCATCGGTAAAGTCTGTGTATTGCATAAAGCAATTTCCGCAGAGAAGAGCGTTCTTTTACATAGGTTAGCCATAAACTCACCCTAAGGAGCATGGAGTACAATGAATGTGAGATTTAAGTTGTCAGGTACATGATTGCACATAATACTAATCTAATCGCACTCCTTGTGATGGAAAAAAGGGGAGAGACAGAGGAGATTCACTGTTCCAGAGAGAGACACTAGCATTGTACAAGCAGCAGGGATAATTCTTTCTGTTCTCTGGTATGTATTGGTGTTGCTGCTGTTGTGCTTGGCAGAAGGCATTCAACCTAAAAGGTTGGAAAGTTTATAGCTCTTCACACTGTGTCGCTATGTTGTGTAACCCAGTAGGGCACAGCTATGAAAAGTGATTTCTTGAAAATCTTGTCAATATACTTTGTCATTTCATGATTGATCGAACAGCAAACATAAGCTGTGTGTTTTAAGACAATGCTTTTGCCTTACAAAATTATAGCATGGAAACTAAATTTACTGCTTGCTATAGGTGCTTTGCTCTACTCCAGCAATGGTCCTTCCTTTTTTTTCTCTAGTAGGGATGTCTCAGTGCCCCAGCCTGACAAAAAAGAGTCAGTCTGATGCACAGGATTTGAGCTGAAAATGGATTTGGTTGCAATATATAATTGAGCGGTGGCGTGAGAGAGTTTTTAAATTATGGAGTTGATTTTAAAAATTGACACTGGCATTAAATGTTCTATATTTGGAGCGCCTGCTTTGGTTGCTAAAATGGACATTTATAGATAGAAAATAGTGATCTGAATTCTCCTTGTGGGTTTGGCAGATAGGTTTGAAAGTTGTTTCATTTTTGTGTGTAATTTTCTTTTGGCAAGAATGTGTGCAGGGGGTGGTGGAGAGGTCAATTTGTCTATGTTTGTAGCTGCTGACAAGTTTTCTGAGATTTATCTTTAATTCAGCTTGTTTAAAAACTACATGGCAGTGTTTTTTAAGATGCGCTGTTGCCAAAGATTTACATGTTAACTTGTATGTGCTTGCCATTTTTTTTTTGTGGCAGAAATTGGCTTTATTGATGCAAAGTGTGTTACAGTTAGACAATAGCTAGTTAAATCACCACCATATTTTGTAAAGTTGTGCATCCTGGGGGTTTTATGTGTCATAAGAGCCAGCTTTACACTTTTACTGATTAATCCAGTTAGTAAGTTAACTACTTTCTGTTTTGTTTTGTTTTTTTTTTTTTTTTTAAATGTTTGTTTGATATTTCATGATAGTTTAAAATTTTGTGGTTTTCAGGTATTTGAAAAAGAGCTGCTTTCAAGGTAGGCAAAATGATTGTAAAAGTTCTGGTGATTTCCAAATAAGATCAAATTTACGTGGTTTCAAACAAATTACAAAATAAATTCATTTAAATCTGAGCTAAAGAGCTACCCTGTTAAGCTGTGATTTGTTCCCATGCCTTCAGGCCATGTGGACTATAACCAGTGTGGCTTTATTTGCCGTGCAGGTCCTCGGGGAGGGTGAGCGAAGGAGCAGAATCGGAGCCTCCCCTCACTCTGGCTGCTCATTTTGCAGCCCCCCTCAGACTGGGGGTCTCAGTGCCTTTTGTTGTGTGGAGTGGTAACTCTCTTCAAGCATAATATTGATAAAGCGAATAGCTGCAGTAATATGTTACCAGCTAGGTCTTGTCTTGGCTATATTGCATTGATACCAAAATGATATAAAGATTAGCGTCAGGGAGAGGCAATGCCTGTACAGAGCAGCCTTGCGCTTCCACAAAGGCAATTTCAAGACGACCATGGGCTGAGCATGGCAACTTCAACTCTTATAATGAAATCCAGTTAGATGTTTGTCTGATGTAAAATGACTTGTGATGTGGAGCAATTAACATTTCTGTAGGTGCGATTATCCATAGCAGTCTGCACTTAAGTAGCCTTAGCCTCAAAGCTTTGCTTGTACCTTTCCTTTCTGAACTAGCACCTCGTCATCCAGGATTAGAAGTAGCACTTGACCATGAATTGATCTAAACCAAAAACTTAGATTAAGAGCAGGGCCAGTAGTAGTAAATGGTTACGCTGCAGGAATCATAGCCAGTTAAAAATGGGAATTTCTGAAAGGGGGGGGCTACAGTCTTAATCTTAAACAGCTCTGCAAAAATTGTAGCCCTGATCTCCACAGGGAAGGAGGAGGGGGAAACATTGATTCAGAAAACATGTGCTGCACTCCACTGTATAAATCTGGATTTCAAAAATAAACTTTTTTAGCATGCTTGAAAGTTGTTGCTGACTACTGCCAACTAGAAAATTTAATAAAGAGTTTAACTTTGTGCAGCCCAAGCCAGCTCTGCAAACACATGCTTTCCCGCTGAGATCAGAATGAATATCTAGTGCAGTGTGCAAGAGCCAGACTGTACGAGCAAGCCTGTCTAC
>VYZM01022807.1:171236-267164 GCA_013398915.1 Dromas ardeola
GTTATGATGGGCACAGTTCCATGGCTGTAATCATTGCAAAGAGTGTGTGTCCAAAGCTCTGCTCCAAACTCTGTCATGCTGCTTACGTTTTCAATTATTTTAGCAAGGCCCTTTTATCTGCAAGCTTAGTCTGTTTGGTAAATGGACACACTTACCTTCTCAATTATAAATCTTTTTATAGAAGATGGCTTGTGTTCTCTTTACATATCTTCTAGTGTAGGATTTCATACTTCTTGGAATTTAGCCCTAGCCATTTTTGAAACAGCCTCTTAATAAAAAGAGAGCAAATGAATAGATTGTGTAGAAAGTCACATAATTTTCATTACTTATTTTTGAGAAGCTTTTTCAAATCTAATTTTAGATGGTTGAGTCAGTATAGATAGGGTAGATGGCAAAGGGAGTTGAAAACATATTTCTGTTTTCAGTCAAGAATCCAGCTTTTGTCAAGTGATGTGTGGTGATGAGAGAGGACTGAGTTTGCGAGAGCAGCACATCAGGCTGCGTGGCAGAGTTTGTGTCTTCAGCCTAGGCCTTTATTCTTCTTCCAGAAGGGGCTTGGAGTACAGAGAAAGGAGTTTGCTGGGCTTGTTTTGGGAGGAGTGAGACTTATGTAACGCTGAGCAGCACTAACGCAGAGACCTGTCGAGCCGTGTCCAAATCTGTTTAGCCAGTTACACTGGGACTGGGGGAAGTCCATAAACAAAGGAAGAAACCATTTATACCACAGCCACGTGAGCAGGCATTTCATAAAATACCACCTCTGGCTATATTCCTTCAAAAAAACAGCCCTTTCCAAAGTGGCAAACAGGAAGAATATGTTCTGTTTGTCAAAAGCTAAACAGACTAAAACGTTGCCAACCTGTCAAGAACAGTTGAGGGAAAAGAAAGCATATTCCCAAGATTTTGATATAATGGGACTAGAGGGCTCAGGGAACAGCAAGGAGAAGGAGAGTTCTTTTGGCTTGGAAAAACTAAGTGAGAAAGAATACCTTAAAGTAGAGAGGCTATCAGTGACGGCATAGGACGGGAAGAAAGACCCATAAAATAGCATGCCTTGCAATTTAGGGTAGCTTTGCCAAGTCTTAGAATTGTCCAAACTGGAATGGATGGGATTATGATTTTGCTTGTATTATTATTATTATTTACTTATCAAGGTAAAAACAAACAAAAAAAAGAACAACCTTCACAAAAGGGCAAACCATTCCTGTTTTGCTTTGTGATCCCAGTGCCCTCTTGTTCAGTGTGAAGGCAAGAGTCCGAGAGGTGAGATCATATACGGGTATTACTTGGGAAGAATATGTGCTGGCAATTATTGTGTGAAGAGATTATTTTTTTTTCTGCTGTTGAAAGAAGAACCACTTCAGGCAATACTTTCGTCTAGAGACTTTCTTGGCTTCTCTGCTGTTACTTATGGGCATCATACATCTCCTCAGTACCCAGAACAAGTTCTCATTGCCTGCCCTTCTGAATACAGGGCACAGGGCTACCTGTCCAGCATATTGATGCACTTCTGGCTTGACTGTAAAAATCACAGGTTTGATTACCTGGCACAAACTCTACAACAAAGAACTGACTGCCTGTTCCAAGTTGTGCTATAGCTGGCCTTTATTGGGAGCCTGTAGTGTTTCATTTCTCTGGAATTTGGTCTCTGTGTTCACCATTCTGACTAATGCAGAGCAAATCTGGAGTCCCACTTTCATGTTGCTCTTCTGATCGTATTTGTTATTCTAAAATAAATGCCATCGTGGCAGTGGTTTAGTTAGCAAAGCAAATAATGTCTTTTCAAATGAGTGAAAAACTTATCATCTTTTATGTCTGATGACATGGCAACATTAATAAATATATAAATGTTTTTTTGGGTAGCGCTTTCCAACAGTGTTGCCTTTCTTGCTCTTTAATATGCAACATGATGTGATGTGTTTGAATTAAATTCTAGTAAACATTTGCACCTGTCACAAGAACCACCATTTGTTGTCACAACAATCAGGGTAGTTGAAGAAGCACTGAAGGAAATGTCTTCACAGGATTGGTGTAGTGGCTAAGCTTGCATTGCAATTGCTCACTCCGTGCATAAACTGAATAGTTCAGCCTCTTCTACACACAGTTCTAGTACAAATTTCCTTTGGCAAAAAGCAATAGGAGAATAAAAAAATTAACTAAATCCTTTTGGGAAAGGAACATGGATAAACATTAAGAGTTTTTTTTCTGAGTTAAGTTTTGGGATGTATGGTAATTATCTTTGAGTAAATCACATGTAGCACATGGTAATGGCAAGAAGACCTACAATATAAACAAGTAGCAGATGGGTAAGGGTAGTCTAGAGTAGCTCAGGAGAAAAATTAACTGTCCATCCTTATCCAAAATACAAGAAAATTAAACATTCTCATGTAGCATTTGCCTGGAAGCATTTTGGATGGTCGATACAATTTGAATGAACATCTTTGGTTTTAAGTTTTGCTGAATACTGTTGTGCTCCCAGATAGCATATTGCAATGCTAAACTCCTTGACTCCTGCTTTGACCAGTGTAGACTTCTTTTTTTTTTTTATCATCCTTTTCCAGTTATTCCCTGTTTACAGGGGAGAGATAAACAGTTTCTCTTAATTTTCCTGTGGAGCCTCACCCTTATACAGGAACTAATACTGTAGATCCATAGATAAAATTCTGCAAGCAAATGCTTTCTCTGCTATCATGGGATTATAGAGATGTGGGCGAAAGATTAGGCTCCCCTGAGAAACTGAGTACTTTTTCTTCTTGGAGACTTCAGCTGAAGTGTTACATGAACATAGCTGTTTGTGGTTTCACTCCTTTTGTTTGGCTTATTTTGGGTTACAGTCATGATGAAAAAATGAAATGAAAATAAAAATGAAACAAGCACTAACCAGAGCCAATTGGTCTGTGCACATTTGTGTGTGAGAGAGAGACTTGAGGTTTGGTTTTATTGTGTCGATCTGAAGCATGAAGCTGGTTCAAGGAAACGGCTGGCAATAACTGTTCTGCTAACAACTAGGCAATTGCATTAAAGTAACACTAGAAGACTTGAGAAACCGAGAAAGGCAACGAAACTCTAATGTAAGGACTTCTCAACATTCAGAAAAAGGAGGAGAGAGTTTGCAGATGCTGTGGCTTTGCTGCTTATTCCTGGAGCTCCAACAGTGTGTTGCTGAAAAGAAATGCCATGAAGAGGCATTTTTGGTTATGAACTAGACCATTTTGAAATGCCCATTTTGTAAAAGTTTGTAGGTGAAAGCAAGAAACCTAATAGCTGAAGTTTCAATGAATTGCCCCATTTGGCAATTATTCCCAACAGAAACCAACACCCTGGAAATTTTGCTTGGCACAGCCCTCTACAATACCTTAGCTATTGCTTGTAGGGTTTTAGGATATTGGGGTGGAGGGAGTCTGGCTTGGATTCTTAACTGCTGTTCTGTTTTCATATAACCCCCATTTGTTTTGTCCTAGAAATGTGAAATCCCAGAGTCATCTCTCTTAACTGAGATGTTAAATTTAGGATCATAAGTGTCCTAGATTCTCAATATAGGCAATGAGATATAAGCATCTCTGAAGGGTAATTTGACCCCTGCATGAGCTGAACCTGCCCTGAAGCTAACTTTTGCCCACATGGTTGTGAAAAGTGCTTATGACTATCTCATGATTTGCATGCCTAATTTATGTAGCTATGTTTAGGACTGTACCTGATTTAAGTATGTCTTAGCTTTACTTCTTTAAGCAAAATGCCTTGTGGTATTTTGATATATAAAAACTTGTCTTCAAACATCTGAAAAAGTGTGCAGAGAATGAGCCCAGCTAAAATTCTGACTTCAGCTGCTAAGCTAAGGCAGGGAGGGGCAGGATAAAGGAAATCGGCAATAGATATTACGCAGCATGGAAGTCTGGGAAGTGCACAAAGCTCAGATATGGGGAGAGAAACCATAAATCCTCCAGTTTTGCAGAGATATGGGTCAGGGAACTTGCTGTCTAGTGTCTGAGGTCAGAAGAAACTGGGGAGGAAGAGAAAGATGTGGTGCTGTCAGTATAGGTGAAGGGATGATAGAAAGCATAGAGCTGTGCTGAGGACTAAACACATAAAGAACAGAGAGAAATACTCTGCCAGTTGACTAGGGGGAATTGCGGCATGCTATAAAATGCATTAAGGGTTATAAATTATGTTCTTAATGTTTTCCACATTTAGAATAAAATAAATGGTGCAGCCTCATTTTGAATACTTTGTGCAATTCCAGCTGTCCCATCTCAAGAATATGATGGAAGTTGTGGAAGTACAAAAGAAAGTGACATGACCAGAGGGATGTGATGGCTTCCGTGCAAGGGAGGATTCAGTAACCTAGGTCTCCCTAGTTTTGAGAAAAGGTAACTAATAAGGGGGAAGCAAGATATACTGGAGCTACATAAAGTCAGCAGTAACATGAGGGAAGCGAAAAGATAGCAATTATTTATTATTTCTCACTTGACAAAAAAGCAAGTGGAATGATCAGGCAACACATAATTAAATTGTGGAAGCTATTGCTACAGGATGCTGGAGATGCCAAAATACTAATGGTTTCTTAAAGTGATTAGATAAACTCATGGAAGAACAGTTCATAAAGAGCCATTAAAGACACTGATACAGGGCCAGCCTCCAGCTCAGGAAGTTTCTAAACTGCAGGTTTGCTGGGAATTGGCAGGGCATACCCTGTGCTCATACCCTTTCCTTAAGCGCTCATTTTGGCTGATATCAGAGACAGGATACCAGGCTAAGTGAATCTTTGGTGTAACCCACTGTATGGCTTTCTTCCTGCTAAACCACACAATAAAGGTCTGCACTAAGTATCTACACTGTAGACTGGATTCAATTTAGCTCTGAGAATTCTAACTTCTGCATATATTTTTCTTTCATTTACAGTATTATTTAATCACATGCCTAAAACCCAATCTAATTGGGCTAAATCCAGTGGTACAATTATGTATCCTCTCCTTGTTCCCTGTGTGCTGCCCTGCAATGTGTTCTGCATATCTTATTATGTTGCTGCTGGTTTATATTATGTGTGTTAATCTGGTCTATGCAAACCATAGAATCATAGAATAATCTGTTGGGTTGGAAGAGACCTTTAAAGGTCATCTAGTCCAACCCCCCTGCATTATCTTTTGGTATTTTACCATAGCTGTTTAATGAGAATACTGACCTAGGTCAATTATCTTTGATTATTTAGAAGACTTATTTTTAGTGTTAGTATAACCTTGGAAAATAATAATAACAACTAATATGTAGACCCTCATGTACAGGGTGTCTCATTTGAGGGCTGTTCCACAGGCAACTAAGTGAAGTATAATGGAACTGCTACTATCTTTTTGCAGTTACTAGTTGCATCACTCAAAATACTTTCTGCTCAAGCCCCCAGTGCTCTGCCGCCTTTAGATTAGTAATGTTTGTAGTCTCCTGCTGAAGTACTGCTGAGAGAGCCAGAACTAAGTGGTAAGCACAGTGGGACGCTGTATGCATTCTGTAGCTTTTCCAGGGTTTACCCTAAGAAGATTTTCATACCTGTGTGACAGTCGCTAGCAGGCCAAGAAGCTTTTTTTTTTTTAACATTTAGCATCCAAACTGATCTTTAGCCTAAATTTTGGGTGGTATTTCCTCCGAATGTTATACATTGGGGAATATCTGCCCTTCCCCCTGTATGTTTAGTATATATGGGTTAGCAGTTCCACTGGTGCAAAGTAAGTTAGTCCTGTCAATATCCTTTTAACTTTTTATTTCTAATGTGAATCCTTTTGGAGAATTGCTCATACAAACCTGGAGTTATACAGGTGTATTTACTGTCTTAGCTACATTTAATGGGTTGTTTACAAGCAACTCAAATAAAATATGCAGAGATTTACATTCCTTTTGATAGGGAGGGGCATTCCAATGTCCTGAAAACACAAGAAATAAAATAAAAATATTTAATTTTTTTCAAAGGAATTATTAGCTATCCTGACTTCTTGGGCACTCTATGTCTCCTGAGTCTGCAAAGCGTGAGAATCCTTGAGGAATCAAAGTAATAGTCCATTGTTGTTTGGCATGAGTGAATCCCATATCGGTCTGAAGCTCCCAGAACACCCAGCTTCCTGGTGTTTGTCCCAAAGGTCTGTAAGGGTCTACAGGCGTAGCGCTGTTTGCAGAATTGGGCAATCCCAGAGTTTAAGGCCATGGAAACCCAACCTTTTACAGTGCTCGGAGAGGTAGCCTGGCAGGAAGTCAGGCACTCTTCCATTGTGTCTGCTTGTCGTGCAGTAGAGATTTCTTGAAATAGATGTTTCCATGACATACTCTTATTTCAATAAATTGTCGCTTTCCAACAGCAACATGTCCTGTTAGAATTCCCTAACCAGCTCTAATTCAGACATCAAAGAAGGTGAATATATTCTTCATTCTGGGATTATTGTCATTTCATTCCCTTCTCCCTTTCCCTCTACTTCCTTTTCTTTCTAACTTCTTTCCTGTGAAAGTAAATGCTGTGAACTGATGCTACAGGAAGGTAATGGTTGTGATGTCTTTTTGTGCTTCTTTGATCTGTGTTGTTACAGAAGAAATTGCAGTGATTGAAGGCATTCAGTTTTTAAAAGGTAACTCAGATGATTACTAAGGCTAATTACTCTTGTTACGTAGTTTCATGAGTGACTGCAGGAGCTGCCTTTAATTGTGTTTATCTCATCTCCTTTCATTCTGTTAACGTGGGGACAGCCACTTGTGCAAGCTCTTTTTGCAGGACCAAGATTGTGCTTTAACTGTAGAAATTGGGACGTTCTGCATTTTTTGTTTTGTTTTAGGGTGTGTCTTGCCCTCCCCGCATCACCTCTGGAAACGTGGAAGGGTCTTACCTAGACGTTATTTAATACCTATATTTAGCATTTGCTTTTGAAAAAATCTTGGAATGCTGCCAAACCAAAGCAAACACTTCTTGCACAAGCTTTGCTGAACATGTAGGGAAACCTCAGAGAGACTTTAAAGCTGAAAAGTGGCAGAAAAATCAGGGACGTTCGTAATATTTGTATAATGCTACAAACATGGTGATATCTGAAAAGCCGAGATACGAAAAAAATCCAAATCCTCTTTTCATTTATCCTATTCTAGAGATAGGTGCTGTGAAAAACACTGAGAGCAACTGCTGCCCAGAGAGCAGAAGTGGGTTACAGCTCAGAGAAGGCTGTTTGCAGGGGACAGAGAACATGATGTTTGATCAAATGCCAAATGAATTTGTTGCAAGTTAGCTTGTGTAAGAAGAGATCATCTGAGACCTCCTAGTGTGTCATTAAAAGGGGAGTATCGGTCATGTCTTACAGATGGGAAAATTGAAGAACAGAAAGATTAAGTGACTTTCCTATGGTGTGAAAACAGGGCACGGACAGAGCTGAGGGAAGAACTGAAGCTTCTGGAATCCCATTTTTTCTTCTCTGTTGGACCATGTTGCCTCAATTACAGGGATGAGAACACTAAGAAAACCAAGCCTGGGGTGCTCTTTGACTCTGACCTCATTGCATGCTATTCCTCTAAGAGAACTACTTCAAGGATTGCAGCAAAAGAATGTGCTCCTAAAAGCCATTTTGTTGAAATCTCAAAACTAGCAGCAGCAAGCAACCCTTTCTCACTTTGCAGCTTGATAACAAGCCTCACCAGTTGACAGTTTATTTTCTTTCCAACAATCAAGACTTGACTGAAAGAGCACTTGATTCTTGAGTAGGCAATAACAAGCGTAGGCATGGAGTTGCTGCCACTTGTGCTTTCATTTCAACAGAAAAGTAGAAAACCAGATTTGCTGAAAATGAATTGAAATGTTTTCCTTAGCCACCTTCTACACGTACATCCATTTTCTGTTCGGTTTTCTTAAATGGCATGCGCAGAAGTTGAGAAAGATTCCCACTTAGTTTTTATGTTTCTTTCCTTTGGCTTTTCACTTTAGGCTTATGTAACAAGGTAAAAGACTTATCTTTCTTTCCAGCTTTTATAATGAGCTAGAAGTCTTGGCTTTCTGTCCAGCTATGGAGGTGGTGAACAGAGGAGATGAATCTGAAACAAAAGAGTTAAATCTAACAGTGAAGTTCTCATAAGCTTACTACATACAGTGAACTCAAATGAAGAGGGAGGTCGATGAGCACCACATAAAAGCCATGCCCTTAGAAAATCTGTTAAATCAGGGAGTGTGTTGCCTTGCTTGTGTCTGCAGTATCTAGAGGGGAGAAAACACATATAGACTTGATGAAGGTATCTGCTTTGAAGGCAAAATAGGACTTCTGTGGAGCATTTGTCCATTCCGATATCGTGCAGTCTTTTCCCATTCACAGAACTAAACTGCAAACAAGACTAATACATCGCTATGCTTGCAAGTTTGGAGTTCTGGGGACAGGAATTATCACTGTTTCGTACAGAGCCTGGGGTACTGAAGTATTGGTCTTGATTTGGAGCCTGAGGGGTGACCGTACAGAAGTGTTGTGTGCATAAAAGAGGAGGATTATGGAATTTTACTATTAAACGTTCCCAAGGGAGTCTCATGCCCAGGCAGACGTCTGGTATATTCCCATTCATTGGAGCAAAGTAGAGCTGTTGGCAGCTACCTCACAAAGCTTCCGTTCTTGAAACCACCTACCATGTTTCATAGGTTAGTTATTTTCAAAATAGTTTGAGGAGACTTCATTCTGGATTAGCTTAAATCACAATGGCTCCATTAATTTCTCAGTAATTTCATTTTCCTCAGGTGTTGCTACCATCCCAGATCCCAGAATTTCCATACTGTTTGAATAGACAGAAAACCTTTAAATCCCATCCTTCATTAGAATGAAGCTCTTTTTTTCTTTCTGTTATCCTGTATAACAGGTGGTAATACAAGAAAGTGATCTGCCATCCCCACGAAGTCTTTGAATTCTGCTTCTAAAGCTTTTCCTTGAATCATATTTTCTAGCATCTCATGGGGGTTTGTGCAAAAAAATCATTCTCTTCAGTGTTACACAGACATTGACTGGGAAATCTCTTTATCAGTGGTTTAAATCAAAAGTAATTTTTTTTCCTAGAATCCATTCTAGTCTCCCATACTGATGTTTCTCAGTGTGAAAGAATCTATTTAACTGTCTGTTTTTTGGATGGCTTTTAATGTTGTTTTTAGATTTATACAAGGAGTATTTTGCCAATGAGCCTCTTCATCTTCACCACTAGAATGATTTTTAATGGACATCCAGTAGTTTCATACTAAGTAGTTTCTTTCAGCTTTTTTCTCCCTAGGGAGGAATGCACTGAATGGCTGGAAATGTCAGCAGCTGCATTAGCCGAAGCAGTTTAGCTGCTGCCACCTCCTAGATAAATCTTGCCCTTTTTCATTTCTGTGTTTCTTACTGTTTCCCTCAAAGTAGGAGAGCCAAAGAAACTTCCTGTCTGGCATAATAACAGATCAGGAACTAAATTAGCAGCTCTTATAGATGCGCATTTTCCTATTGATTTGAGGGTGAAATCCATTAAAACTGGCAGAAAAGTTGGCTTCATTTCCATAGAGTCAACAAAATCAAATAGAAATATGAGGCTGAGAAAAAGGAAGGAATGTGTGCAGCTGCGTGGACTACAGTCCAGCTCAGCCATTGGAAAGTGTAATAAGGGATCTGGCTGCCCAGCAGGGAAGGTACATATGGCGTGGGCACTGCCACTCCTCTTGGCTGTTACTTGACACGCAGATGAGATTTAACATGAAAGTAAATTAGCCAGGATACTCATTCTTTCCTCCAGAGCATCTGATTATGGGCCTAGTTGGACACTGAGAATGAATTAGGTGAATCTTTGGTATTATTCAGCCAGGCAGTTCCTGTCTTGCCCTCATAAGCTGATAAAGTTTGGCATTGCAGCTGCTACTGACTTACTTGTGTTTTGTCTGAAAATGCGTAGAGCCAAGTCTTCTCCCAGGTATAAGCATTGCTGATATTAATTCTTATACTTGTCTTCATTCATATGCATGTAACGGTGATTAAATATAACAGCTCGATGGTTGGAGAAATTCTCTATGTAGTAAAACGTATCTGCCAGCATATTTTGCTAGTTAGTTGACCTGTCAGGAAAAGTCCATGACCTTAAATATGCTTGCTTTTTTCATGTTATGTGATCAATAAATTCAGAATTCTCATTGTATAATTCATCGTGTTACACAGAAGTATTGCAGGTTGTTCCTTAGAATATAGCTCTGTATCTGCCCTTCATCCAGGTTCCTCAAAGAAAGAAGACATTGTGCTTCAGATTGATAGAATTACATTAAACATACATAACTGCTTGATTGGAAATGAGATCTTGTGTTCAAAGTTCTTGATATTTAACACTGGAGTCAGCATATCCCACAGCTGTGCGGTTATTTCCTGTGCCAGAAATCAGGTTTTTAGGAAAGAGATTGTATAACTTGAGTCATCAGCGTGGATTAGCCCTCAGAAATGTTATTTAGTGTAATGGCTTATCAAACTTTATGGCTACTTTCAGAATGGGTGCTTTTACAGCTTCCTGATAAAACTGTAGTTTGAAACTTTATTTTTTGAACTGCCAAAACACAGTGACCACCTAATTGCCAGGGTGCATATGTTGTTAATGAGAATACTGAAAGGCTTTTCAAAAAAATATTATAACTGTTTTTTGAGTTAGTCAAGCATTCAGTCTCACAAGTTTGTTCCAGTTAGAAGGAGAGTTCAATGTTGGAGACAAATGTCTTTCATGTAATCCTGTTTATTTAAAAAGATGTGCCAAGTACCTTTTCCTTGAGCATAGGAGGATCAAACAACAGGAGATTGTTTTCAGCTGGTACTCAGACTCAAAAGCTCTGTCTAGGATTTTCTCAGTGCCGCATCCCACATTTGCCCAGCCTGCATCTGGATTTTCTTTCTAAAATTCTGCCTGTCTGTGGGGTTTCTGTTGTCCTTTTTGCCACACCCGCACACCAGTCAAATAATCTTTTGCATAATTCAAATTCCTGACTGTTTTTTTTATATTCTTGTTTTGGCCTGTGACAAGCTGTATGTTAGGATCAAGGCTTTGTATTTTTTTTTTTAAATACATATATAAAGAAGTTTGACTTGTGTTTTAAAGGAAGGATATTGGTTACAATAGCATCTCCAGTAGTCTGTTCTGTACTGTTACTGCTTTTCTTTAACAACGATAAAAGTTGTTTGATTTTATGTGGGCAAGCCCTAAGAAAATGGATGTCTTGTGCAGAAAAGTTCTAGAAGTGGGACACTCCCCATGCCCGTGTTTTTGTGAGTGCAAGGAGGATTGCAATGGGAAATGTTTGTTTGGTGATTTTTGAGTTTAACATCTGTATTCATCATTGTCTGGGAGTGAGTGGGTGTTTCTTAGCTTTGAGAAAACACTCCACTATTCATCCCATCAGAGTGTGAAATAATAAACACGAAGGGAGAGGCTGTGACTTTAGGTCAAGGTCCAGAAATACTTGTAGCCAGCAAAATGTTCTCTGACAGAAGTCTTTCCCTCCTTCAGTCTTGCTCATGGGAGTAATAATTGATCGCTGACCGGTACCAGCAAGTGTGTCTGGGCTGCAAGGAGAGATGGGGAGCTGAGTCTTGCTCGTCTTCTGCAGTGGGGAGTTGCCAGGGGTTGGAGATGTTACTCCCAGGAAGGGGTGGCTTGGCCACAGATTGGGTGTAAATCAGGGTATTTTACTGTCATTCCTGTATTCATGCAGATATAGCTTCTACGTATCATCTAGGTCAATTTGCCTTTTGTTAATAACTTTATTGTTAAATAGTATTCCTCTGGTTTGGACTATCTGTGAACACTTTTTGTCAATCTGCTGCTTGGAAGATAGAGCAGCTCTCTGGATGGGAGGAAGGTGCGTGCAGCACAGAGCAAAACTAAGGCCAGGGTTATCTCCCAAGTCATTGTAGAGGGCCAGGAATACGTGTTAGTTGTCTTGAATGCTTACTTCCGAGATTAATTTCTTAAACTTTTTCTTTTCTGCACTAAGGTTACAAAATAAATGAGCCAGAATTCTAAAAAGGGAGATGCTGATAACAATACATTGTGTCTGGAAACTAACTAGCTCAGGTTGTGCTTCACTATTTACGAATCCCAAGCATATTTTAACATAATTTGTCCAAGCAGCATAGTGCTCTTTTATCATGTTTCTTCCCCAGACCATCTTTCCTTCTTATCTAAATGTCCCCAGATTCTTTCATCTCTCTCTGGGAAGCTGTCAGACAGCGATGTAAATCCAGCAGGCAGGACGAGTTTTTCAGTGGTGTTCATGACTCTGAAGACAGGATCCCATCTCGCTTCGAGCAACCCTTGGGCAAACTAAAAGGCCACTCATTTGCAGCACCAGAATTGAGGTTTCAAATTGCTTTTCCTTGGCGCTCTTAAGCAGAAATAGACAAACGTGGTACAGGGCTGAGTTTGCTGCTTCCATACATGCTTATGGATAACTTGCTTTTGGGATATCAGATTTGCAATAACCTAAAGCTATTAGGAATGGTTCATGAACATTCAGGCATGCATACATAATTCATGTTAACTGAATACATTTATGTGCACGCTCATAAAATGGAAACAGGTTGCAACTTATTAGTGGAATAAGTGGAATTTCTTCGTTATAGCATGCATTTTATGCTTCTCTCTAATTTAAAGCTAGATCATTAAAATATAAAATTGGCTGATAATTACAATAAATATTCCTAGAATGTTTCTACTTTCCATCTTGTACATAATCTTCCTTTGTTTCTCTTCAAAAACATTTATTCTATTTCAGGGTGTACAAGATATACCATGAGGATTTTGAATCTATGTGCTTGTGGGTAATAACTCTAAACAAAGACTTGAGGTAAAATGTCGAGTTTTACCTGAGTTAAATTGTTTTTAAAGGAGATTCAATGAAAGGATTGAATCCACTTCAAAACAGCTGTTGCTCTTAGCTAAATTCCTCCTATGTTATTAGACAGCTTTACCAATATTAAGTAACGGGAGCCCAGAGGGAGAAAAAAACAAAACCAAAACATCACTTTCTGATGCTGTTTTGAGTAAGAAAAAAGAAGTGGAAACAGGCGTTTTTTCTGTATAAAAACATCTATATTTTACAACCTAAATCCTTAAATGGAATAAGTCCTGACCATACTTTTTAATCTACATGAAATGATGAACCAGATCGTGTGCAACATGTCATTAGACTCGTAATGCTGTTTGGTTTTGGGAAATACAATACGTGCCTCAGCTCTATTAAGGAATACTCAAAGGCTTTCTTAATACTGTTTTCTCATGTGTTTAAAAATAAAAAATCCTTGTATAGTTAAATTTCTGAGCTTCGTTACAGTCAAAAAAAATTTTCTCTCTACTCAAGAATTAATGTAGATCTCAGGGCCTGAATTTTTAGCAGACTAATAAGCAGGCACGCAAGTTTAAATCTTATTACAGCCAGTGCAGGAGAATGTGTACTGTGAAACTGAACATTCACAAAGGCCTTAGGATCTGAGAGTCTTCTACGTCCACAACTTAAAATCTGGGCAGTTTTAACTTTCCTTTTATTATTTAATTTAAAAAAATAAAAGCCACAATAGATACTTCAGATTTAATTTTGATCAGAGGGATTCAGATCATAATAGTTTATATATTTGAAATTGAAAAATAACATGTTTATTGTTTATTCTTCATCTCGGTTTAGTACTATTTTATTTTTGTGATTAAATACCACATGGAGGAATGCAGTTTCAAAGCCACAGCTTTTGCACAGAGTGAGTTGACTAAAGTTAGAGAAATTGGAATGACTTCTATTGATTCTGTGATGTATTCTTTTATTGCTTTGCCTCAAAGTAAAACAATTAAATCTTAAATCTGTAAGAATTGATATGAGATGTAATACTTTCTGTTCTTCTAATGTCCAAGTAATCATATTTACAGGATTAAATGCATGAAGGTTCTTATATCTCTGTACCCCTATTTCAAGTGACTTGAAATATCAGTGGAAAACAAGCAGAAGAGAAAATTCTGTGGACTTTTGAAGACCTACACGGTCAGATGGAGCCTTCCCTTTTCCTTATGTCAAATTATATCTTCAGTGTTTCCATCTTTCCTGTTTCTCCTTAGAATTAAAATTTTAACTTTTAACTAACAGTTTCTCCCTTACTGAATCCACCTTTATTGAAGCTGATACCCAAAGCTCCATACTACACAGCTTTCTTGTTTAGAAATGCTCGACACCATCCTGTTGGGGTGGTGGCGTTTTGTGGGGGCTTTCTTCCTGTTTGATTTTTTTTTTTGGTCTGACAGAAATCTATAAGTTTAGAAATGCTTTCTAATGTTGTATTAACGCAGGCAGCTAAGACAGCTGCCTGGGTGCCACCTGGATTTGTCAGACAGAAGACGTGAACATTTACAGAAGCGTTGAACTATGAAGGTTGGCTTTGGCAAACAGTGTAACTAGTAATCATTGTTAAAATCACCCCAGCTTTTCTTTGTCAGATTCGTTAATAACAACCTGGGATTATTTGGCCATGAGTTTAATGTCTAGGTCAGACTACCCAGAATTGTTAGAACTTTAATTCCCTTGCATTAATCCTTTTGATGTATGTCATGAAAGTATAGCCTGTAGCTGTCAAATTACATATGCACTGTGAGCGTAGTCTGTTTAAGTTCAGGACTTAGCATCATGTATTCCAATTCAATTTATTTTTATATCTCATCTTTCACACAGAGGGCCTGAAAATGCTCAACAGTGAGAGACTGAATAATGAGATAATGCTTTACAGAACTGTGTAAAGTGACTTGCATATAGATAGCAAGCAAGGCAGAGGCTGGACTTGAGTGAGAGAAGACAGGCCTGTAAATTAAACGCAGTAGTAGTATAAATACAGAGCAATTCTATTAGAAGAGACTTGAAGGGTGCATGGAATAGGTTCATGTTAACTTCTATTAAGAGTCAACAGCAGAAGCATAAAGCTTCCTATGTATATAGCAATGAAACTTTGTGTCAAATAGTATTTTGCATTACAGGAATTTGTATTATAAGGATTGAACAGCATGGTTCTAAACTTGTTACTTACAGGAGAAAAAACATAAGGATGGAAAGGTAAAAATCTTATAATAGCATCTCCCTGATGACAAACAGAATTCCTACTGAGGGTATTTGAAGGAAGACTATGCTTAAGCTGCAGGAAGAGTATGATTAAGCTGCATGAAGGAAGAAAAAATTTAAAAAGGGACCTTTAAAGGGTAGTTTTAGATAAAATTAATTCTGGTCTGAGCAAGAGTCATAGTGACAATATGGAAAGAGTGGTAGGCCTTCAGGGGGTGGGGGGCCATGGGAAATAAAAACATGGGAGTGTGGTGAGATGATCTGGTATCTTGGATTGCGTGTCTGCTCCCCGATTAATTCACGTCTTCCATCCAGGACTTGGGACTTTTTGCATTTCACCCAAGCTGCCGTATCCAGCAATGCAAAAGGAAAGTAGAATTCCCCATTATGGGATTTTATCCTGGTTTTCCTTTGTTAAAATATGGTCTTTGGTGAAGTAGTAAAACTGAGTCTTCCTCCTCCAGTCAACAGTTTTTAGAAGTAGAGCAAGACCACTGACAAGATACAATCCAACTACTGTGAGCAAATCTAACAGTTCAATACTTTAAAAAGTGAAAATAATGTTCTGTGTCTTCAAAAATTGATGGTGAATTTTAGGATTCTGCCATTTTTTTTGGATTTGCAGTATGCATCACCTTAAAAAATTGATTTGGATGGGAGGAGTGCAAATAGAGTATAGCTACATTAAGGGAGTGCATATTTTTGCTTTTATGGAAAAGTGGATTGTCTCATTTTTATTTTCTCTGTCAGCTGGAAATATGAAGACCCATCACAGCAACAATACATTTTTTTACGGATCTACAAAAAGCTGCAAGCCAAAATTTGACGACTCTCGCACTGATCCTGTCAAACTGTTGTGTGACATTAGGCATGCTCCTGGTGATGCTCTGTTGGTGGCTCCTCTCGTTGCTAACCTCTATTGACTACATGTAGGTTGCAGCCCGAGGTGTTTCTGTGCTTGTGTTCCATGAGACTGAGTCAATAACTGATTTTAGATAAAAAGCATGTGTCAAATAATGTATATTGGGGTGGTTCATGGTCAGAAGTACTTGGAAAATAAGGCGTGGCAAAAACATGAAGTTATCACAGTGGGAGACTATGTAATAAGGAAGGTATCAAGAAAGAGTAAATGGATCTCTTTGTTGAACGGGAGTTCTGCTCCACAAATTGCCAACTGGTTGGTTGGTCTTTGCTGGCTTTCACTCAACTTCTGAAAAGGCTTGGTTTTAGAAGGTAATCTCACTTTGATTTGCTGGGACATGAGCATCTGTGTACAGCTTTCTGCAAATTCCTGATGCACACCTTAATATGCAGTGTAGTATGCTATAGACTGAATTACTACAGAAGTTGCTTTATTCCCAAAGTACCTTTTATGTAAATGAGCTGGCTGGAAATCTTAGACAATTGCGGAGGTTTTTTGCCCAGTGATGAATTTGTCATAGGACTACAATATAACTAGTTATTAAATATTGCTAATATATTATCTACTAATAAAAAAGTCAAACTGTTTAACATCATTATGCTAAAAACCCACAATGACCCTTAACATAAGTCCTGACATAAATTATTATTGTTTACACAGACCTCCCAGCAGTCTACTAAATGCAGTTTGCCACTCAAAGTTTTATAGCTGTGCTGCTTGAGACAGGCTATTCTCTTACACACAGTACTGGGCCGTAACACAGATTATCAGTGTAACAGGGCATAAATAAGACCTGCTTTCTGCTTCTTTTCATGGTGTCACATCTGTTATGAAAGCAGAAAATACGTTTGAAAATCCTCTCAGGTAACCTGGGCAATCTTGCATCTTCCCTCTATCCTTTTTATCAATAGCTTTCCCACAGTTGGTGTAAAATTGTAGCATGGTGAGAGATTTTGGGATCTAAAAAATTTCATCGCCTTTAAATAACGTTAAATAGTTGAGCTTAGTTGAACACGTGCACTTTCTGCTCTATGGGGTAGTTAATAAAATATGAACTGAGCACACAGTCTAATATTGATTTTTCTGGGAAAGACTGGATTGATATTAGATAATGATGTTGCATATGGACAGCAAATGACTTAAAAGACCTCCTCAGCTTTTTTATATTCACACTGCACTTTCAGCACGTTCTGCAAATATATCTGAACATTTCCTATCTAACCAAAAGGACTGCACCTGATACGTGTCAGAAGGTTGGTCAGCTTTCCCTTGGTGTCTCAGTGAAATGTTTTAGGTCAGTTTTTGCAATTTAGGGGCTTGCTTAGAGAAGGTGGTGATATACCCTCTGATATTCAAACAAGGAAGCCCTCTAATGTATCTCAAAATAACAAAGTCTTGACTTTGTTATCTTCCAGAGAGTTAAAGAATGCTCAGGCCATCCTCTGGGGAAAGCAAAAGCTTGGCTTTCTGTTCCCTTGCATTGCTAGCCCAGAAGCTGAGCTGTAACTCCACAAAAACATGAACGTAGTCAGGAAAGTGTCAGGGAATGCCAAAACCCTGGTTAATGTTAGGGTTGGGAAAGGAGGGTCAGGAGAGCTATGTCAGCTACCAGAGTGGTGGGTCAGTCCTTCAGTACCCATTGATACTGAACTCATCTTAAGCTCTTTTGTGTATTAAACCACAGATCTAGTCAAAGGACCAGATTACCTTTGTTAATACTATCTCTATGTTGAGATTTTAAGTGTGCTGTGTGGAATAAAGGTCTATGTAACTGAGAAGAGTATAGTTTCTCCTGTTTTTGGAGCCTTGTAGTTTTGCAGTAGGCCTCAGCCAGTATTAGGGTAAAGTGGTCATATAAAAAAATGGTTTACCAGTGGATAATGAAAGCCTAGCAGTAGTGACAGGATGGAAATGTAAGCAAGAGGTTGGAGGTTTGCTCTGCGGCATGTGGGATATAGAGGGCTATAGTTAAGACTGGAATGAACCTTGGTGTTAGGGGTGGCAACAGAGTTTCGTAAATAGTGTGCTGAATAACTTCCCTCAATAAAGCCTGAGCATCCTTATGAAGAAGCTACCATAGCTCAGTCTGAAACTATGGGCCTGATCCAGAAATAATTGGAAAGAGGATCCTTGGCTTGTGGCATATAGTGATTAGACTAGACGATAGGAATTGCTCCTTCTGGCTTCAAGCATATGACTACTCATTTCCCAAAGGATCTGCTTTATAAACTGAAGAACTCTGGTTTTTGTTTTTTCTTTGTCTTGTAGATAGCCATGTTTGGAGTCCTCTGACATCAAATTCTTAAAAAACTGAAAAAGATTTGCAAATGCCAAATCCAAACACCTAAAAATGAAACAAAAAAAAAAACCTGGGCCTTAAAACTTAGTGGTATTTTTTTCATGGTTGGGAAACCACTGTGGAAAAATAAGTGAGAAAAAAAAAATTTTTTTTTTTTTTTTAAAAAGCTACATTTCTCATCCAGAAAATCATTCTAGTGGAACCACAGTTTTTCTTGCTAGTATTCAAGTAGTAACCTCATCTGATTTTTTTTTTTTTTTTTTTATTTCGCTGTAGTTACTTTGACTGTATACTTATCACAGATCTGCAATGCACAAAGTAATCTGGGCTTTCCTTGCCTAAACTCATGTAGTGGAGCCTCCAGATAATATTTATATGTGTCAGAGCTTCGCTGGACCTTACCTGTAGGAAGCAGGAGGTATTTGCTTACCTTCGTGTTAGCTAGCACAAAGAAAACTTGATTGCTATTTTTCCTCCTATTTGAATTAAGTACACACACTATATATATTTTTTTTAAAATTTTTGTACTAAATTTTCCTTAAAGCCTCAAGGCTTAAATGACTGTTCATTAAGTTTTTTTCAGTTTGTACATGAAGATTGAGGCTTTCTGGGTATAAATTTACAGATAAAAAGCTGCCATATTGAAATCGGTTTAAAGATTGGCAGAAGTCTATAGGTGGTGACTTGGTCCATGGTGTATAACTTTTTGAATGCATAAGACCACCTTGTACATTAGGATAAACAACCACGTGCATTTCCAACTGCATGCTTCTATCTTCTGTGTGGTGACAGAATTTCGAACATTTCCGTATTTCTTTCTGAAGAGTGAGTGAGTTACTTCTCCTGTAAAGTAATCTGGACTGTCTTTTCAGAGATCAGGTGCGGTTTTTTTGAATAGTATATTGTTTTTATTTTCCTTTCGTAATTAAAAATTAATATAAGTCAAACCATAAGGGGCAAGTTAAAGAATCCACTCAGGTATGTATTCACTCATAAGGAATAGTTTCTTTTCACTAAGGGTTTCTTCTAGTAAGCCTTGAAGCTTTGGAAGTGGTTACAGCACTTTCGGGAGGCATGCGCTAGTCTTGTCCTAGTTTGAACAACCTGAACTGCAGGGGTCTCCTGCCCAGGAAACTCAACCCTTTTGTTAGTTGCAGCATTGAGCTGCACAAACGGCACAATTCCTTACCCTACTGATGCGTCAAGAGGAAAGCTGGGCTGTGACTACCAAAAGGGAAACTTGAACAGGAGGCTACGATTACCGCTAATATTCTGGAAAAGGTACTTTGGGATCTTTGACCTTGTGTGATTAAAGGTCTTTCTTTAGCATCTGCTTCATCATATAACATCTCCGGTGCTTAATAACAGGCTGGTGCTTTGGTTCAGTACCACCTCCAAGGGAAGAGTGCCACCTACTGAACTACCGATTCTGTTTCCTGCAACATCTGCATTTGCCAGTTTCTCACCCAAAATAGTTACCAAATCCTGCCTTGCTTGTTGTAAGAAATGTGCGAGGATCAAGGCCTTTACGTGACACAGCCATACATAATGCTGCAAATCTGGGTGAGATTACTGCAGCATAGCACTTGCTAACAGACTTTTTTATTATTATTTTTTTTTCAGTGTGGGCATTGGAACTTGTATTTTAACATGTTAATTACAGAGATTGCAATAGAAGTGGAGTTAATAACAGCCCACATAGCATTACTATTATCTGACCCTGATTTGAACTCTTCACTTCTGTAAGTGCCAAAATATACTGCTAATGATTTCTTTGGAAATATGCTAATAATTGAGGCAATATTTCAGTCTTAGTCTCGTAAAAATTAGAAATGTCTTTAAAAAGAATTAAACCAATAAAACTTCTCATGCTTCCTGCTAGATGCTCAAGTGCATTTCATCAGTCTCTCATGCAAAAAATTTCAATTATCCTTCCATAAATATGGATGAAAATAAAGTATATATTTATCCCATAAACTCTTATATTTATTCCAGCATGACTGAAATTGCAGAACTCTTTATGGTTTTTCCTTCTAAAATCTTTGTTTTGGCAAAGCAAAGGGAAAAAAAATCCATCTTTGGACATGTGCATGTTCATTTCCAAAGGAAAACAGGACAACTTTGGTTTTGTACAAGACCTGAATCATGCAGAATGAGTATTTTGGATGCCTTTCAAATAGAACTTCGAACTTTTGTGCAAAGTTCGTAATTTGGCTTCTCGTGGATCATTTGGATTAGAGGATGGCTATAGGAACCTCATGGAACTAACCCAGGTGTCTCCAGAATATAAGGCTTTATGTTTTATGTGCCTCTGCTAGAAAAAAGAGAAACTGAAAAAAAGATTAAAATAGGAGCAATGAGAGCCTTTCTGATGGGAAAAATTACTTTGAGAATTCTTGAAAAGTATTTGCTTAGATTTGGGTCACGGTCCTTTTGTGACCATGTATAAACAAGCATCTGACAACTTGAGGTCTTTCCTTTAGGCAGTTGCTGAACCATTTGTGAAATGAAGATCATTCATAGTTCCTGTCACACTTCAGAAAAATCTTTTGCAGACACTCCCTCAAAATTTGGCAGAAAATAAGATAATGGACATGAAAGGGGGTGAGGGAAGAACATGTAGAAAAAAAAAAAACAACTGTAGAAGCAGCAAATATATATTCTGCTGCTTTTTTTTTTTTTTTTCGTTGGTGGAATTTAACTGTCATTGTGGAAAAGTAGGCAGTGCCGTTCTGTGCATCCAGGAAGACCTTGTGTCACAATTTAGTTACCTTTTTGGTCTAGCAGTACTGGGAACACTTGCCCAGAAAATTCTTGCAGTTTCAGTAGTTATATGTTGCTTTCTAGTATGCAGGGCTTTTTTTAAAGAGCCATTAAGTTTGCAATTGGTGTAGTTGAAGTAGAGCTAAATTCTAAGTGGGCAGGTTGTTCTGGATACTCCACACGCTGGACGAAGCAGGTTATGGCTCAGCCATATCAGAATCTACCCATATTTCTTCACCTTATTTTTGCACTCATTTAAAGGAATTATCTCATGGATCCACTCTTGTTCCTCCCAGGCAATCAGAGCCACTGTACTTTAAGGAGGGTGCAGAGGAGACCATGGTGCAAATTAGCCAAAATGCTAACCCTGAGCTCGGGAGTCCTGGGTAAATAGGTTGTTTAGGCTCTAATCTAGTCCTATTTTTAGCTTAACTACATCAGCATTGCTTCAGGCATCCTGAACTGGTCATTTTGCATTGGGAAAAGAGTAGGTGACGTAACCATTTTTACTTTGTGATGAAGCAGAAAAATCGGTAGAAACAAGCTCTTATAATGTGCTTTTTATGCCTTTTTCTTTGCCCTTCTCCATAGTTTCCATTCTTGGGTTCTCTTCAGGTTAGTTCCCCCACTCATGAATGCCAAGAGGTTTCAAAGGATGCTCAAATAGCTGGCTCTGATGAGACAATTACCTTTTCTGGCAAGCATTGTCTTGAAACGCGCCAAATCTTCGCTATCTTCCATAGGGATCAAGGGCTCAATTCTAGAAAACATTAAGGCATCCAAACACTTGTGACTGCAGTGAGATTACTCATGGGCTTAATGTGCTTAGTACCTGTCTGATTCATGCTTTAATAGGAGGCTTTTTGTGCTGTAGAGGAAATTAATAAGAGCCTTGACTTTATTCCGTGTTAGGTGAAGTTCACTAGCAACACTCTTATCCCCAAACAGCCCCTATTTCAGGGATGATTCTATTTATAGAAGAAATTCAGTGACTGGGGGGGGAAATTTTATGCATGTTTTCTTTGTTTTATTTCCTTGTATTGCTTATTCGGAGATATATCTTTTCTGCTTATCATAAATACGTAGGTTGCTAGAAGTGCTTTTATATGTCATGCTTCTTACTCTATGCAAGAACAAACTGATGCCTTATTCTTTTTGCAGCAAATTGTTGCTGAGTATAGATGGCGCAGAGCATAGAGTTTCATGTGTTTTCTTTGTTTCTTTGCAGAAAAATGAAGTGACAGGTGCTTAGCCTCATTTTTCATGCTAGCTTTGCCATGCCGTTTTCACCAATAATGAAGGCAGCTGCCAGAGCTTGAGGAAATCAGGCGAAAAATTCAGCTGGCAGGTAGACCTAGTCACTTTAAGAAATGTAATCTTATGTTAGCAGATGGTAATTAAAAGGCAGAAGAAATAAAATTTTGTCTCAGTTTTCTGCACTGTTACATCAATTAAATCTGCAACAGAAATGCAAGCAGAAAATATAATTTATTTTCGTGTGGCTACACAGTATGATTGTATGCAAATCTAATGATTTGTTTTGCAAAGACAATTGCAATTTTTTAAACCTAAGTAGAATAACTGATCATTTCCAGAGAGCGTGTGTATGCAGTAAATCTTCAGTCTTCAATATGCCTAATGCAATGAAAAGCATCTCCTCCTTGTTTTCTGTTCATTGTTAAACCTCAGAATTGGGTTCCTCTGTCTATGGGCTTCCAGCTTTCAGTAACACCAGTTTTAATCCTAACAGTTCAGTAAATCTTAGCGTGGAGAACTAATCTAGCTCAGGCCTCGGCAGGGGTGCATCCTGTTAAAAGGGAATATCCAGAAAGTGCAAGATTGAGCCTGGTAAGAAATTGTTGTGATCCTGCAGTAAAATGATGTTTCAACTCTGACACGATTCCTAAAGATTTTTCTGTTCTTCCTCCGACTTGCCAGACATCTAGCTTTGAGGACAGAGCCTTATCATTCCTCATATGTTACTTCTTGTGGCTGTTAGGATCATGAACAACATGTGCAAATCAGCTGAAGTGTGAAATAATTACATAATTAAAGCTCATTATGGTAGTGGTGAAACTGAAATGCTGGTGTAGCTATGTCACTGTTTCCGTAGCTAGCTTTGATTTGCAGGGGTTTTATGAGTCATGCATAAATATTCACCCAATTTTATACAAATTCACCCAATCTTGAATGTTACGGTATAGTCAAACTTGAATGATATTTTACTAAATGCAGTTAGTCATTTCTAAAAGATGTGGGGTTGTTTAGTTTAAAATTGATTGAATGACTAGATGTTTGTTTTGTATTTCTGCAGCTCCAAGCCAGGTTTCTCTGTGAAGCCGAAACCACATTCGTAACTCTCCTGTACAAAGTCTGCATTAAAGACTATGAGAAATAACTAAGACATGTTGCTTAAAAATGCAGTTCCCAGTTCTTCTGTCCCGTTGACTGATTGCTGATGCCTCTAAGCATAATGGAAATTTTATTGCTGTAGCTTCCATTCTAGTGAGACTGGTATAGCAAGCAGCATTTTTAAAAATAGTTTTTCTTAAGTGTTCAGTTGAGCAGAAATGCAAACACACTCCTTAAAACTGCAGTGATCAAAAGCATCACTTCAGATCAAGTAGTTAACTCTTGCTGAGTCTGGTGACGTTCCTGCTCATGTAAATATATAAAAATAAATGATCATACAAGGATGTGTGATTTTTTTTTTTTTTTTTTTTTTAAGCTTTTGTGAGTAACAATGAATACTAGTTTTGAATCCAAGTTTACATTTATTTCACTTTTGCCCATGGAGTATCTTCAAACTTTTTGCGTTTAAGAAAATATGTAGAATTTCAGTGAGAGATTTCACTTAAGCAACTCTACTTTTAAGAGAGAGGAAAAAAAAAAAAGGGGTCATCTAATTTATTGAGACAACCATACCTTTCTTGTCAAGCCCAAATTGTCATGGTGGGATCACCAGTCCTAAGAAGTGGACGGGCGCCAGACTCTTCGTTAACACAGCATACCACGGAGAAACCTGCAGGAGCAGGAGTGCATGGAAAGCAAATGTGGAGTCACAGCTTCTGATCTAGATTAGACTGGTGGTAACTGGAAACACTTTTATCTCCTAGCGTTGTCTCTGACATTGCGTTTTGCTCTATTTTTTATTCCAGGTCACAAAATTTGCCTCGTGGTTGCTGGTCATGAACTCTGATGCCCACAGGTGCAGCCTGGAGGCAGTGGCAGAAGTGGAGCAGAGATCGCAGTTCCCGTTACTCCCCACCCCGGGTAACGAAACAGGCAGGGTGAGCAAGGAGTGAACTTCAGCTTCTCCAGGGCCCGGGTGTTGGCTTCTATAGCCACAACAGGTAACAAATCACTCGATCCATCACTGAAGGAGTTGCAGTTGTGGTCAAACAGAAAGCAGAGCGGTGGAGTTTGTACTAGACAAGCCTCTGCTCGTGGCATCTGGGCCTACCTGTGCCTGGGGATGTCCTCTACAACTCTCAACATGTCTTCTTCACTCTTGCCACCATCCTGAGCAACAATGTTCTTGGTACTCAATTCCTTGAGCTCTTGTTCCCCCAAGACTGCCACTATTGCCATGTGGTGTGGTACGCTGAAACGTGTTTGTGTCCAGAGAGATGGTGAATAGGTTTTCCCTAGAGACCTAAGCCAGGACTGATTCTTGGTGCTGGCTGAAAGGTCAGGGCATTTAACCCATCCTGCAAAATATCAGCTTTTAAATTCCTAGGTTTTGTCATGTTTGCCTCACCGCACTATTGAGTCTCAAATGTTTTTGAGTATCAGAGATTACAAAGGAACCTATAAATAAAGGAAATAGCAATGTAAAAGTCCAAGTGTGAGAAATTTTATCTGCCTGCTCTTTGCTAAACGGCGGTGCACTTGATAATGTTGCTTAGTATTTCTTCTCTTTTTGGCAGCCTTATTATTGTACTTTGGCCGCGCGTAAGGTACTCCACCGCTGTTAAGCCTTTTGCTTTCTCTAGAGACAAACATTTAACCTCTAAGTTGTTCAGCCACAGGTTTTAGATCTGGAAGCTCCGTTTGTACTTGGTTTTGCCATACACAGCAAGTCTGTAGCAGACTGAATTCCTGCGGTAGCTGGGGATGTTCGTTATTATCTGAGAAGCCAGTGCTGCTGCTTTAGAAATTTTATCTATGTCCTCTGAGAAAGGATCTTTTTATACACCCAAAAGGATAAAAACCTTTCAGTTAAGGCCTTCCAAAAGACGAATGCTGTCTTTCTCCTGCTGGGACTTTGTGTTGAAGAAGGAAACAGATGCTTCATTTGGTTTCTCCTCGCGCACAGAAATCAACGAGTAAGGTAACATAAAGCCAGAATTTTGAAAATGTGCAAAGGAAACTCAATGCACTTACACTGGGCATTCTGTAAAATACTTAAATGCCATCAGGAACTTTGTGGCCTTAGTCTTAAAGTGCCCCATTTGGGGTGCTTCAAGGAGCCTAACAGTCTTAAAATGCTGACCAGCCTTTCTTGACAAACTGGGGTTTCTGGGTGTGTCACATCCTTCATAGAAATCACTGATGTTAATAAATAAATACACAAATATTGGCTTCAGTATTTATGCCCTGTCCCTTATGAATTTTCTAAGCAGTTTCCTCCTCCATTTTCTGAATTAAAAGCCAGAAATGTTGGGAATGGTCTGGAAAATGGGAGGGGTGTTGGGGCTAGGAACTAATGTGGTCTGAAAATAAAATCAAAGGGGTTAAGTAAGCTCTTAAAGAGGGAGGTGAAGTGGGAGAATAAGAATATAGTTTGGATTCGGTTTGACATTTTCTTTTACAATGCTTGCCTTCAGTCGGCACATGCAGTGATAGTAATTTCTCAGCACAATGTCAGGTACATAAAGAAATGTGACAGTGTCCCCTGCTAACCCAGGCTGCCTGCTAGAAATTATCATTCATTATCGTTATTATTATAACTAACCAACTCTGAGTTTGAT
The DNA here is from genome assembly GCA_013398915.1 of Dromas ardeola. Lineage (NCBI taxonomy): Eukaryota > Metazoa > Chordata > Aves > Charadriiformes > Dromadidae > Dromas > Dromas ardeola. The sequence continues at coordinate 197,264 of VYZM01022807.1, forward strand.
CCCACTCCAGTGGCACTGAAATGGCAAAAATCCCAGTCATATCAACTGTATGGGCTCAGGCCTGACGCTCCATTATTTAAAGAAATCCAGTGGTGATTAGTGACTGTAGTTCTGTTATTGTACCGGGGATTTATGTTCTGGTTTTTAATGGAGTGTGTTAAATGAGGAGCTGTAAAATAGTAGCTACGAGAAAAATAGTTTAATGTGATTTTAGAGTTTTGATATAATATGTTACCAGATGTAGCCACTCAATCAGTAAAACAGCTTTTCTTGGACAGCATTCTGCTCCAGTGGATGAACTCCCATAATTACCCTGCCACCACAATTAAAAAATATCTAGTCTCCTTCCTTCTAGTTTGTTCAAGCTGATGAGAAACTGGTAAGATGGAGTTTCAGTGCCTGTGACATGTTGTTATCACTTGGCAACGTTCAAATGCAGAATATTTCAAAATCAAATCCGAAAGTCTGCACATTACTTTGAGGAAATGTGTCAACAAAATGCTGTCAGCTCCTTGCCTCTTGACAAGCTGTACAGATTTCAGACTACTCTGAACCGTAGCTTGTCCATCAAATCAGCAGATGTCTTCTTTGGCACCATTGGTAGTGCAGTTAGGTTGGTTGGTGGCTTTTTTTAAAGGCAGGAAAGAGATTCTGATTGTAACTGGGGCCTAAGATCTGGTCTTGATGGAATAGAGATGAGCAAGCGAAGCTTCTTTCTGATGTATCTGGCAATGAGAAGAAGGAAGCCCTCAAGACTTTCACGCTTTGCTCATTTGATTTCAGATGCGGATGGGGTGTCCTGGATGACAAGAATGGCTGATTGGAAGCTGCTTCCCTCAGCCCTAGGAAAGGAAACAAATGCTGAGAGCGCTTGTTCAGACTGCGACGTGTCATATATCTTGATGACTCTTACTGCTGTCACTGTAGTATGTAATTTTCTACTATTTCAAGAGGGACAGCACTGAAATAGCACCCATTTTCCCATCTGAGAAAATCCTCTGCTTGCGAGGTACTTCTGGTTGCTATTATCTCCCTGCTTGTGAATTGGCTTGGCTGGAGAGGTTCAGCTGTTTCTAGTTTTCATTGAAAGGGAATATAATACAGAGATTCAGCAGGTTTAATGTTTTACATGCCAGCTTAATAGACTGTTAGACTGAAGCATCTTGTTGTGAGTTGAGAGATGGTAGAGTGCCTTTCTCAGCTAACTCTACGGATTTACGTGTGTCTTGCGTGCATCCTGGTGCTGTACTTGTCTGGTGCCTTTTTGGGCCCGTAAGTTTTTATTCCCTAAGACCACTTAGGACGCAAAGCTAAAGGCTGTCTGTAGCCTACCAACTAAAGGCTTGTAGAAAATACATTGATCTTTCCCTTTCTATGGATTCTTAAGTTTTGCAAAATTTAATCCGGATGAAATGTCTTTGAACAGTTACACTTTCAAGTATCCTTATTCAAAACGTATGCGCTTTGACTCTATCTTTTGTTTCTAAATTAAATCTGATTTCCTTACATTCTGTAATAGCTTGTAGTTTTCTTTCTGCAGGCACAAAAGCTCTTTCCCTCTGCCCTTCAGTTAGTCGAAGGTAGAAGTCTCTCCCTGAGAGAGAGATTAGTTTTTCTCACTGGATTTCATACTGCAGGATGACAGTCTTCTCTGGCACACAGTAAGCTCACCACCAGCCACAGTATACATGAAATCATAATCAAAGACAGATGCCTTTGCCTGTTATAAATAATCAGTGCTGCTTGCATAGGCCAGGAAAAATCCTTGTTTAGACTGGTCTTACTTTCTTTCTTGGACCTCTGTATTTCCCTTGGCCTTCCCTTTTTTCATCTTTTCTCTGCCTCTAATTCTAGATATTTGCCTAAGGAAATAAAAGGAATGGGGAAAGTAGATCTTGGCACTCTGAATTCTCAGTGGAGTACCCTATGGAGTGAAATTAAATACACATGACATATAAAAGGGAACGGCCTTTTAATTTATAGCAAAAATCCCAGTTCACAATAAATCTGTTCTTTCCTGTTTGTTCGTGTGCATGATGAGAACATGTCGTATGCTTCTGTGAAGCTGATATAAAAGCTCTTTGTTCTTCGTAGGATTAATTTTTTTGAATTGGTGAAAGGCTCTATGTAAATATCAAATAGCAATTGTGGATACACTTTTAAGTTGGTTATCAAATTCACTTGCTTTTCAGCAAAATCTAATACAGTACTGTCTATTTTAATAGCTTCTTATAAAGGCATGGTCCTTTCAACGACAAATTGTCCTCAAGCAGTGGTGAGATTTCTGAGATATCAGGACTCAGAAGAGCGCCTCTTTTGGATACCGTTTTCAGATCTCTTTGTGGAAAAATTCTGTTCTAGAGGTAGATGCCGTTATGAATTTTCAGCCCAGGGCAGTGCACAAAACACTTCTTTGCTGAGTTTTAGATAAGGTTTTCAGCTGCAGTCACCACACTACCAAAATGCTTCTTATTTAAATTTTCTGCACTGTTCCTGACGAAACAGGGTGTGTGTGAAAGTTTTGCTGTAGTGTTTTGTATTCTAGGCTTCCAAATTCTTGTGCTCTTTTCTCTTTTTCAGGAATGTATAGTGTGACGAGGCAGAGATTGCGAATGACTTGCATAGTCGTGCGTTAAAAATCCAGTCACTGCTGGGTTCAAGTTCTTGCTGTGTCCTGTGTTGTTACAGGAGTTTGGCAAAAGCCCGCCATTAAGAAATAAGAACATCATTTTCCTTTGCAAGGAGGGTGAAACAATGTGCTTGGGGTATCAATTTTACTCCATTGGATTATTTTGCTGCAGAAATATGTTTGCAACCTGCACTGTGGTCTGATCGTTAAAAGACTGAATTTGGTAGCCCAGCAAATCATGATCATTCTTACACCATTCCTCAGCAAGGCTTTCTAATGTCGAAGGTAATTTTAAAAATATCTGACTAAGAAGGGCCGTTGATGGAACGGCAGGATTTTTTTTCTAAAATCCCAATGGTTTACCATAAAAGAAAAACAAACAAACAAAAAAAACCCACCCAGAACACACTGCCAATAGTATGATAAAATTGAGGCTGGTCCCCTTGTAAGAGAGCCAGCATTTTCTCCCCACCCAAAGGTCAGCTTTGCTCATGATAAAGTGGGAGATGAGAAGCTTTTTTTTTTTTTCACTTTCTCTAAAAGTATACGGCCAATTCCAGCATTAACTGCTAAAACTCTTATGTTACCATAGTAAAAAAAAAAAAAAAATTGCAATGGTTGCTTGCCCATTAGTATTTATAGTATTCACCTCTACTGAATGTTTTCCTCCTCTGCACAAGACCATAAATACATTATGGGGCAAAGGAAGGTATGATCAGTTTGTCTTTGATACATAGACTCTTAAGCTTGTTGACATTAGTCATGTTAATTAATCATTTTATAGACTACAGGTTTTTCTAATAGAAACATCATCCAATTCAAGCAATTAATCCACTCATCTGAAAAAAGTCCTGGCATTAAGGTGACTTATTGATACCTGTTGCCACAAAAAACACGCCAGATAGGTCAGATGCGGTTAAACTGGCTCTTAGATTTCTGTGCATGGCAGTCAGGCTTTGCCTGTCACAATTTTGCCTGTTTTTCCACTGCTCTGGGAATCATTTAAGAATATAATAATAAAATCTAATGAACTGAAATCCCCCTTAGCTTCAGCTGCCTTGGTAATATTTTTTTTTCCCCCTTCTGCAGTGAGAAGGATGTGCCTACAATCGGCCACTTATATTTTCCTCTCACTGAATATACAGATGGTTGGCTGTGCGGGGCACGTGCAAGGAAAAGCCCTGATCAGTCTGTGTTTGCGGACTGGCTCTGTCTTTCGTAGCATATTCAACTTTGACGCTGTTCACTGATGATATGGTTCCAACGGAATGAAAACCCCATGGATCAAGCTACACGCCCAAACTATCACTGAAATTCCTGCTCTATCTGGAATGCCACAGAGTCTTTTTGAAGCCTTTGTCTTAGAAAACGGCGCGTTTCCCGATAGCTGTGTTTTGAATAAAGTCATGTCGAAATGTCACACTGAAAAATTGCCCAATGGATATTCACACTCATTTAATCATCCATTGGAGAAGTGAGGCACATATAGCTGGTGATATGAATGCTGCGTGTTGACTTTCCAGCTCTACTGGATGTAGCTTAATCACGTGTCTAGGTTAATAAAACCAAAACATAAACTGTGCTCCGTTCTCTGGAAGAGGTTTCCTTTTTTCTCCCTCCCTTCCTTTTTCTTTCTTTACACCCTGTTCTTTTATTTCTCTGCCTCTGATAAAATGACAAATTAGAATGGAAGCCAGTTAAATCACTTTATTAGGGAATGCTGAATCATAGTGTCTTTGGGTTATGGTTGTAAACAGAAGAATCTTGCCCAGATGCATGAATTTCACTAAAATTTTGCATAAAATCCATTCAGTTAAATCAATGCAACCTGCTTAAGTGCTTGTTCTTGTATATGCAGTAAACCCAGATGATAAATATTTTAGGACAAATCACGCAGTTAATAGATTAAGGTAAATTGCTAAAGGTAGTTTTACTATAGTTTATGCTTTTGTGATTGACCAGCGCAAGCTACATTGCTGTAAGCTGTCTGTAAACACAGTCTGCACCTCCGGCCTTTTTTGAGGAGCTTTTCCATCAAAACTGGGCAATATAACAGTATCTTTTGTGGTGCACTCTGTGCATAAATAAGACTGTTGCTGCTGAAGCAGTCCATTAGACTGATGGACACAAAAGGTAGAAGTGCTTACTTTCTAGTTAGTAACTGTATATTTGACCTAGTGCACTGTGTTTGCAATCCTTTCAATTAATGTCACTTGAAACTGAGTCTAATTCCTCCTTCACCTCACCCAATGCAGCATAATTGTAAACCAAAACCCATGCAACTGTGATTTTATCTTAATACATGTTACACCACCAAGAAGCCTGGCTTAATGTTGCTAATTGGTAGCCAGCTTGTCTGCATAGAAACAGTAAGTGAAGAAAAATGCTTCGCTGTTTGCGCACAGAAGGGCAACATTGAGGATTTCAGTAGGGATACTGTAAATAAAAACCCCATTACAAAAATAACCATTCATGAGCTAGCTAAGGACATTTCATTCTCAAGCATGAGTTAAGTTAACCTCTAACGATTAAAGATAGGATGTCTAGGACTATGTAAGCCTGGTTTGGTTTCTACGATGCGCGCAAGTCCATGTCACAAAGTCAATTTGAAGAGAGTGGTCTTGGCGGCAAGCAAGAGTCAATAGATCAGAGCAAGGTGTGTCGTTGGTAGAGCAGAGGGAGACCTTCATCTCTGTGTTCTGAGAGGTGTTTGTGTGTGTATATATGAATGCGTATATCTATATTTCAGAGCCAGGCGTGACTAAATGGGAATGGCCAAGAGCAGGGTCAAAGAGAAAATTAGATTGGTGAGGAACAAAGATGGAAGGCAACATGGGCTGGATGAGAAACAACAAGACTCAGAGCTGGATCTGGACCAGCCTTCTTTTGTAGTTTATTGAGGGAATTAACTCTCTCCAGCACACTTCATTTTACATTATCTCTGTCTTACTTTTCGGAAGTCTACTTCTGTCATCCGCTTTAGGCATTAAAATGGCCTTTCTTAGTTGTTCCTCATCTTGGCAGTTTGCAGTGGGGTTGCCAGGAAAGCTAAAACCCTCTTCCTTAGTCTTTGAAAGCATAATCAGGGAGTTAAGAGGCCAGGATTAGTCTTGCTAATAAATGTGTACAAGAGAACTCCTTTGGGCCTTTCTGTTTTTCGAACTATTTGCTTTAAAGGATTATGAATTTCTGTCCCCCTCTCCCCCCCCCCCAACAGTGAGACAGCTGGACTTTGCCTCATCCTCCAGTGTATTGTGGAGGGGAAGAGAAATTACCCAATCAGTCTGCTCTTTGGCTTTCTGAAAGACCCTTTTTTTCGCTATTTTGGCAGTTGCAATTTCTTGTTTTCCAAGGAAACTACTGAGACACCCACCATCCCCTGAGGAACTCTGGCCAGTCCTATCTGTTTTCTCTAGGGAATAACAGCAGGGATGGCAGCTCGGTCAATTTAACGTGGGTTAAGGTGACGCTCCCTTGGGCGGGCGGGCTGGCTTGCCTTGGAGAAAGGGGCAAGGTTCTCTAGGTAAACAAAAATCCCCGAGTGACAGCGAGCTGACATTCACACATATTCAGAATCCATATTTCAAGTTGCTTTAGGCTGTGTGAGAACGCGTCTCAACATACCTTTGTATGTACCCTGGAAAATGAGCAGACACTTGAGAGGGTCTGGAATTTCCAGCCGGGGAGGGAGAAGCTGCGCACCAGCCCATCATGCAGCGCCTCAGCCTCTGTCAAAACCAGGTGAATGGATTCAGGCTGATCAATGGCTTCGTGCTGGCTGCAGTCACCGATTACTCCGAGACCATTCATAAATTATGGTTTAAACAGTAACCTTTTTCAAGAGCTTGAAACAATTAGGCGTATAGATTAAAATAATGCACTGCCATGGTAGTTCTACACTGCATGTCTTGAGTATATGATATTTAGTCTTTGCTGGTGGAAGCCTCCATCTGTGCAAACACTATAACCGATACCATTCTGAAAGAAACTGGATGAGTGGCAGAAGAGAAATAAGTTATTTAATTAATGATTTGGTTGCACATATGGACATGTAATCCCTGGCCAGATGCATTCAGCTTTTTTTTTTTTTAATATAAGCAGCATGGTAGGTCTTTAGTTATCCAGTTACAGGCCTCCACAAAGTTAATATTGCCAAGACCCCATTTTGAAGGTCTCTGTGTGTGTACAGCATCCTTCTCCTCCTCTTGTGTCTCCATTTTTGCCTTTTCAGTTCAGTAACAATCACTTCAGCAGAGGCCCTTTGGATTGCTTTGATAAAAGCATTCAAAAAGATCAAAGAGAAAGTAAGACTCAGCTGGTGGCCTTTCCCTTTAAAGCGGTGGCTTTTAGGCCACGTCTATGCTACGGGTGTTTGCTGGCAGGGCTGTGTCAAGCCAGGTTTGATAAGGAGTTTGATCCCGGTCAGGCAGATTTGTGTAGGGAGAAGCCCTCGAAGCAGATGCAATTTTTCTGGCTCTGCTACGCGTGCTTTCTTGGCAGGAGTGCACAATAAACGGCCCTGAGTGCACAATAAACGGCTCAGTGGTGCAAACGCGGTTTCGTCGGTTTAAAAGGCATTTGCACGCAGGGGACCTTGACCCTCCTACTGCCGTGGCATTGACCTGCCCGCGGTGCGTTGCTGGCACCACCTCGGCCCACGCTCAACAGTTTTCACCAGTGTAGCTGTGCTGCACGGGACGCAAAGCAACTGAGCCGAAGCCTGATGCAGCTCTCTTGGCAAAGACCCTGAAAGGAGGACAGTGAAATAACCCTCTGGTGTTGAACTGTCTTCTGTTTTAGCAACTGGTTTAGCCTATACTGGCACTGAAAGCCTTGCAGGGGCAGACGCTTTTTGTCAGCTGGGTGTTAAATCAGCTCTGTAGTTTAATTCTATCTCATTTGCTGGAAAACCTTTATATAAAAGCAAGACGTTAGTTTCTCTCCCGTAGTTGGGTTTCTAGTCAGTAGGAATCCTGCTGAGAAGATCAAGAGAGAGGAGATGGAGCTCTAAAATGTGACTGGCCTCGGAGGCCTTTCCACTTTTGGTGGAAATGCAGCCCTTCAGTGTTTGCCGGAACGGATCATAATTCCACTGTTCTGAGGAACATTTCCTCTTGGTAATGACCGTCAGTAATTTAGGCACTTAAGAAAAGGAGAATTCCTTTCATTTTCAAGATGATGTGTTTGTAGTGCCGAGGAGATGCATTTTGAGGAAAGGAGCCTCCAGCTTAAACCCTAAAACACTGAAATGGAATTATGGGCTGCTGAGGCTGTATTTGACAGCGGTACTGCTCAGGATGCGCGTCTGTGGGCAGAACAGATACTCCAAACTGCACCTTCTGGAACAGAAAAAGAAATGGCTGTAATTTTTGTGATAAGAACTGCTCCAGGCTTGCTTATTTTAAATGAAATTTAGGGTGTGACATTGTTCTCTCCTGCCACAATGTAGACTAAATTAGTTTCCTTTAAATTCATTTCTTGCTGTGTTTGTTTTTTCTTGTATAGGTACTAAAGATGGTCCAGAATCTTGATTACATGCTAACTTTAATGAGTATTACTGAACTCCACCATCGTGAAATCAGGTAAGTGCCCTTCAAGCACTGGGTTGGTTTGTTTGGCATTTTTAATAAGAGAACTTACCTTTACTCCACAACAGGCATTCACAAATTCTATTGCCTGATGCCTGCACCTATTTGAATGAATCTGGTATTTACCCCTTCCCTGGACTTTTTTTGCTTTTATTTTACATAAGGTTTTAAGATTTACAACGTTGCTAGGTTTACTGGTCTTCTAGTAAAGGATTTATTTTTTGTAATAATGATTTGAAGATTATTTCCCCACACACACACCCTTCTTCCTCATTTTACAGTTCTATTCATTTTTAAAGAAGTACGATCTTCAAGCCTGCTTTTGCAACAACCTACTCACTTGGGAGGCTGATTCAAAGCTCTCTGAAATCAATGGAAAACCTCCAGCAGGTTTCTTGAGCTTTGGCATTTTCTTATGCTTGAGAGTATGAGAATGAAGGCTTTTTTGGTTTTCACTGTTGCATTCTTAAATCTGAATAAGTAGAAAATTGGATTTATTACTCATAGGAGTGGATCTACAATAACAAAGGACCTGTAGTTCTCCACTGTAAAGGATATAGTTTGGCAAGATGTACAGCAGGTAACTCTTACAATGTGAAAAATGTAGACAACCGGAATTAACTGCAACCAAATGTACCCTGTAACTAAGGCTGTAATTTATAATACAGCCAAGAATGCGTTGCAGACTCCTCAATCGATAAGCTAATGAGAAAAAAGTCTGCAATTAATTACAAATCAACTGGGTCAATATCCTGTAAATGAAAGATATGAAATTGCTAACATTTGGATGGAACTTCTTTGCCAAGTATATTTATAAACCTCATATAAAATATGATATTTATAAAAAGAATAAAAGCTCCTTTCACTGTTCAAAGGCAGCACCCTGAATGCTCGATTTCCTTTTGCTCTGAGAATTCAACTGAACTGACTTTATTTCAACAATTTTTTTTCTGTGTATAAAAGAACAGAAGTAATCTTTTACCTTCAATTTGAGACCTTACAATGAAGCATAAGATCTATAAATAGGACTCCCAGGCTGATGCTATCCATGACTTAATGGTCAAAACATCTAAAATGATGACATTTTGTGGCCAGATGACTCTCCTAGTAGATAGCAGAACATGAAGTGCTTTAGTGGTCATCTTGGTAGTCTGTCTTGTCACATTTATAGGAAAAGTCCCAAAAAAGGTAGCCAGGGAGTAAGGAGATGGGCTAGTACTGGTGCTTGAAAGCAGCTCATCATCTGCATGGGTCTCCAACTTCAAACAACTCTGTGCCTTTGTAACCTGCAAAATTGGGAGTGCTACTTACCGGAATCCTTTTCATCTGTCAGTGATGATTTTTTTCATATATATTTTATAACACTTCTGCTTTTTATTAAAAAGGCAAAGGACAGTCATTTCCAAGGAGGAAATAATAGTATTAAGCATGTGAATCTCTATAATTTTTTTTTTGGGGGGGGGGCGGGGGGTAAGTTTGTTTTATTACCATGCTGTATACTTTTTACTGTCCTTTATGTGTGGGCAATGGAAATCAGAGGAACGTATTATAGTTACGTTCAACATTAATGAGACTTTAACTGAACAATAACTATTCCTGAACTGTAACGCATTCATTGATATAGGAGATTTTTTTCAAGCAGGTGGACAAAATGCCCTAAAATACATTGATGACAAAGGAAAAGGTTACAGCTTTATTACTTAGTTTCCCCCCTGTATCTTCACTGTAGTGGCTGCTGAATTTAATTTTTACCATCAGAGGATTTCACAGAGATGTTACTAGGCTTCCCAGGTTGTCTGAGGTTCCTAGGGTTGCTTGTTCACATTGAAAATATACCAGTCCTGTTTGTTGTTGCAGAGAAGAGCAATTTTTTTCAATATACAAAGAAGGAAATCAAACTCTGCCCACACAATGTTCCTGGTATCACCATGGAAGTCCAAACCACAGTAGCCATGGGAGTTGCTGAGACATGATGTGTGAACAGGGTCCCTTTGTTTTCTTTGTCTTTCAGGGTAGACCGAGGCTGCACTTTTCAAGTCAGAGAAAGAAAATAGGAAAATGTGGAGAGAGAGAATCTGGAAGAGCGTGTGGAAGTCAGAGAGCACTGACCCATTGAAAGAGGGTGTTTTCTCTACAAGGGGCAAATGTCTGGAGTGACCCTTAGCAGCAAGTACAGGAATAAGGATGTTCACTAAGTTTTTTTAGACTTTACAAATTCAGGAGTATGTTGATGCTCAATTTTTCTTTGCTACTGCTTTATTGATTTTTATTTTTTTAAGAAACCCCCTGGAGCCCCTATTTATTTAATGATAAAATACTAATAAATCAACGTCTCTTCATTTATGTTAAAATGATAGTATTCATCATGTAGACTATTGACTGCAGGTTTAAAACACCAGAATGTTTGATAGGAAAAAATATACTAAGCCTTGAGTCTATTCTTATATACATAGTAAAAAAATGTAGTTAAGGTATGTAGTATTGCATGATTTTAGAGAAAAATGTGTTTGTGACAGCTTACATCATAAGAAATGACAGGGATGATATTTGACTACTGTCGTCTTAGTTTCAATTGCAGCTCTAGCTTAGTGCTTTTTATGACTTCGGATATGAAGATAGATGCACTGAAGTCAAGAATTTTGCGCTAATGTTTGAGGAACATCGAGTTGTCTCTTTTCTCCTCCTTTCCAGATTGTAATGGTTAAGACACAGTGTCACACCTACCCAAGCCTTTAAACCCATATGAGTAGTCCCACAAGGACAGTAGTAAAGGAAGCCTTCCTGGAGTTTTGGCTGCTGTGTGGGCTTCGTGAGTCTCGTGAAACCTCTTCAATCTGGACTGCGGTTTTCTTTTCAAGTAGTGCATTGCTGAGCCAGGCTAGGTCTGTTTAGGCTAGGAGTATTAAACCACCAACAACATTGCAAGTTTTTAGGTGAGAGAAGCAGGGTCTGTCTCTGTGTGAATGATGTCCTTGGCTCACAAAACACTTTTGTTACTTCAAACAAGAGTGGGATTTGTTTCCAGTCCTCTTTGTTCTTTCTTGTGCCACATCTTTTCTCAGACTTTTCCAACAAAATTTTGGGTTTTTTATATTGCATAATAAAATGAAGATATGTTAGTGTATTGTAATCTCTCCTTTAGTCTAAAGGTATGAAGTAAGAGAACCATAATGACTGTTCATGATTCCTTCAAAGAAAACCCTTTTAGGAGTGGAAAACATGTGTTATGATGGTTGTGTGTTATCACAGCAACTAGAATGTCCTATATCATTTAATTCCTTCAGTATATTTTATATACAGCTGAGAAGTTGGCCTGCCACTTATTTTTTACCTCCAGAATTTTAATACTTCTCTTTTGGTCGTTTCATCTTTCTAGAGACTCAGTTCTGATTTGGGTTGCAGTGGCAGTGAGAAATATTAGTCAGCCTACCTGGAAAGAAGAATTTATTATATAAATGTCCAAGTGTAGGCTGTTTTTAAAAAAATAAAATATACAGTAAATTTAAAGGAACATTCCCAAATGAACAATGAATAAATGAATGAATGAATGATTCCATTTTAATAAAAGATAATATTAATACAACACTGACAAATATGTTATTTAGTCAAAATGTTAGTGGCGTCACTGGTGGTGATACAGACGCCTGCAAATTCCCAGAGAAAATGCCTGTATTTCCCATTTATAGAATTAGCACTGCAAAGCTCAGACTGCTCTTATTTCAAACACATTCCACCTGCTCAGGAAGTTGCAGACGGATTAGAAAGGTCTATGAAATCTGTCCAGCAATAAATTCTGTTACAGTAACATTAGCTGATTTCCATTCAACCTGGAGAAGCACAATCATTTTTTGTCTGCGTTTTCCTCATTAGATATTCAAATGAAATTTAAACACATGAAATCTGCATTACTATGAATATATTTTTTCATTAAGCTACAGAAACTAATTAGTACTGAAATTAGATTTCACATATAATTCATGAAGTCTTTTGAAAAACAGAAAACGTAAAACAAACACAACCAAAAAAACCCAGTCAAACAAAAACCTGCTAGCAGTTTTACATAGAGATATCTGCATTTTTAGCCAGCTAAAGAATGCTGCCTTCACAGCTCCATTCTGGGTCACGCTTCATTTCTTTTGTCTTTCTCTTCAGTTAATCATTGTGTTTTCTAAGTATAAATGCATTATGACAATAATGAGGTTTTAATTTAAATGCATTCCTTAGTGTATCAGGTCAAGCAGCCTGCCTTCCTTCCTTCTGCTGTGGCTTTTTGGGGAAAGTGAGGGTAACATCACAAAATTTTTTCTGTCTTTGTCATTTTTTATTCAATTATTCTATTGGGGACAGGCTGTGAACCTTTTACAGTCATTAACATAAGTCTATTGGCATTGATTGGTCTCATGGTGTAAGTGGGAGAAGAAAGGGGTCTCAGTATCACCTTTATAAGGATTTTGTAAGTGATGCAGCACAGATGAATTGAGAGAGCTGGGAGAGGGGGACATCTTGAAATATGAAGCTAGAGGTAATTTCTTGTCTTATGTTATATACTGCTATTTCAAGAGTTAGCAGTGGTCAGTTATTATTTAAAAAAAAAAAAGGAAAGCACATACTTATCCCAGTACTGTAGGCTTCTTGTACTTTTTTTTTTTGTTTTGACAACAAAAATTCTGAGACATCACAGTATGGCCATTTAATAGCTGAACAGATGACAAAATAGAAAAACAGCCAAAGCAGCCTCTTTGGTGGGATTATCTGTCACCATAGAGGCACGTTCTTCCATCTAAATTTCAAAGGTAATGCAACATTTTCTTCTTCAAAAAGATGGTGTGGGAGGAACCTATAGTGTATGTGGCCCCTCTTCTGTTGCATATTCATTATTTCCATCGAGGGAGGTGACTTTTTGTCGGCAGTTAAAATTAAGCAACAAGTAGTGCTCTGGACAGCAGTGAGCCCCTCTCTCTTAGAAACATCTGCTGCATGGGGAAGGCAGGCAGTGAAGACTGTCATACGTGTGCTGCTTATATCCGGTGGGCTTAGTTAAAATAAATAGTGAGATAAGATTTCTTGCTTTGATTTCCAAGTCTGCTGTTACTTTGTTCCATCACCACGGTCAATTCAGTTCAGTTTACCTCATTGTAAAATGTGTTCCATAATATTTACTTGATTTACTGTGATTAGACCCTCTGTTACTAGTTTAGGTCCCCTTTGTTCTAGTTATTGTATACATTTATAAGAAATCAAAGTCTGTGCTTCAGGGAAGGTATTTCCTTCATAAATAACGTAGGCAGAGGTAGCAAGAAATTCTAGAATGAATTAGGGGAAGCTGGGCAGCTGGGAACACAGCTAATTATCAGGGCCATTTTCGCAATGAAAGTTGGAGGTGTTTGGGTATTGGACCAACATCTAGTAATTCATTAATAAGTGTGTTGTCTGCTCTCTCTTATAAAGGGGCTAACTTAAATTTTTTGACGATTTGTTAAAGGATTTTCTGAAATCCCTGAAAGCTTACAAAAAGCATTATATGAACTAAACATGTGTTTTACGTGAACTGTAAAAAGTAAGCCATATAAAAACAATACCTGGTAGGAAGGGGCTTTTTTAAACATCTATTTTACCCAATGGAGAACTTTGTATTTTTTAAATTAAAAGAACTGCCGATTTGTCATGAATTTTAATATAAGCTAACTTTTGCATTTCCCTCCTTGCGTGTCCTCACATAATTTCTAGAACTGGTTTTTGCAGCTATGTATATTTATTTGAATGCTGTATCTGGAGTCAAGTACTCCTTCTGGTTTAGCTTTTAAGATAAAAATACACATGTTCATGACTCATATTCAAGTCAGCCTATAACAAAGCTCAGCTTTGTTGTTCAGTCCTTACGAGACAGCAGTGTAACAACGTTATACATGGGTTGCTCGAAACTAACTACAACAAGGTATGCTGTATGAAACAGTCGCCTGGATTTTTAAAAACTATTTTAGCGTCCTGACACAGTGCCTTTTTGGTATAAATTTCTGCCAACAGTAACTACAAATGAAGTGTGTCCCCAGACTGTTTTGTGAAATTATGGCACAACATTTTGAAATTATGCCAGTTTAAGATCCAAGCAAAAGTGCTGCTGGCTCTGGCTTGCTACTGTAAATGTGAAACTTTAAAATTATGATCAATGAGAAATGGACAGAATTCAATTCTGGCCAGAAAATTCAAAGACCTAACAGGCAAAGGAGGCAGAAATATGTATCATGGCTCTGGGGCCTGATTTGATTTGGTTTTTTTTTTTGTGAAACTTGACTCTCTTCTGCCTGAAATGTGCAAGAATATTTAGGGAAGATCAATAGCATTTGATCGCCCTAGGAAGGAAGGGATTGCTCTAGATGGTGCTAATCAGTGGTAATTTTTGTTTTGGCACTGTTTTTCCTCCCCTCTCTTTTCCCATCTGCTAAATTCACTATACTTCGGCACTGTTTGGTCTGCGACCTTTTTAACTAACTTGTTTCTGGGGCTTGTTACTTATTTTCTTTCGTTACCCTCATTATCGAACCTGAGCGCTTGCCACTGCTTACACATCCTACTTCAAAGGTAGGGATCATCATCCAAATCCAGGAGAAAATGCTTGGCCAGGATTGAGAGCTAAACATCAGCTAGTGGGTTAAAAGCAAGTAGACTGAAAAGCTGGTCAACACCAGCTTTTTTCCAGTTTTTGAAGATGGTTAAGTGGCAGCTTGGAGAGCCCTTGTGTCACAGGGACACATGAGAGAAAAGAAGGAAGAGAAGCCTATTGAGAGTTTCACTTTACTGTCTGAAAAATTGTGCTTACTCTTACTCTTTCCTTGCATCGATTTCATCCTTCTTCCAAATGTTTCTGTTGCTGCTTCTCATCTTCCTCAGCTGTATCATAGCAAAAGCACGTTCACCCAGCTGCTGCTCAGGTGAGTGATTCTTATTTTCAAATTCTATGCAACACGTAAAGTACAAGGTATTTTTGCTTATCTGTTATTACTTATCTATTATTATCCTAGCAAGATTCCACTCTTGGCATTAATTTTAATTGCTCAATATGTTTATTCTTCTGAAATCCTCTCTCCCCTGCAGCTTGGAAATGCAGATGGATCTGAATAACATACAAGCAAAATCTCATTTGAGATCTACTGATATGGGTAGAAGATATATCGATATGTTCCTTTAATGCTGTATTTACATGACAGGTGAAGTCAAGAGAAGAGAACAGTTATGTCACTTAGACTGAAGACCCTTCAAAAGAAATCTTCACTGACACTGGTAGAAATGCCTTCTGATCAATTCATCCTGATCACATTTAGGTAACTTAATACTTATGTAGCTGGTATTTTTTGTTTTGTGACTGTATTATAGTTGTGCATCAAAATTGAAAAGAAATAAGTAACATATTTGGGGTGAATTCCATGCCATTAAGTTGAAGTGTATCATTTCCTTAAAAAAGTTAACTTGGCAAGAGATTTAAAATGTGTGTTAATTAATAGATACAAATTACTGTAATCACATCGAGATATAAATTACTGTAATCATGTCCGCTTAAATCTTTCAGTGATTATAATGCCATCATTTCAGTGTTATGCTTCTAACAAGACTTTAATTTCTTGTTGCAAGTAGTTTTGGAATTGGTAGAACTGCGTATCTTAGAGCCCATTGCTCTTGGAGGAGACAAATATCACTTTTGGTGGCAAAAAAAAAGGCAAGAATCTGTAAAGATCTGTAGATCTGTAGATCTGTAAAGCCAAGAGAAGTTACTGTAGGTGGACGTGCAAATCAGATAACTGTGAGTCCATATTGACCAAACTACTGGAGTGCCATGCCATCACTACCCCTTTTCGGAAAACAGTTGGGGGGATTGCACAGGGAAACCAGAATCCAAGGAGGCATCCAATGCTAATACTGGCTTCTCCCAACTTAAATGAAAAGGGGTGGGGGAAGTGAAAAATTTTCAGAAGCGGAGATCTGATGTGTATAATACATAGAGAGCCCTGAGGCTGTGCGATTACAAGGGTTTTAAATCACCATTTTCTCCACTGCTGTATGAGAGCCCTGGACTTTACCAGGGCACTGCACCCACGCAACACAGAGGTCCTCTGTGGAGAAACATACGCCCACACTACCGTGAATATTTAGAGTGACTTGAGAAAATTGTTATAATCGTGAAAAGAGGCTGCTATTTCCTACAAATTTAAGGATGAACTGCTATGCTGTTTAGCTCCTGCTTTCCTCAAAATTAGTATGGACCTTTGTAAGCCAAAACAAGGGAGAGGAGTCAGTTTTGTAACATTTTTTTGAGTGTCACTTTTCCCAGTGTGGGTAAGGGAGAAGGAACTGTTTTGCACCGGAAGCTTCTGCACTGTAGTCAAAGGAGGGCGTTCATAAGTTACAGATGTTTACTGTGTCAGGGTGGGTTTTTTCCTTCTCTCTTTTGGGGAGATTTTTTTTTAAAATAAGTGTTTAAAAAAGAAAGTGCTTCTGAGGTCTAAACTGATTTCCAAAATTCTGATTTGCTTGACTCTTTGCTTGATAGCATCTTTGAACATCTATAATTTAAATAGTTGTACTTCTGAGAAATGTATTTGCCAGTGAAATATTTTCCTTATTTTCTCTTAATGACTGGCCCTGTTTATTGAGAAGAAATATGTAAATAATGTTATTTCCAGGGAGGAGAGTTAATAGCCTTTAGTGGCTTAAATTCTGTGAACAATCATGCCCATGAGGAACTCCTTACATGAACAGTCCTGGTAAACTCAACAGGACTCTTCATGCGGTAAAATTACTCATACACGTAAGTGTTGGAGAGCAAAATGTCAGTGTTCCTCTCCCACATTCCTCCTGTTCCTTCATGAAAGAAAGCCAGCACATGCACATCAGAAGGCATTTTTAGTCTAATATGTCCCAAATAAGGATTTAATCTAGACTAAACAACTTTTTTGAATATTTGCCTAACTATTAATTATTGAAAATGTTTTGAATTTTTCTATTCATTTCTGAGCTTTTATTTCTTGATTTAAATCATCTGTAGTGTTCCTACGTAGTGTGTTCACTTGGTATTTAACGTTTATAGTATCTGTTTATTACAATTCAACAATCTCTACAGTTAGCTGCATTTTACTTAAAGTGAATCTATCATTCAAAAAATGTTCTGGAATGAGTGATTTATCAAAGAAGCAAAAATAGCTCAAACTTATGTTCTGCTATCAAGGCGCTGCATATTTGTTTAATTGTAAATGCATATTCAAAGCATATACAATGAGCTGTGGTATACTTATCAAAGACATACTGTCTGTAAAAAGCTGACTCTTTTTTCTGGTATGAGGTTACTTCAAAAGTCGCAATTTCCCTTGCAGGTACTGAAGTTACTTCTTATTATTTATTACAATTAGTGTATTCTTGGTACAGCTATTTCATGGATGCATGTTTTAATTAATTGATAAAACAGCTATTTTTCTGAGCCAGTTAGTAAAACTGATCACAATAGGCCTGTGAGTTTTTGGAAGCAAGTAAGCAAAATTTCCCATAGTGTTTTTCTGGGGTCTGTCTTTTATTTTTTGTTTACTGTGTTATCCTTGATCCTAATGGTAAACTGAAAACTAACTGCATTTAATTTAGGTTGATGGTGAGTCAACTCTGTATCTAATCTACAGCTGCTGAGAAAGTTAACTGAATCACCCTATAATTAGGTCTCTGCAACACCTCTCTCCTACAGAAAGGGGCAGATGGATTCCGGGTTGTTTTCCTGTGGTCACCAACGCAACTGAGGGACCCACCTGAGCGACAAGTTCTTACATCCATTTGGAATTTTTAATCATGGCTTAACACTTGTCAGCTTCAAAGTATACACTGTTGGGAAATTAGTGTCACATCATGTGATACAGCGCTTGTAAGGCTGCAAAGAAAACAGATTGTTTGATTATTATTTTTTTTTCTTTCATAGCTAAGGTTAACTGTCTGGACAGCTGTGAGTCAGGCCTTCAAGACACGCTGCTTTATCTGATTGGTCTCAGTCTTGATCTGGCACATGAAAGGAAATGTGAGGAAGTTTCAAGCAGAGATCATTTTGCAAGTCCAAAGATGAGGGTAAGGTCAAATTTGCTTGTGTTTTCACAGTATCTCATTACAAACATAAAGCAAAGTGCCATGCAGACAATATGAGATTTAGTGTAGCAACGGTTTTCACCTTCAGGAGATTTACATTGCTGGCGTATTTTTCATGTTCTGTTTACCAGTATCAAAGAAAAATACCGCAGTAAAGAAAGAGCAGTTATATGTTTTTAAAGGTGACTCTTCCTTCTAGGGAACAAGCATATGGTGACTTTATCTAAGTTTTGATGTTTAACTTGCACAGGTGTTGCCAACACCTCATGAGGCTGCAGGGTAATGTTAGCATTTACTTGAGGAGTAAGTTGTCATTATTCATGTTACGTTAATTTAGCCCATAATGTTCTTGTGACTGCTTGTCTCTTGTAGGAAACTACCACTTCTTCCATGCATTCAGAGCTGTGGAGGTTACTGCAGGATCTATGGGGTGTGAAAATCTACCAAGGTCTTGGTGAGATTTCCTAATTACTCATTTATCTGAAAATTTTTAGATCTTAAGTGCGTGCATTTTTATCCTGCAATACTTTATGGCTTTATGTAATCAGTTTTTCTTACAGGAGACTTGTCGGTTAGCTGTACATTTCAGTAAAACCACATTTTAAAATTTTGTTAGCTGTTGTAATATGCAGTAAATTCTGTGGTTAAAGGAAGAAGCATGTTGAGCAAGTCTCTCTGCTCTCTTCAATTGCATAAAATGCTATTTTGTGTGTGCTGGGCATGAGGAACATGTCTGCGCACTTGTGACTGTTGCAGTGTATATGTTATATTTCTCAATATCTACCACAGAGAAGCAGAAGTCGGGAGTGTTTTTCTCTCCAAAAATACAAATGCAGAAGAGGTAAGAACAGATGCTGTCACCGGTTACATTTGAACAGCTCCCATGGGGTTGCTGGGTATTGGCATTTTTGCATTTTGCACGTTCAGCTATGCACGGAGGCCTTGTGCATGTAGTCGTATTAGATGTTTAATGTGATTCATACACAGGAAAAGCACTTTGTTTCCTTAAGCATTTTCACATTTTGTTTTTTTATGTCCAGCTGCATTAAACGTTGGAATATAGGAGATGCCTATTTGTATGATGAAGAATCTTTTTTGAGGTCCTCAGGTGTCTTCAGCTGAGATTTTAAAAAGTAATGTTGTCAACCCCCAAACTAAAAATCCATGTGATGAAATAAGTCAGCCTCCCTTCATGAAGGTGGTCGTTATAAATGCCATGAAAATAAAAGATTATAAATTAGCTGTAAACTATCTTAATAGCTGTCATGCAAATTATTCTACCACTCTAATCGTGTAAATAAGCATTGTCAATGCATTATATAAATGGCTACAATAATGGACACCTTTCTGAATCCTTTTGGGATCTCTCTTCAGAGAGGTAATTACAGTGGTGCAAACTATAATGTAAAAGTAAAATCAAAGTGAAGTGAATGATGTGTTGCTAGACAAAACTTGAAAAGGTAGAGCACTGATCTGTTAGAAATTACCTGTGTTTTCACTTTATTGTAAATTTCTAAATTCTCTGAGGTTTCAGTCTGTTTGGGATTTGGGTGCAGGTGGGTGGTGGTTCTTTTGTCTTCATAAAAGCATGTTTTATAATCAAAAGGGCACAGTACTGGGATGCTCTTGTCACTTGGATGGTTATTAGGGAGAGCTGTGCACAAGCTGGAAATAAACTAAACCCTCAGCACAAATCCCCACTGTGCTCCAAGAGGAGGATAATACAAACAGGAGCATGACGTGTCCTCGTGTCTCCTTGCTTGCCTTAAGAGCTAGGAGGATTTCTGGGGAATAATAATACGTGCATGTTCGGCTATCCTACAGCAATCAATATAGAAGTGCCCTCCCGTTAGGTGGCAGAGTCTGTTCGAAAAACTCAGGTGTTAGGACAATTCCTGCATAATTTTTCTCACTTCCTTTAGAAGCCCTTTCACTTACAAATCCTGGGAGTCTCAAAATACTCCTCTGCTTTTCTGTTCTGTTTTCATCATTTTTTCATAATACCATGAAACCATATTTAACATTCTTCCAGGGAGAGCTGATCTCCATACAAATTTATCCGGATCAATCTGTGTCCAATCTGTTACTGGCTTGATCAGATAGAAATGGATGATATCAGTGGAGCTGGCGTATTGCTCCTAACCCTTCTTGATGGTACATTCAATACTTGAAAATACCAAAGGTCTAATTTAAAGAAAGATCTATAAAATCATTGTCCCCTTTCCAAGAAAAGCGGCAATTCCTACAACATGTATCTCATCTCTCTAAAAGTCTTAGTTTGAAATCACTTTTTGCTGCTGTTTGGTCTTTATTCCCTTTTAACTTCTAGGGTGTGCTATATTCCCCCAAATACACCCCTAGCTTTCAATTTTTCATGATTACTGTGCAGTTTTTTATTTATAAAAGTAATGAGTGTTTGCCGTTTAGCAGACTTGTTTTTCCTTCCAAAGGCAGTGTCTTTCGTTATTAACTTCCAAAGAGCAAATCCATCCCGTTAAGCTGACATACTTTTTATGCTAATTATTTTTCTATTTGCCGTGAGTGTTTCTTATTCCACATCTGCATTAATATGATTTTGGTCTTCTCCCTTTTGAAAATAATATTAATACTAATTTATGTCTCTCTACTTTCCAGCTTTATTAAGGCATTACTGACTCTCACCTTTATGAATGTTTGCCCTTGAAGTTTTTAACCTTTGTCATAAACATGCACTTTTGCCACTACCATTAGCTGGCATTAGCCATATATTAACTACCTGAGCTCCAGTTCACCTCCCAGTTCTCCTAAGGTGCTGTCAAGAATCATTCTCTCATAGCCAGCCTTACACCAGAGGAGCAGGGAGAACAATTTCAACATTTTAAGAGCTGCACCTCAGTACAATCTTGTTCATAGTCAAGAATATCTCCTCTTTAAGGATTTTCTTACTCTTTCTTGGCTAATGGAAAACCTTTGGATATTTGTGATAGCGTAAGCCCCCTGCACTGTCTATGCTAAAGCATCCAGACGTTCCAAGACAATGGTGGTCTGAGCCTGAATCGTAACTCTAGTAAATTTTTGCGGGTATTACTGCCTTTTTCATTCTTTGTGGCAGATCGTATCTTTAATCCATGCAACCAGACTCTCCTCTGTCATGTTTGTGACTGCGCGTGAAAAGAATAGCTGCCCAGTAACATAATAAGTTCCAGTGATGTATACTTGTGACTTTGCTAATTTTGAGGTGGTACTAGTGACTACAAGAAGAATCTGACAAGATGCAGGTTCTTATTTTGGTCTTTGGATAAAAATGTCATGCCTTCTGTAAGGATGTGATGGACTATATGAAAAGCAATATTGTTTGTCTTTGATAATCTGCATTTTTAGCTTATTCAGTCAACTCTGAGTTTGAAAAGCAAAGACAAAAAACAAAAGGAGATAGTTTTGGAGAGAAGTGATAGCCAATCTGTGATGTTAGTCAAGAAAACTTCAGTGGTGGTGTGAGTCAATTGTAAGGAGTTAAAAAAAAATTCTGACAAGGTCTTCCCTCTTAACAAATTTTATGTTTTAGGAATTCTGCATGTTCTGTTGTTGATTTGTAATTGATATTATACATACACACACATTTTCATCAGCTGAACAACATAGGTTGTTTAGGTCTCCTGGCAAAGCCCGTTTGTACAGCACGTACAACGGCTTTACCTCACTGTAAAGCTCTAATTTAACCGTTTCCTTCCTTTGCTCTCAAGTTCACGTAGATTTCTTGTGTGCTGATATTTGCGTTAGTGATGTGTATCTTTTTCTAAAGTTTTAGAAGACTAGTATTAGCATCTTCTCACTAGAACAGGGGAGACACCTGTCTGGGTAACAACAGGTTGGGAAGATGATCTAAAAGCTGCAGAATAAGGCTTAAAAGTCTTGGTCCAAGGGAGAGGCTAGACCCGTACCGAGTCATGCCAGAAGATTTGACTTCCACTGAAAAAGATATGCTAGACCCAAATACATTGGAAAATTGCTTATTAATAAGCTTTTACAGGGTCAGTCTGTAGGAAGGCACTGCACTGTATAGGCTGGTAGAGTCTCTCTCTGAATACAGGCTGCCTCAGAAACCCAAATGTTTTGTTCCCTGATTTGTAATTTTTTTTCTTTGCTAAATTTACTCCCTAATTTACACATAAATGCGCCAGTCCCCTTCAGCTCCTGTCTATCTTAGAAGCAGCATGAGAAATTCGGTTTTTCCTCACTTAATTTTCAGTACAACACAATAATAATTATTTTTTTAAATAGGAAATAAACTCATGTTAGGGATCTTGCATTTTGACAGGCAACATTTAAAAAACGAAAGACCGGTGTCCTCTTGCACTCAAAATTCCTTGTTATTATACTTCAATTTGAATTACTCTCAGTTGGTTTGGAACAACTTTTTTCTAGGCATAAGCCCAATTTTTTTCCCCTCTAGCTTACAGAGAAATATACATGAGATAATATAATACTTCATGCATAGTTTTTTGCTCACTGTGAGATGCCTTTTAAATATAGGCATTGTATTAGGATTTCTTACTGTTAGCTTGCAGTATATGTACACGTATACAATCTATGCTGAGCAGTCCTGTAGATTATTCAGGTATTTCAGTGTATAGAATCAAATAACACTTTTACAATTAAAAATTGATAGAAGAAGTTCTCAGGATGCAACTTTCCCAGCAAATGCAATATTTCAATATATGCTGCAGTTAATGCCCTTAGGAGGAAGGGTACAACGTAGTGATCCTACACTGATTGTAGGATAGCTGATGTCTGTGGTGTGGAGGCAGGTACACAGACGGATCTATCCCACTGGTTTTTCAAATAGTGTTTCCCAATATTGGTGCTGCACCTAAATTTTCCATTTTAATGAGATGTAAATGTATTTTTAAACAGCAATTGTGTTTGAGGTGCTTCTTTAAAGGGTTTTCTCTTCTCTTAAAGGGCTTTCTGGCCTCTGATTTCCTGGAAATTTAAAGTTAAATGCTTCCATTAGGCTGGTTTAGGTGAACATGGACTTTCCGGAGGGACGTTCACATGTGTTTTATTCAGCAGTAAGGAATGGACATAATGAGTAGGGTGGTGTTATAGGCAAAATGCTTATCTTATGCCTCTAAGGCAGTTGTAGCCAATAGGTACTGCGTCAGCAGCCTTGCATAGATCTGATTTCGATGTGGGGTAGGGATGAATCCTGGGACCGATTTTTTGATGATAACATAAGTGAATGTCAGGAAAATTAATTCACTGTATTGTCTTCTAGGTCTTTTGTTTCATCTCTGGAGGAAGGTAGAGGAAATCTGTGCAGGAAAAATCCACCAAGGGGGTATTTAACAAAAAGACAACATCTGACTTGAAGTCTCTGAACCAGAAATTGCTGGAAGCTGGGAGAGGACACCTGGGAAAGTATCAGTTACTCTCCTATTACAGTCTTCTGCATTTATCTTCTATTGGACAGGATAATTTGTCTTAACCTAGTACAGCTCTTGTTATGTCTTGCACTAAGATTTCTATGGATTTATTGATGCATAATGGATAATTACACGTCCGTTTTAGCTAGTATGTGGTATAGTTCTTCCTAAATCCCCTCTAGAGACAATGGGGACCAAAATATTCCTGCAGAAGGTGTTTCAGAGAAAAAGCCTAGCTTGGGTTCTCTTTCTCCAGACAATCCTCTGTCCGCTGACAGCAGAGGGAGATAAAACAGCTGAGCTGGCTGATATAAGCCGCATAGTGTTGAGTGGTTTCTCCTGATTCCAGCGTGTCCACCACCACTGAATGTACCCCCTTAACACACAACATGCAAAATCTGCGGCAAGTCCTGCGTAACGAAAGGTTGTGTTGTGCTGTATCAAAATACCACATCAGATTTAACAGAGAATTACAATCATAATGCAATTACTCTGTTTCATAGCTACAAGGAGAACAAGACACAATGAGGCTTTTTGTTGGGTGCATATGGCTTTTTATCGCTATTAAGCTGCAGTGTAAAATTCACCGTCTCTCTCAAGCCCCCAGGGGACACCTCTTGACCCTTCTGACTCCTGCTCAGCATGGTGGATTGGGCAGCTCAGTGTGGCTGTGAATAGTTGTTGTTCTGGCGGCGTACCCTGTTTGCTGCCAGCACAGTCGCAAGCCGAGAGCCCAACAGAGAAACGATGTGCGAAGACTTGCCCGCGCAGGGTGGGACAGAGGGGAGGACTCTGCGGTAGGTGGGGTGCGGCTACCGCAGTTTGGAGGCGCTGGTGTAAATGTTGGTGACTGAACGTGCCCCTGGAGCTGTGCTGGAGCTGCCATGGCACCTCGTCCCACGGGCCTCCAGCCCTGCCTGTGTTTTCTCACTTCACATGAGAGAACAAGCAGAATAACAAAAGACTATTTCTAACAAGCTTCACATTCTCTTTTTTTTTCCCCGCCCCCTCTTTGTCTCAGATTATTCTGAACATAGCTTAAACCCTAGTGCCCTCTTCTGATCTTGAAATAGGTGTCAGCTCTGGGCACACCTGTCCCTGCAGCTCCAGCTCAGCAGACAGCGGCAGCCGATTGTTTGAAGTTAGGCAAGCATTTGGGGACACAGATATTTTAATTTGTAATCAGCTTTAAAGCCTTAAAGCCTTCAACATTTGCTCTGATCAGAAACAGGAGCTTAGGCATAAATTAGTCTTCCCTATTTATAAAAACCATTTTTTTTCTCCCCTGGCAGGAGCCGTAGGCTTGATCTGAAGTCCACTGAAGTGAAGGGAATAAACCCTTATCAGCTCTGGCCCAGCCCTTTGGCCAGTAGAGTCACTTAGGCTCAAAGAGGCGTACTGTTACAAGATCTTCAAGGGACAAATGCTAATTAAGGATAATCTTGTAGAAAATGTTACTTTTTTCGACAAATTCAACATGGGAAATACTGGTAAGTGATAATTCTACAATTCCTTGCTTTTGGGAGGCTTTTCAATGCCACTAACCCAAATTTAGTTTATGTGCGTAATGCATATTAGGTGTATCTCTTACATTCAGATAGCTACAGACTATATGAATAGGTTCATTCATCATTTATAGGCTGCCACCTCTGGGATGGAAGGCAGCAGCTGTCAAGGAGCATGCAGCGGTGCTGCACAGCAGTCTCGAGGCATATTCAGAAACTGCATCCAGTTTGCATTGTAGGGTGATTCCATGCAAGGGGAAGTCGAAACCTCTTCTTTATAAAAGCGTATGTTTGTTTTCTAAAATCATCTTAAAATCATATTTTTTACTGAGCACCATTTTAAAGAATTCTAATAAAATGTTTGTCCTTACTGCACTTGACCTGTCCGAAATATGCTAAATGTTGCTAAATCTTGTAACACTAAATTTACTGCTAAATAAGGTTATGAATTCATTTTCACAGTATTGGCTTTTCTAGACTGTGGCTGTTTGCTTATATTTTAAGCAGCTAATATTCTGCAAACTCAGAGTTGTGCAACTGCAAATAAACATTCTCCACTGACAAAACTATTTGTTGATAATTTTAGATGGGAATTGTTGAGAGACTGATGGGCAGATTAACACTAGAGGCCTCTCTAGCAAGAGGTTTATCAACACATTAAGCAACAAAAGGGATATTTATAGTACTTTCCTGGAATACGCTTTTTCCAGCTCTCTGTTGCCATCTTGAGTCTCTTGCCTTCTTCAACAGAAAATTCAAGTTGGGGCGTTAACACATGTAGCGACAAAGCGAAAATAGAGTTCCACTCCTGATGACTAGAGCCCTCGCCAGTCATCAGGGGTAAGTCATCAGGTATAAGAGAAACATTATTTAGTTTAATTGAGATTATACACATCGTGACAAACTACAGCAAAAGTTGAAGCGGAATACCGGGGCAGTGGAATGTTAGTGGAAATGTGTTGCAAGGGGTGACAGAAACAAGGTTCTTGGAAAGCAAATGAGCTCAGGCCCAATGTGGGATTCTTGGATACGTGCATCACAGACACCACTTGGTTGTGTTGGTGAGAGGAGCTACTGAGAGTTTAGAGTATATTTGCAGGGGGATAGAGAAATACTGAAAGCGCTATCTGTTACGCAGATGTTTTAATACCGTTCTCTTTTTCCTATAGTTTCCCTGCAGAAATTTTTTGCCACCTTCTGAAAATGAATAAGATAGGACAGATCAGGTATTGTGGTTCCTATGATCCTAACTACATACTAAAGAAATTCTACGTATTTCAAAGTCCCTTGGAATAGATGGCATAAAAAGTAGAAGTCTGAGGTTTTCCTATGTGGGCATTTCTCCAACACCTCCTGCTTTCTACTTTGTAATGTTCAGACTTCTTTTTATAACTTTTAGAAGTCTTTTTTCTTATTATTCCCTATTCTCTCCCCATAGCCTTATTTCACACTTGGTGACAGTCTTTTCAGCCAGTATTCAGAACTCAGTATTTTATGAGTAATCAGTGTCCCAGGCAGCAGGAATATTACTGTGAGATCATTGTTACTAATTGGATACTTGGTGGGGGATCTCTTCCCCTCCACTGAGTGCTTGACATATACTAAAAATAAGTTGCTAAAATTTGATTCTGATAAAATCTACTCTCCGTAGCCCATTTTAGAGTCTTGAGTGTGTTTGGGCACAATATTAGCAATCCCAAGTACTTTCCTCTTCCAAACAGAGGATACTGTTTTAAGGTGCCATTTATATTCCTTTCTAATAAATCTCATAGTAGCAGCTGATACAAACACAGTTTAAATTGTGCTAGCACAGGGTTAAATTAAACCCCTATGAAAACAGCCCGAGGTGGATTTTCCACCTGACTTTCTGCTGCTGCTCTACTGCAGCAAATATTGGGTGTTCTCTCTCAGCTTCTTGACCTGGGAGTTTCTGCAGCGTGTGCCAAGCCAGTACAACCAGCTTCTAGACCCTCCTGACTGGTGCAGGGGGTACGCTGTGGTGGGATACAGAGGTGCCATTCATTAATGCCTGAATGCAAGTAAAACTTCGGAGGTGTAAGGCCTCAAGACTACAACTCTATAGAAGAACTGGCACAAAGGAAAAAACGTATGTTTTGTGCCTACCGCAGCTGAACAAATAGGTGTTTCCCCAGTCCTCTGGAAAGCTAAAGCCACTACCTTTTTGTGGTTGTGTACTCATTTCGGTACTCATGTTGCCTTCCTAGTATTTGGGTAGTTCTTCAGATACTGGTTATATGTCAACCTTAGCATTTCTTCAAAAGAACGACCTAATTTATTGGATTCTGCCCTCTGTAATCTGACTGATGGCAGTGGTCTTCCAGAGAAGTACTTGGGTATGTGTTAGACACACCCATCTTAGGCTCTCAGAATTCATAGAGCTGATTATTTTTAATAAAATTCTTGGGAATAATTTTTTGGATGCCGTGTATTTGCATTCGATGTCACCACACTGCTGTAGTGCTGCCTTCAATGCTTCTTTTTATGTATTTCCTGCAAGCGCCACATTAAATGATCACCGGACTCTTGGAAAAACAACAGGAAATGATATAATGGTACCCACAAGTTCTGTGTGTTGACTTTTCCACAGACTTGCTAGTCTCTGAGCCTAAAAATTGTTGGTAAAATGAAGATATTTGATCTTATTCTCTGTTCTTGATTCTTGTTTGCATGCTAGAAGCCCTGACCTTTTGCTGCTTTATTATGGAAAAAAAAAAAATAAAAGGAAATAGAGAAAAAGAACTAATTATAGAGATTACTGTGGTTTTGATTATAGGGATAGCTGTTTAATTTAGTTGCTTTACATTCCTAAGTAACTGTTAGCAGGAATTCATATGGACACACTCTATTATCTGCAAGTAATTTACAGCTTGCATTGAGATGCAGCAGAAATGTCTGTATAATAGAATTGTAACTCTGCCATAAAATCTGTAGGACATAGAATAAATAATTGCCTTTTAAGTCTACCTCAGTACATTCAAACCACGAAAGATAATGTATAAAATGGAGGAAATCTATAGAAAAATTATTTTCTGTGGCATTTTTCCTCGGTAGCCTTACAGGGGTCATAAGCTGTGGGAAGACAAGACAAAGATTTTGGTGGAAAGTTGTAGGAAATCACCTGATGCCAACATCGCCGAAGCAGGAATAGCTGGAAGATCTGTGCTTTTGGCAATGTCTAAGGGGATCTCAAAGTGCTTCTTGGAAGATTTGGAATTTTTATAGCTGAGTATTTTAAATACGTATCTCTTTGGCCTAAAAATAGCTTTGCTTTTGAAGATATGATGACTCTTTCTGGTTATTGTAATGAATTTACCAAATAACTATCCCATCTTATGGGTTTAGTTTCCATCTGAGGGATAATTTATCCCCTAGATGCTAGCAATAAACAAGACCTATTAGATTGTGTAGAGCCTTCCAGCCTCGTTTGGATAATTCCTTCAGTAAATTCCCTCCTCATCTGGGATGATTCCTCAATAAATTCCCCAGGCCAAGTTGGGTTTTCACCACATTCCTTTAAAGTCTCATCACTGGATGAGTCCCAATAGATGTCTTCCTCTAGCAGAGTGCTGGGGTGGTGAAACTGTGCATCCCTGCCTGCCAGGCAAAGTGCTGTCTCTTCACTCGTGCCGTGCTGTTGGCAGTGGCTTGCCGGGAGCCTTTGGTGATGCTCCTACCTTGTGCATTCCCCATATATGTTACTGTAGGAGGTATGAATGCAGTTTTGATCTGATCGTCACAAACCCAAGGAAATGAAAAGAGCAATCTGCCTGTAATGAAGCCCTTCACTGTGTTAAAATAACTCTGGTACCAGCAACAGTCTAATCTTACCAGGATGAGGTCAAAAAGTGCTATTTTACCCTAAAGCAGGATATTTTACTTGAGCAGCAGATGAAATTAATCTCTCCTGATCTCTCCATTGCAACTGCTGGATGGCTTCCAAGACTCAAGCAGGCCTGTGCAGCATTAGCTCGAGTACTTCAGGATTCCTGCGGTCTGAAAAAAGACATATCCTATAAATGCTGCTTTAGTTCTTCATTCGTGGGGCTGGCAGCTCTGTAATGAGGCAGAGGACAGAACGTGGTGGCGGACCTCGGCGGTTGCATTTTCTGAGCCTTTCAGAAGGACTCAAACCAAGTGCAGTTGTTCTGGTTATAGCTCATCAGTCCCAGACTGTATCCTCTCTAGAACAGAGACACTGACAGTTGTCCTAAATCATTAAGCACTTTCATGATGATCTTGCTTTCACTTTCCTATAAAGGAAGCAAACCCTGGCCTACAAATATTGACAATTTTTTTTCCCTTTGAAAAATCTAGGCTCACTCCCCCATCCCCCTCTTTTTTTTTTTTCTTCCTTTATTTTTTTTTTTCCCCCCTTGAGAATTGTCCTATTGATGTGACTGATTTATCCCCAGCTTTGACAGCTTTGACTTTTTTTATAATTTCAGTTGTAGGGATTTTTTTTCTGTTTGCATATTTTATTTTGAGGGGACACTGATGTCAATCAGATGGTTTAGCCATTCAATTATATCTTTGGTACACTATATCATTTCCTTGTTAGGCTGATTTTTAGCACATGAAATGTTAAAAATTAAAGACATCTTGGGTTTTTCTGAGAACATTTTAACTCCACAGACAAGAGATTCTCAGATTCACTGTGATTTCTGAGTTTTCTACCGCACAATTAATTGAAATGGGATATGAATTTGTATTTTCTGAGTAAGAACAGCCCGTCTTCAGCATTTATTTTGTTAAGATAGACAACATGCAACATAAATTCTGAATAAAACTGACATCAGCTCAATGTAGTAATATATTGAACAGAAAGCTTACTGAAAAATCTTTAATTTTTCCCCCTCCAGCAGAAAACCACTGTATTTCTGTGCTACGCGAGTTATTTGCTTTCTACTGCTTAGGATTTTAGACCATTTGGGAACTCTGCAAATGAAAACAAAAAGTATTGGAAACTTCTACTGTATTTATTGAAAAAAATACCGCTCTTATTTAGTTGTTCACTTAAGTCTTTTGTCACATCAGATTTTTGTAGCCATGTTATATTGCTACCAAAAAGATTTGATTCAGCTGAGGAGGTAAATGAGACCAATGCATGTTGTCATAATTGACAATGAAGAAAAATTAAGCCTCTTTCTATTGTAAATACTTACCTGTCAGGTAGTGCAAAAATTTGCTTTGGGATAAGTGTTTACAGTGGGAACGCTGACCGCTCTTTAAGTAGTCATAATGTTCTGAATGATGTTGCTAAAACTTTGTTAGGCCTTCTTTGTTTTCTGATAGACTATACGAAATGTCAGGTAATATACTTTCAGAGCATGAACCATCATGCCACTCTATTGTTTTAATAAGTGTGAGAGGAATGATTTAATTCACTCTCCAATTACATTCCTGAGTATGCTCATTTTAATAGGCTGAGTATTTTCCTAATTTATCTGCTAATCATTAGGAACACGGTTTGACCCCAGTTCAGAGACTGTTGAGTCCTAAATTTCAAGCGTGGATTAACACGGTACTAAGAAATCCAAAGCAATTTTATGTAATGGAATTAGAACATTTTGCACACACTGAGGTGAGAACAAGTAGGGCTGATTGTTTGTATACTTAGGGTTGTGTGTACTCATCTACACCTGCAGACATAAAGGTCAGGATTTTCACTGGTTAATGCAACTTCCTTAGCTGCGCTTAATTACCAGAAATAAAGTGCATGCAATGACAAGAAAAGTCTGTTTATCATGTAATTAAATTGGTCTTGCACGGTTTTTGAGAGATGTTCTTGAGCTAGGTGAATAATTGTATGTTCTTTCATTGTAGTGGCTATAATGTAAATGGATTCGTATATCTTCCCTGGAATGAAACATGGTTTTCTGGAAATTTACCACCTGACAAGAGTCAGGAAAGGTGAGCTTAACTTCTAACACTGTCACAAACTTGTTCAGTGCAAATCTGCAAACTTTATCTATAAATCAGGGATTAGTTTTGTTAGGATTCCTTCCTCGCACCAAATTAAATGCCTGAAAAACATTGCTCATCTTTCTTATCTAACAGAAAATAATCCTTATTCTTTATTTATGGGAATTCTGGATATTATTGATTTCTACAGCATTATCGATACAACTCAATGCTTATTAGAAATAAGCCTGAGCAATTAAATAAAGGCAGGGTATTTAGATGTCTAAAATTTGGCTGTGTTTAAATTTGGACCTGCGATGAAGAAAGTAGCAAGAAGGAGGTTTCTACTAAGTCTCAGAGCATACTGCTAAATAAGAACTAGTCTCAAAACCGATCTGTTTTAAAATATGATTAGGTGCTTTCATAAAGCCTTGTGTCTTAATTTCACTACAAATGGCAGTGCTTGGGTATGAGATAATGTTCTGTTTCTTCTTGGGCTATTCTTAGACCTAGAAAACCAAGCTTCCCAGACCTCCCCAGAAATAGGCTTATTCCCAAAAAGAAAAGCTGACAACAAAAATTATTAATGTCTCCGAAACCTAACTCCTACTCTGCGAGATAAATAGAAATAGTTCAACGATCTGCAATAGTGTCAGTAGAGTTACATAACTTCCATAATATCTGGAGTCAAGAAGAAATGATAACGGAATAATTAAAAGTCATCCTATAGGCTATATGATACTTTGTGACAGCTACGATATTTAGGAAAGTACATACAGAATAAACATAGTTTTGATATCACTTCAGGACACCTACAAGAGAAATTATATAATTTTAACAGAACTCCTTTAACTGCGATGAAATGTCTGGTTTGATCCCCTCTTGGAGAACCACGTCTTCGTGTTCCTGGATGATGCACTTGTTGCTCGGCTCCTTTTCGTTTCTACTTATGCAGTGAGTGTTGACTGACAAACAGCAAATGTCATATGCCTCCTCCTCACCCTGTAACCAGAAGGTTGGGGTTAAAAGTGGGAGGGAAGAACGGAACAGGAATAAATGAGAGCACAAGAAATTTGGCAGCGTCAGAAATCTGTATGTACAGTGAAGTGCTGAATGATGCATTACAGCGAACCACCTTCATTATAAATTACATGTGGTAAATTACAAGATAAAAGTATTTCAGAAACTAAATCTATCCCGTATTGGTATGTTGCATTATCCTGAAGTGACCCTGGGCAGCCAAATGTTCTTGCAGTCTGTCCTTGGCTCCTTTTGCATTATACAGGTTCCTAAGCCAAATTTGCTAAGTTAAACATCTGAGCTGTAAATAAAGATCCCCAAAGCCTACTGTGCTTTCCCTGTTCTAAGAGCCCCTTCACAGTATGGCCCCAATTCAACTAAGTACTTAATATGTACTTAAATCCCACTTAAATCAATGGGATTTAAACATTTGCTTAAATGCTTTGCTAAATCATGGCCTATTAAACTGTCTATGTTGGAGATCAAATTGTAATTTATATTGCTCTGATTTCTTTCTGGTGTTATACATCTGACTCGAAAGTACATTTCACTGTAGTCCTGCTTGAACCAAAGCTGGAAGTGTTTAGAGGGAATGTGTGCATGACCTGTATTCGTCACGTGCAAGAAACAGGTTTTAATTATTTTGGGCATCAGCTATTGTAAACTTGTGTTCCTGATAGAGTGAAGTCAAATAAGCTCAGTTAAGAGACTGACTGTTTTTCGGGCACCAACATTTTGAAGATTAGTAACATGAAATTTTCCTTTTTCAGTAATGATTGCAGCCCCTGGTAAATGTGGGAACATACAGTTTTTACAGAACAGAGATGCATAAAAATATTTGAGGAGGAAGAGAGTTAGAAGTTTTTTCTTCTTTGGTTGATTTGTTAGTGATCTTGTCTTGCTTTTTTTTTTCACAAGGGCAACTAGGATTGACAAGAAAAACAGTCTTTTATAGCAGAGGAGGCAGCAAGAGAAGAAGTTGCCAAAAGGGACACCAAGACTCCCTAAGTAATTTGATGCGTCAGGAAAAATATGTCAAAAATATTGCAACTGTATATACTATAAATTTTTTAGAAATCACATGTCTCACTATGCCTGGGATACCCAAAGAGATTACTCTGGCCTTATCACTGTTTTTTTTGAAAAGATTGAGGACGGATGGTGGGAAAGTGAGGACTCTTCTTGACTTCTCCTATAATGTAAGCTCTCTGCTTGTAGTGGAAATCAGCCAAAAGACAGCTCATATGCCAAGAAAGCCCAAGTTAAGAGATGAGTGGAAAATACCAGATGCTTACATTTGTCTTGGATTTCTCAAAGCTGCTAATACTGGTTTTCTGCTTAATTAGCCAAATAAGGGATGGACTGTGCTTCTGTTTCATGTACAGCTATTTCTTGGATCATATAAGAATGAGTTAGCCACCTCTAGGGCACTGCTGTCCATGTAGGAGGAAGAGCTAGATGTTGGTTTCTTACACAACGTTGACAGGAGATAATTGCCGTAAAACACATCCCATACTCCTCACCCACAACACAGCTACCCTACCAGAATTGCCCCAAGATTGGGATTCCTGTGACAGATCGTTGTCTGGAAATTAGTTTAGGTTTCTATCCTGGGAAGAAATGACTCTCAATGGGTAAGTTTTCTCAAGCAGACAAGATTTATTTCTAGTCAAAGTGTTTTGTCTTTTGTTCATCCCTTAGTTTTCTTTTAAGCAGCTAGGCTTTTCCCAAGACATCTCACTATTTTGTCTATAACCTCAGGGGTATGGACGGACAAGTAAGTCTATTTCTCTTGGACATGAAGTGACCTTTTCTGTAAGGGATGTTTTTCATGGGCATCTGTAAGTGTTCTTCAACGTTTTTGTGCCTCCTGAAAGGTGCGAATAAGTCAAACGTGCACTGAGGTGGTTTAATTGTGCAGAATCATAAGACCATATAGAAGGGCATTTCTAGTAAAGAAAAGGTGAGCCTCTCCTCTGAGGAAAAACTGTATGGTGTTGATCAACTCTGGAATCAGCAGAGTAAAAAAGCAAACAGGTTC
Source organism: Dromas ardeola (assembly GCA_013398915.1). NCBI lineage: Eukaryota > Metazoa > Chordata > Aves > Charadriiformes > Dromadidae > Dromas > Dromas ardeola. Next base: position 231,484 of record VYZM01022807.1, read on the forward strand.
TGGAGAGAGGAGTAGGTCGGATCAATAAAACCATCAATATTAGATATTATAAAGCCATTTAAAGTATACTTATTCTTTGTATCACTTGTTTTGCTGCATAATTACAAAGCCTATGGCACTTGATTATTCTACCGAATATAACCGATATGGCCTTTTCAGACAGCACATGTAAGTGGTCTGAACACATACAATTTCATACTAATTTTAATATTCCATTTGTTTCCATAATTTTATAAGATATACATAGGTATTCATCTGTATGTAATACTTATAGGAAAAATTAAATACATGCAGGATAAAGGTAATGTTTATATTCAGAATATAGTTTGACAATAATTTATTACTAACACTTTTTTCCAAATGATGATGCATTCATTTTAATCCTACTTCAGAATGTAAAACATTCAAAAAAATTAGAGTTCATCACTGATTGACAATGCTTGTTATGTATTAATTGGTATACATTATAAAAGTGTTTCTTCCCAGGATTTTTTTAACATCTCCAGTGAGATGTTTCACAGACTTCTGTGAGAGGGAGAAAACAGTAATTTGTTGAGCAGGGAAAGTAACTCTATTTTCATACTTCATCTGATGATCCAATTTCTTCATGTTTGTGTATTCATTGAGGAATCTTTCTTTTTCAATTTCCTTTGTTCCCAAGCTCAGATAAAAATTATCACTTATTTTAAAAATCTTAGAATATTGCAGTGCACTTTGTTTCACCTCAAAGGCTGGTTTGTGAATTGTACATGAACGCATTCCATGTTTTCATTTTGTTTTTTGAAGATTTTAAGTTTCCCCAAATATTTACTACTGCTACCCACCCTTTTCTCACAACTATGAAGTGTAGACATAAAAAGATGCCCCCTCCCATTTTCACATTCTTTATCACATAGTGAATTAAATTAGAATGGAAAATGGAAAAGGAACTAAATTGCAATTATTACTTTCTTCAAATTGATCATAACTTGATTTAATTTCAAATAAAGCATTAATATAGCGTAAGTTTTTCTTGGTGAGAAATTCCATTAATGGAACAGTTTCCCAGGGAAACAGAAACAAAGTGAGTAACTGTCCTTTCTGCTCTAGTAATAGAGATATTTCTAAAATAAATACTTTTGCCTAGTTTAGCATTTGTCTCTTACATATTTATGTACAGGTCTAGGACCTCAGCCTATATATGGTATGTTCTGGACCTTGTTTTGGGATATCTTAGCTCGCTCTGTCTTAATTCTCACACTTTCTAGAGGTTGTAAATTGCAAGCAGGCTACAGCAGAATCTCCTTCAGATTCTATAATAAGAAATAGGGAAAAAGTTATACATATGTCTAATTTCAGTGACACAATGACTGAAAGTATTTTTAAAAAACAAGTGAGAAGTATGTCCAAATACAAATTCTCATGAAAAGTTCAGAGTTTCAAAATTAGATAATTTTAATGTTACTCTTATGGTTGTTTTTCAGTTAGAAAATTAAGCTCCAGAAATGTCCCCTTAGCTAAATGAGGTTTCTGCAATGTTGAAATTAATCAATCCACTTTTCAATAAGAGCCAAGCCTCAAATCCACAAGCATGAAACTTGCTAGTAATGGCTATATAAATTGATTTCAGAAGGTTAAATGGGCACATTCAGGGCTTAGAGAACAGAGAACAAAGTCTTTATGGCCTTATCCAAACGGATATCTGTGTGACTCACATTACTTTGCATACACTGTAATCACGAAAATTAAGGCACTGGGTTTAGATGAGTTTGATTTATGTTGGAAAGTCGGATCAGAGGTTTTTCTTCTGCTGAACGAGGTCCGTGGAAGTCTGACTCTGAATCATTTTGTTCACTACTGGGGCAGGAAGAGGGATATTGTCCAGTTTGAGGGCAAAAACACAGGTACCAAGTATGTGCGGAGGGTAGGTTATTTTGGCTGATGGTTGGGCACATTTAAAGGATAACAATATGGTTTCTTGTTAGACCTAGATGAAAATCAAAGTCAGAAATAGTAGCTGGCTTCCATGCTAAGGTTGTGGCTGACGTTGGCATCAATACTTTGGCTAAACTTTAGAAGGATCAGTCTGAAAAACGGGTGTATGTTAAGAAGCAGATGTAAATCTGTAATCATGCCTAAAGCCTGACTGCGTAGAAATAGGTAGGCTTTGGTTTACTGTTTAGACAAAAAATTGCTCCAATATAGGCATATCAAATGGATTTGAATAAGTTTAAGCATTCTGAATGGCAGAGACACCTGATAAGAGCTAGATTTCAACAAAGAGAGGGATAGAGATGCATTCTGGAGAAGTCTTCTGTAGGTTTTCTCTGTGGGACTTTCCAAACTAAGGCTGTAATTAGATACAAGCTAAAAAAGGGATCAGGGGCTGTGCCGACATTTAATATCTGTTACAGAAGAGGTTCCCAGGCTAAAATCAATGTTCTGTCCTTCAGACCTCAGAAAATTACAATTAGGGTAAGGGCATGTAGATCTCCCTGGACGACAGTTTTTGCGTTGCCCATGCTAAAACTGTTTCAGGTGACATGAGGTAGAATTTGGATTGCAGCTGTTCACAGTAAGACAGAGGGAGTATAAGTCCTTGGCTTAGATTTCTGTTTAGGTGGTGTTGAGATTCCTTGTCAGGGCAAGGTTTCCAGGGCTAGGTGACTGCTCAAGCTTTTCCTGCTCAAGCTTTTCCTGCTCAAGTTCATGCTTGGATTTATGCGTATGTTTGGCTGAATAAGAGCGTAAGATGCACAGCCAGTGACGAGCTAAGGCATGGAATGGCCAATTATCAAAAAATACAAAATGAAAAGGGATAGGTGGTATCGTGACCAGGCACCGTGAACAGTAATAAAAACCGCTGAATGACAGCCAAACACAGGAAAGATGAAAGGTTTGACAGTCAGCATAATCAACACAAAAAGCCTAATTGCAGAAGACAGAAATGTAGTGGCTTCAAAAGATCTCCCGAAAAAACATTTATTTCAAAAAAAGCAGCAAGAAAAAGTAATCTGATGCTGATGGTTTGAATCATGTGCAGCATATAACCAAAACCTGAATGAGAAGAACAAAACGAAAAACGGGAAGGAAAAAAAAAAGAAAAAACACCTCCAAAAAAAGGGGTGTTGATTGATCTTTTTTCCCATCCTTTGCATTTTGATTTGCATTTTTGAAAGAAGCAACTTTTTGGAGTGTCCACGTGCGCTTGAAGTACTTCGGAGCGCTCGGACTGAGCCCTCGGCTCTCATGTCGCAGTCTCTGCAGCCACCTCGCGGGGCGGCTGCGCCTGGTCGCTCGGGCAGAGCCAGAGAGGGATGCTCCCACGGCATGCGTCGGCGAATAGTGGCTGTACACACTGGTAGACAATTTCTCCTTCACGTTTAAATCCTGCTTTTTTCCCCCCCTCCCCTAATCACCATAAGCTTACTATAAGAGTAAGTATGCAGCGTTTGGGGCGCTGACTGTAGAGCAGCTGAAGGTCCCTTTCATGCTAAAGCTCAATCTATCACGTTATGGCAGAGCAATCGTCTGAGTTGCTGCTGACTTCCCTAAGGAGCCTTGGAAGGGTTAGCTGTGCTTAACAGCAGTACCGACAGGCTGAAAGGCTGAACAGTCCGGTTCTGTTTCCTCCTTCCATTAACTTAGATGCCTTCTGTTTTCCCGTTCTCTCTGATTATACCCTTACTGTTCCCATCCTGCCAACTCAACCACCCAAATTCGACATGGGGACAGTATTCCCTTTCTTTTCATAACTGCTTTACTCTCTTTCCCTCTATGGTCGTCTTGGCAGTTCTTTGCTCTGTGAACCAGTTAAACAAAGGATGCTCACTTCACTAGAAACAGCAATCATTTTACTGAGGGTTTTGTGGATTCAGCTTATAGAAAGGCAGAGCCCAAGCAAGCTTCCTTCAGAAACAGATTATTTCTGACAGGATCAAGTGATGGAGGCACAGACCATTCAGTTCATGAATTCTTCTCTAATGATTCTTAATGCCTTTTGACGATGCTTATCCCTGTGTCCTGCTGCTGCCAGCAGTCAGACTTTTGCCACAGCACACGCTGTTATGTATTCCAGTGAAGCTTTCCTTTCTTATTCTAGTGCTTCATCAGCAGCTTGGGTCAGAGAGGTAGGCGCTGTTAACCCAGCCAGGTAGAAATACGTTCATAACACTGAATATCCTTTTTCTTTTAATTCCTTAGGGGAGCTTCCTGAAGATCTCTGTCAAGCTGGCCTACACCCACCTGGCCTTGTTTAACCATCCACTTGCCCGTAGGAGGATTCCACTCCTCAGGTTTGTCTCCTAATGACCTTGTTTCTTTGACTCGGTGGGCAGTGTGGAAACGGTTTCTTGGTGATAGCTCATGCCTTTGTTCTAAATATATACCTGGTTTATCGTGGGTAAATTTCTGAACAAAGATTATCTGTGCACCATTTTGGGAGGCCGTGGCAAAAGGCTGCCATGAGAAGCTCAGGTCCAAAGCTTTCTGAAGAGCTGAGCAGTTGGAGAGGCTGCGGCCTCTGCATCCTCCTAAGGTTCCTCTGGCTTTTGTCCACCACTGAAGGTAGCTCTGTCAACTGTACATCAGGAATGTGCACACAAAAAATTATTTAACAAAAAAAAAAAAAATATTTTTTCTTGCTGTTTGATCAGGGAACTGCAGTTTCTTGTAGCACTCATTTAAATGCCCAGAGACTGTTATCCCCAACAGATGATCTTGCGATGGAAAGGATTAAATGGCTGAACCACCTACATTTGGGTAAAAAAGCAACTTAAATTGATTAAGCAGTTGTCAACCAGATCTGAGATATGGGATGAGATGTGAGAGCTAAATCAAAGTGTAATTACCAAGAGTGTAATAATTATTGACACGCCTATCCGGGTTTTGAAAGATGTTTGTTACTAAAAGAAAATCTTCAGACATCTCAATGTTTCCCCTGTAAGTTCCGTTCCTAGGAATCTCTCACGATTTTGTCCTAACCTGATAACTCATCTTCGTATGTCACTCATACTATTCGTTGAAACATGGATGGTTCATGAACTATCAGTGAAACTCACTGCTAATTGATCTTTTAGATGTTCTCAGATCTGAACTTTGTGGCACATTTGGAGATGACACACTGTTTATCATGCCAGTCTCGCAGAGGAATTCCTTTCAGGTTGGTTTGGGTATGGTACGAGTCATAGCGTCCTGAATAATTGAGCACCAGCATCAGGTCTGATGCAAACTGTTCCCCTCCGATTCTTACTGCTGTGGTCTGGTGGCTGATGCCTTGCTACGTTTCCCATGTCTATAAAATTGTATCTTGTGGACACTTCCTCTAAGGAGACAAATACTTTCGGCATTGCTTTTATGCCTTTTCTTTCCATTACGGAATTTCCTGCCAGGTGCTGAATGAGAATAGGCCAGAGTGAGAATATTACCATCAAGAATAGGTGCAGGAGAATTTTCAACTTCTAAAATGGAAATTTGTCATCCAGTGACTTGAACCTTTCCCTTTCAGGTATTCTTGGTTCCTAATTGATCTATAGCAAATCACATCAACGTTAAATGTTCCAGGAAATTAGTGCATGTCATCTCAAATGATAGAATCTTGTCTAGCTACATTCGTCTCAGATTCCAGTTGGTTTGTCTCTGTGTATGTCTGTGGATTTATTCTGTTGGCTTTTTTCCGCAGAGAAGTGCAAGTTCCTAATCTCATTGATCTGGTTTCTTCATATTAGGTCATGTTACAAATTCCAAATCAGATTACAACAAAATCAGATTAGTTTCTTGTTCTTAAACAGAATAGCTTAGGTGTCTAGACCTGGTACTTAAAAATTTATATTTTACAGAATTTGTCTACTCTGGGTGTGCAGGAGGAGCAGAGCACTCAGTATTGGATGCACCACCTGCTTAATTTTATTTCAAGGAGACTTTCTGTAGTAAGCAAACAGTGGATTAAACTAATAGCCTGAGAAAGTAGTTTTCAGAAGAATGCTCTGGCAGTTGAAATGTCACCGCTGTTCCCACTGCAAGATTCATTTATGTTCTCAAAAAACTCCTATGAACATGACTTATCACGTGATCTGCGCTCCAAACTTGTTTTATGATCTGGCGCTTAGAATATATTGATTTTATTATTCATCATTACGAGAAGAAAGAAATTTGTTCTATGACAGACAATGGAGTCGCGTTTCTAGGAAACACATTACTCGTCTGAATCAGACATCTCTCTTTCGTATCAAAAGCATCTAATTAGTTACCAGAGCTTCCCCTTTCAGCAGAAGCTGTTGTTTCTGTAAATGTATGAATTTGGTCAGAGGGTGTGGGACCAGACTTTGAAGAAAGCTGTATTGCATTCCCACATTTTCAGCTGCTCCATGATGGGCAATTAATTGAAGGTGGAGTCCTCACCCTATAGAAACCATATTTTCAAGGTCTTTACACGTGGAATCCTTGCTCGCAGTAGTGCATTTTCAAAGCCTTTAGAAAGCACTGGAAAAACTACTGAAAACCTTCAGTAGGCTTTGAATTGCAGCCTAAATATCCTTTCATTTAGGTTTCCTGTTGATAAACGTTAATAATATTTATTCCTCTAGTCATCTGCAGGTATTAAGCAATTACCATGGTATTGAATATTTGTGCTATACTGAATTAGTGCTTAAAAAGTTCACTAAAGACTTGAGCAAAAACGATAAAGTAAAAAAAAAAAACGAATCTATTTTTAATGTTTCTGACATTAAAAGTAAAGAAAAAAAAAACTAAATGAAAAAGTGATGCAGTCCATATATCTCAGAGGAAGAAAGGATAATAAACGTATCTTGCATGTTACATAGGTTCTTTTTTTGTTCCTAATTAATTGCTCACTGTTTCTTATTAACGAATCCAAAGAACAGTCTTTAGTTTAAAAAGCTTATCTGGATTTCAAATGGGGATTTAATTGTTTCTAGATTTTCACATCAATTTCCTGTGCCTTTAGTATTCTTGGGCTCATCTCGGGTTCCTAGTGCCATCTTATGCTGTGCAATTAAAGCAGTGCATACACACCTGTATCTGGAGTTGTTTTTCAGCTAGAAGTGTTTTGTCGTAAGTGTACTGCAAGTAAGTTAGTGGAAAAGAACAAGGGGGAATAATATAAAACATAAAATGCTATGAGTTAAGGTTATTGCTATTTGAATGGACCATACATCTGACGTCCCAAATTGTACCAATTGCTAGTTCAAGAACTGTAATCGTGGTAGAGTTGCTAGTCAAATAGCCAAGGAAAACATTCCCGGTCTTCCAAATGAAATTGTGATAGTTGAAAAGAAATATTCAGGTCAGAGTACGTCCTAAAAAAAAAAATCCACCTTTTTTCCATGTTTAGACGAAAATATCTTCTTTTGAATGTTTCATTTGCTTTCCCGAGACCTAATCTATATTTCATTAAGGATAAAACTCTCGCCAAAAGAACCCGTGAACTCCGACAGCAAGCCATATCCAGGGAAGCAACTTGGCCACACGGTGGAGCTTTCTGCTCTCGCTGCGGGGAAAAATGGTCAAAAGAGCTGGCTGCCTCTGCCAGAATCCTCCAGGGGGAGATAATAAGTCCTTAAGTTCTCCTAGAAATACCGTTCTTTATGGTGATTTGTGCTTCTACGTGTAAGGAGAGGTGTGGATATCTGGTTTTTTTTTTTTCTTTTTCCCCTCCCCGTATCTGGAAACTGCATCTAATAGTGAAATTAATTACTAATGCATTTCCATTCAGACCAGCAAATTCTGGTTTACCTCCAGTGTTATGGTTGCACTCTTAACCTACTGCCACATGTAGATGAAGGGGCCCTCAGCCTATTCATCATCCCTAGATGCGTAAAATTCATCATGCATATACATTTATTTTACAAATAAAAGCAGCATACTATCCTCACCCTGTTTCCTCGCCGCTCATCTGCCTACAAGGAGCTCATTATACACTTTGCCTTCCTCCAGGCTCATCTTGTATAGTACTTGACTTGGATCACATTGACAGGAAAGGCTAAGGACCAGCAGCAGATGCAGGAACATTACTTAATAAATTGCCAATCCCTCCTCATTAACAAAGAAGTCCTTCCAGAGTGGATGTTAAGACAAAGAGCTTTTGGCATTTGTGCAGACTTAAGGGAACATCTGTGTTTGTGATGGCAGAAGGTTCATTGTGTGATAATAGAAATGAAGCTTTAAAGGAAAATCCTTTCACTGATGAAAGTAAGACTTTTTATAAGAACTTTCAGTAGTGTTCTTTTTTTCCTTTCTCTCCCCGCCCCCTCTTTTCTTACCTATTGGTAGATATGGCATGCCTTTAGAAATGAGCGCTCATCTTGAGAGAACTCATCGTTAGATCATACCACAATACTTTCAGTCGTTCTGTTCTCTCGCTTCTGTGTGCTTTGAATTAGAATACAAATGTAGAGATCTGTCCATACATACAAATTGTACAGACTGAATTAAATAACTTCCTAACTTGGAGTTGGTTCAGTTTAATTCTTTAGGCTTTTAAACCAGTTACCCAATTAAACAAATCAGTATTAGTTACAACTAAGATGATTTACGAGTGCACAAAGAGATTGCACTTGTTTAATTACACCTGCAAAAAATTGATTTAATTCCATTGATAGAATTTCCGCATTTAGGTTTCACCTTGGCAACATTTTTAAATTGTGAAAAGAACCACATATATTAAAACCTTGAGAAAAAATATGTTTTTTTAAAAAATATGTGAAAATTCAATTTTGTCCTTAGAAGAGAAAGCCATGATCACATTTTATTCAGGAAAGACGAGAAAGGGGAGCAAAACATGAAGCTGATCAGTTTAATTTTGTTGTGCAACATTTATGAAAAGCTGAATATTATCGATAGGTTGTGATCCACGATCCTGTGATCAAGCCTTAAACTGCTTTGCATGAGCTGAGCCTTAGGGGCTGTCCGTACGCATCTTCGTAGCACATATCACATCTTAGATGAGTTAATTTAGCTGAGCCCATGCTGCCTATTATACGGCTCTCTCCAAGCGTTCTACCTGTGGAGCATATAAAAATACCATGAGACCAGTGAACACAATAGATGAACTTAAGAAAACCAGCCTGGGTTTAATGTGTGCTGGCAGGAAAGAGAGAGTCATTACCACAGCCTCTGAGGAAGTCTCTACACTGCTTATATAATTTGAAGTTTTTCTTCTAACTTTTGGGGCCCAAATGCTCCACTTCCATAACATCGATGATAACCTTTAATCCAGTGTCATAGTAAGGCTTACGTATTTGCATCATGAGGTCCTTGGAAAATGACTATTTGAAATATAGAGATATTGCAATTTTGTTAGAATTTCCTTAGTGTTTGTAAACTATGTCTTGCATTTTTTTTGCATTGTTTTTATAATCCTTTTGCACTGAGGAGAGCACACACAAAAGCCCCCCAAATGCATGCAAGTAAAAAATCCAGGATCCTTATTCTGCAAAAACAGATTAAGAAAAGATCTTCCCTTGAACATGTGAGTGGTCTGTGCTGTCTTCTAAAAGCTAGGCTATGAGCATTTAATGCAAAGGCTGCAGGTCTGACTTACCATCCACTGAAGTCAGGGGCAAAAATGTTATTTTATTCATCATTGTGGTGTTCATTTCTGTTCAGCTGAATCGCATCAATTTAGAATACTTAGAAGCTCTGTAGCTGTGTCTTTTCCTTTTGAGACTAAAAAGCTATTATGAGAAAATCTGTTATGTTGAAAAAGTGAGGGTGCTAATGGATTATTAAATGTCTGGGTTAACCTTACCAGAGATGTTTTCATTGGGATAACTCAATTTAATGCAGTACAATAGAATTTTCGAGTATACGTTAAAGTCCAAATGGTGATGTGTAAAAGCAAAGAATGAAAGTCCCTTTGAGAAATCTGCCTGAAAGCTGATTATTTGAAATTGCTGTAACCTTATAACTCTTTATTCCTGTGATGGGATGATATAATTTAGAAGTGGGTGGCTTAGTGATATATGTTTCATTTAGATTCTTCCTAATAGGTGACATTTATTGAAAGCCTACTCTTGAACCGTGTTCCATGCCTTGTGCTATCTATCTGCCTTGGAGCTGTTGGAGGCTGTAATTACATTTTGCTTCATTTCCTGTATAATTTATGTGAAAATCCTTCCATGGTAGGAAAGTACAAAGTCAAGATAATGAGAACACGACAAGGTATAAGATTTAAGATGGTTGTTTAGATTGCAGCTGGAATTGCCCATGACTGAGGCACTTTCAAGGTCATCCAACATGAAGAGAGCTCAGGCAGCAGGGCACTTTTGAGACTGTATAAAATAAAAACATTTTGCTACTTTTAATAAACATCAATCTTAACATCATTATTCCTAGAAATTGAGGTGTGTCTTATGGGTAGAGTATGAAGAAATGCCAAATCTTACTGTGTTGAGTTACTGTGGCATTTAGCCACTAGCACGCTTTGTGTGAAGAATATAGAGTAGTTTTGTGCCAGGGCATAATGTTTTGAAGTCTCCAAAGCTTTGCGATTTTGTTTTATTACACTTTCAAAGTTTTCCCCTTGGCAGTTTCTTGATGGTACTAGATGTATTTTTAACTAATGTGTTTTCTTAATGCCAAATTTTTCTTTTTTCCCTTTAGAAAACTCTTGTAGCTATCATTATGCTGCCAGTTCCTCTCATCACCCGCCTGGTCTACATTACATCTAGAGATAATCAGCCGGATTTGTTTTCCAGGCTAAGGATATTGTATATATTTATTCTGCACTGTTGATTCTGAGGGTTTGTGGAGTTAGATTAGGTAGAATTTCTGAATCCTGTTTTAATGCTGCAAACTCTGTATACGCTTGGCTGTCTTTCATTGCATTCTTACCATATATATCACATGCTAAGAGACAGAAATGAGCCACAAGACAACTTCCAATGAGCATGTTGGCCACTAAAAGCAACATTTGATTTGCTTCACCTCCTTGGTCTAAAGAGAGAAAGTGTGCTTCAAATTCCCTGTGGGAAAACTACAGGGAGCAGCTTCCGCCAGAGAACAAAGTGATGGATTTTGGTAAAGCCTTAAAGTCTGGTCTTGGGAAGACTAAAGGAGTTTGGGAACTGAATAAGGAAATGAAGAGACAAGTTTAACAGAGGACGCAGGTACGCTTCCAAGGAAGGGGAGGAGAGGGAGAAGAGCAGCCAAAGCTTGAAGGAAACATCTTCTAAAAGGTACAGGCTGTGAACAAACTACTGCAGGGGGATCCCGTGGCCCTTAAAAACTCTCAGGCTGTTGTTACATGGGGTCTTTGACGTAAATCCATGCTACTGTTGAAATGGATGAGCCCACGTGACTACCTGCATCCTCCTTGTTCGCTCCCTCCACCTCTCTTGTGCTCACAGCAAGGATTATGCTGCTGAATGGTAGCCGAATCAAAGGACTGATCGGCTGAAAACTAATCTGGGCAGTGGGGAGAGCAGGGGGTTGTCAGAAGTATTATGCAGAGGTGTTGAATTCAAGTGATGATGTACCCACAGCCCGGTACAGCTAGCTTTTCTAACTACTGCGTTGTTGCAATATCCTGGAGAGCAAGTGGAAGAAGCACATCTCTTTGCAAACAATAATTTCAGGAGCTGTGTTTGGTTTTTTTCCTTGGACAAATGATGATTGTTGTTTGCTAATGGGTTAACTGCTGTGTATCTAAACAACCTCCTAGGTGATGCAGTAATAGAATTAGTAACATTCGTTATGCATTGAATTAAGCTGATCCGGATTTCCTCTCTCATTTTTTGTGAACGTCTGGTTTGTGAAGAGGTTAGACAATAAATGTGGGTGAACTAATTTTATTTCAGTGCCAATGGCCCTCTAAAATCGGGGTACAATTTTAGGCTGTGAAATTGAGCTGATGTTACAAAAAGCAAGGGAACTAGAACAAAGATTTTCATGGACGTCTGCTCCAGTCACACCCCACCTCTCCCAGGCTTTTGACCTGTAAGACTTTCCTAAGTATCATCACTCCAGAAATTTTTAGTCAATCGGAACTGTTCCTTCTATTTAATACACTGTACATTAACTGACAGTGTCACTTTTTTCTTCCCACTCTTTAACCAGTTGATATAGCCTAAGCATTATTGTAGAAGGGGAAAAGTATGATTTTTCTGAATCCCTTTCATTTGAGACAGACAGTATTCAGGTCTTGTACTTCCTCAGTCCCTGCTTTCAACGTTAGGGTACTGGACAAAATTATCATAATCCTTTTTATATTCCTTTAAATGAAGGTGGTTGTGGTAACTCTGTGTGTGGAGCTCAATCCACGCTAGGCATGTGGGGTAAAACTTTGTGCGGCCTTGGAATAAACATGTATCACCTCAGCCCTCACAGATGGTAGAAGATGTGGGGAAGAACAAGGAGTGCCTAAAGAACTTGAGCAGTGCAAAATCAAGCTCTGAGAGATCAGGAGGTAGTTGAGAGGCTTCGTCATTAGTGCTCAGAAGCCCTCGTCTTGGCTGAAAAAACTGCTGACTGCTGTTTCAGTTCTCCTTGGCTTAGGAACTTCACCACATGCGTTTCAAAGTGACACTAAGCTCTGACTGAAGGTGGGATTTTAGTGAATATCAGAAATGGTGCGAAACAACATTCTCATGTTTGGAGGGCAATTAAAACCAACTTTAATTGGACCGGTCCCAAACTTTCTGTGTTTCAAATGTTGGCAGTTCTTTGCTTCCTCACCATGGGCCAAAATGAGACAGTCTCATGGAAGAATGTGTTCCCAAAAGGCTCTTAAAAATAGTAGTGCAAATTCAAGGTTTTCATCTCAGTCAGAAATGCAAAACCAAGCCCAAGCCCTGATTATTGAGTTACTTTCTGCCATTGTCAATTCCTTGAACATTTCCTCTTTTCCTCTAAAATGTGCGATTTCTTTTTATTTATTTATTTTTAAATGTTCTAAAATTATCTTCTTCATTTTCCTAGGTCTGGCTTGAAACAACTCACGTAAGTCTGAAAAATAATTTAGTTACACTGCTTTCAGAAAGGTCTCTGGTGAAATGAATATGTCTGTAGGATGCTCAATATACTGCTGGATAGACAAAGCGGCACAAAGTCCAGATTCCCTTGTAGCAGAAGTAGCTACAGCCTATGACACTTGAAAAATAAACTTTCTTACGGTGCCTAATTACTTTCTTGCCGCCCAAAAGTAGAGAGCTGTGAGTCACGGGGGCAGTGTCGTGCACACAGGGCAGTGCTGCGAGCCCCGTGCATCAGTTGAACTGGCTGTAAGAGCTGGAGGGGCCTGCTCTGCCCCGCCATGGGCGCTTGGCTTGGCATGTGACTGCTTCTGTTTGTCCTCTGCCCCTCTCTGCTCCCCTTCTGTTTGTCCTTAGCCACTGCATAGCATTAGGCTCTAAAACACTCTTGACAATTTTCTGAATTCAAAGTATTCTGTTGTGGATTGTACTGTCATAGGAATGTAGATTTTAATAGTCATGATACTCATCTAATGAATAAAACCAGTCATCTTATGATGTGAGATCAGTTAACTGCACAGGAGGGGCTTTTTAAATGGAATATTTTTTATGTGGGATGTGAATTCACAAAGAAAATTGAACCATGATGGGAGTATTCCCCTTGATCCAAGTCTGATTAATGTCAGCAAGAGTTATGAACATGCTGAAACTGAAAAGCGAAACCTACTGTATGAAATTAAACTGTCCAAACAATCTTAAGGGGAGACAATGATTTAACAGAATTCAGCAGATCAATTTTATTCTCAGTAAGTGAAGATGATGGCTTTGGAATTGTTATCCTGGAAATCCCGTAACTGCTCTTATGTCCAGCTGCACATCTTTAATATCTTTTGGGGGCTGAACAGGTGAACTGAGATTGTAATCTGAGAGTGGCGCATCCTTCTTTGAAGTCCAACTGTGTTGTCTTTTGATCCTTAGTTCTTTCAGCTCTAAAAGTAATGGTCCTCAAACTAAAAGGAGTTTCAGTATTTTCACGCAAACCCGGGTGCTGTACAGCATCATTACCTACAACTGATTTCTATGGGGTTGAATGTTTTTAGCGCTATTGATAATTCGTTCACTTAAAGATGCACAAGTCTCTTTTTCAGTGTTTCCAAATACTTTTTCCCCCCAATCTGTTTTATGTACTTAAGGATCTGGAGGGATGATATTCTCTTTTTACTGATATGACTGGAAAACTTGGTCCTTTCTGAATTTTCACCTTGGAATTGGGATCAGCAGTGTTGTGAACCTCCCAGGCAGGGAGATTTTGAAAAGGTCCCAGAGTTTAACTGCAGTGCTGAAACGATGGGTAAAATTTAAACAGAAAGTCCATGGGAATGGACGAGCATAGAGAATATAGCCTATTGTCTGCATGAATTTTCAGTAAGCAGAGTTCACCAACCTGGCTTTTTCCTGCGTAATTGTTTGAAAATGCAAAATGATCCTATGGATCAAACGTGAGGCTTCCTATTACACACAGAGAGCTGCCACTGTAAGTTTTGCAGTAAAAGGTTAATGTCCTGGTTTACATCCAGTTAATGGCAATTGAAATCAAATCTATAACCCCTGTAGCATCCATTCAGAGTAAAACAAACCCCAGTAGGTTTCTGGCTTCAATAGAGCATATTGAAATGGGCAGCTGGGTGTTCTGGCTGCTAAACTGCTTGCTGAGTTGAAAAGCAAAACGCAACCCCTCTCTGTGATCTGAGTTAAGGCTTGATTTGTTTAAAGAGGCCATTGCGGGGTTCGTGGGCGACAGAGGATGCCACCAACTTCAGGGATAAGCTCTTGAAGCCTGCCTTCTATTTTCTCTTTAAAAGCACTCTGCATCCTCCTGTCAGATGGGCTCCGAATTCACGAGTCTCTTGCTGCTCGTTGTGCTTTTAGTGTTCGGTAGTAACTTCAGATTATGTATGTGATTCCAGCACTGGCAGCATTAGAACTGTATAAATGTCAGGCTTAAATTATCCCTTTGTTTTTCAGACTTTAGGCTTTCTCCTAACAAACAGAAACAAAATTAATATCCTTGTTGACATGTTAAGATATATTAGCTAATTAAATTTATGTAAATCATTAGTGTTAGCATTTTAATGGTTTTGGTAGTGCTATACCACCACCATCTCAAAGGATACTGCTTTATCTGTGAAATGTAGTAAACTCTGGGAACTACCAATGATGTAAAGTCTTAATCTCTCCAGTGTGGTTCCTTCAAATAAAAACTAGGGTATCCAAAAGCTCAGGGAAAAGCGGGAAGTAGGAACGGTAATACAGAGGGAGAAACGGCTGAGCTTCTCTCCTGTAGCTTTTGGACAAGTAGCTTATGTTCTCTGAGGGATTCAGGATGTTACTGTGTCAAAAACGTACTCTCTGGGTGTAGGGGGATTTTTCTTAGTGAGATGTCTATCTGCAACGTGATTTTAATGTTTCTGCACATAACTGGAATAAGCAGGAAACTAATGGACTTTAGTAGATTGGCCTGACTAGGGAGGCACTTCTTGTGAGCTAAGGCGCCAGAATCTGGCCCCTAATGCTGTGCCGCTGGCCCAGAGGGCAAAGAAATAACTACAACCAAGGAAATATATTTGAACTGACATATTATGGCTTTTAAATTATAAAATGGAAAGCACATCTTGCAGCAGGTCAAAAAAAGTGGTGATGTGGGTGTGTTTGCAGTACACTGAGCATCAAAGCTTTAAAGGGGCGTTTCTGGCATTCAGATAATTCCTCTGTTTGTTTTTCCAGCTGGAAAGAGATGATAAGCCTTCTAGTGGAGACGTGTTTCTGGGCTGATACCCGTTCCTTTTGGCTGTTTGCTTTCACTTGATGAATGGTCTGACGCACAGAGAGGATAGTAGGATGCTGCTTCTGTCCTGTGATCTAGAAGCCAAACAGGAAAGCCATTCCAAGGCTGGGGGATTTAAGTAGGAGGATGGGGCCAGGCTCTTTTCAGTGGTGCCCGGCAACAGGACAAGAGGTAATGGGCACAAACTTGAGTGTAGGAAGTTCCATCTCAACATGAGGAGGAACTTCTTTACTTTGAGGGTGGCAGAGCCCTGGCACAGTCTGCCCAGAGAGGTGGTTGAATCTCCATCTCTGGAGACATTCCAAACCCGCCTGGACGCGTTCCTGTGCCACCTGCTCTGGGTGACCCTGCTCTGGCAGGGGGGTTGGACTAGATGATCTCCAGAGGTCCCTTCCAACCCTATGATTCTATGAAGTATGGTACAGATAGTTAGAATCATAGAATCGTAGAATTGTCAGGGTTATTATAGTCCATCCTTCTTGGGAAGCTGGAAATTGGAGCCCACACCCTTTAAGTCTGTACTGTGGCTAAAGGGGGTGTGTACAAGAGATGCTCAGAACAAAGTTGAGATTGGCGAGTTCAGTTTACTGAAAAACCCATGTAGTAAGTAGAACGTGGCCAAGTGGTGGTCCCACCAGTGGTTTTTATTAGGCTTAAGACTCATGCACATGTGACAAAAGAGGGAATGAAAGGGGTGGTGCAGAATACAGCTGCCTGGTTTTACCGAACTCTGAATAGGGGCATTTCTTTACCATTTTGGTGCTCTAGTGCTAATGGATCTCCCAGTTATCTGGGGAGGCTTCAAACAATATAAACCTGGGGCTCTGGGCTTTACTACTGACTGCATTTTGGAAATGCAGAGTTGTCTTTATCTGAGCTGATCCTTCCTTGTCATCTAAAAAGTGTGGTGTGAATTACACCAAATGGACTTGCCCTTTCAAAACTGTAAAACCATGTGAGTAACTCTCGGAGTGTAAATAATGAGGCTTGTGACCACTTAGCCCTTTAGTTATTTAACTAAATGAGGTATAGTGCAACGGACAGAACCGTGATCATGGAAAACTAAAATTTCTCAGCAGGTGGCAATATTTCAGGTTAACTCAGGGCAGAGGGAAAAAGCAGTCTGTGCTATTCTCTACAGGAAATTTAGCAGGGAGAACTTAATGTTCTTTCTTGTCAGAGGCTGCAAATAAAAGTTAACTACAACAGACCACTGATTTATGTAACTCAAGCCCTTGCCGCATTGTGCACAGAGTTATTAAAGAGAGAAAATACCACGTCAGGAACAAGTGAAAACTCTCTGTAAACCCTTCCTTTCTCTCCCGCATTCTGAGCGTCAAATTATGGCCAGAGAAACTATTCCTATCAAGTTTTCTTGGTCTGTTTTGCCCTGTTTTAATAATGTGACCCAGAATATCCGCAACTTCTACGATGGAGAAAGGCCCTGGAAATTCACTCGACCATGCGTCAAGTTCCTCAGCTGCCCTGGTCCCAGCAAAGCTTGGAGCAGTCTCTGCTGTCCCGACAACCCGACACCAGTATCACAGAGTGCTGATGGAGGGGTGGTGTTGGAGCTGGCTACAGGAACGATGTCAGGGGACTCTCCACCATGAAACTGCGGCTGCTGGCAAGTACAGTATGTCAGTTGCCCAGTAGTTAATGTTGGATTAAATGGATGGATTACTTTTTGAGTAGATGTAAACTGGGTCAAAGCTATAGCTACTGTATTTCGGCTGAGACATTCAAAACTGAAAACTGGTGGTGTGCTGTCAGTTTTACCATGAACGTGAATACTTTGAGTGAATTAGGAAGTTCATGCCCGTGTGATATTAGTTAATGATGTAATAATATGTAAGCATCATATGATAGGCATTGAGTGCATCATTCCTGTGCAATGCAGAAATGCTATCCTTATTTAAGGATGGAAAATAAGGTCTAAAAGTGCAAGAATTTGCCCCAGGACATACAGAAAGTAAGAGAGAGAGTAGTTATTTAATACAAGCTCCTCAAGCTCACAGCACCAGTCCATTTGTTGTCTTTTAAAGGGATTCTCAGTGTTAAATATACTTTTTAATATGAGTAGTAGAGCTGAAGAAATGGGAAATGAGCATCGGATGGTAATGTTTTCCAGTGTTCTAGCTCTAGGAATACGCATTATTTACCATCAATAATCTAGTCAATGCTTATTGTAAATGTTAAAGATGATACAGTAATCACTGGAATCGAGCATAAGTAAGATATTTCAACTATCAAGAAAAAGTGAATTGCATGGTAATCTGTACTTGTCGGAATTGCAGGTATTTTGACTACCTCCAAGAGAAAAGCCATAATTTTAGGTATAACGAATGGAGGCCATGCGGAGAGGTTGGGGCCGGGGCCCAGGACAGCAGCAGCCCCGTGTTCTGCCCGGGCTGTCCTCTGGGAGAGGATCTGGAAGTCCTGCGGGTGAATGTCACCACGTTTTTCTCTGTTAGTAAAGGCCAAAATGCAAACTGTCTCTCTTTCCCCAGCAAGAACATTCTCAAGCACGTGAGGCAAAGATGTCAACGGCACACCCAGTGCATTCATGGGAAATCAGATCACCCAGAGTGGGCCAGCGTGGTGCGGTGGGATGGTGCTTGGAGGGAGTACCTCCCCCGCGACAAGGGAAACTTGGCTTTGAATTAAGGCCCGCAGCTGGCCCACCCTTGGACTCTGCTCCTACCTCGCCTCTGGGCATCTCGCGTAGAAGCGCCCTGGCAGGGGCTGCTGTGCGCTGCCGCTTTAAGGGATGCAGGCACTGCCAGGAGAGGTCCTCTCCAGGGCTGGAGCAGCAATCCTCTGCTCGGCAGGGCTCGCAGTCGCTCCCTGCTCTCCACTTAATAACATTTGGCTGCTTACGAGACATCTGACCGGCGAGCTGAAGGCTTCCTTCTAGCGTGGCTGAGTTTTACCTGGTGCGGGCGGCAGCTGCCACCATGGCAGCAGCAACGGGCTCCGCTGCAGCAAAAACTGCCAAGTCCTGCAAAAAGTATCGAACGGTGAAGCGACACGCCGGCATCTACACCTACCAGGAGCCGCCCCACAGGTAAGAGACCCTCCTCTCTCCCAAACTGCAAATCTGCCTTGCCTAGCACAGAAGTGGGATCGTGCCTTCTTGCTTTCATTTAGACGGTGTAGTAACATGAAAAGGAGCACAAGAAACACCACTCTTCTCTCTATAGTTAGATGTATTCTAAACCTCTTTTTTTTTTTTTTTTTTTTTTTCACAAAAGTCATGTTTCATACTGCAACATAAACACTGGACATAAAACAGTGTAACTCCAATGAGTTCAGGGTCTATTATACATTTCCCTTGAATGTCACTTGTGACCGAGGGGACAGAACTGTGGATTGATGGATCAGTGGTCTGACAAAGTATGTCCTTTGAATGTTCTTACAAGGCATGGCTTAGGTTATGGTTTATTTCTAAGTGATTAAAAGGTATTGCTTTTTCAGCAAAATTGAAGGCAACTTTCCCAATAAGTACGTAGCAATAGAGTTAGAAAACTTCCTAGCTGGTGGTTGTTGCACTGGGAAAGAGTCACCCCAGGTTTTTAGACCTGAGCCTTTGCAAGAAAGAATATTGCTGCTGTTTCTTATACAATACCCCGTTTCAAACAGAGAACTGAGAGAGCTGGAGCTTAGCAAAGGTGGTGACAGCATCAGAAAAGATGATTTAATAATCATCCACAGAAATCTGCATCAAAGCACATGAATCTTTTCACAGGGACGAGTAATTCCTGGTGTTGTGTGGTCCCACACTCCCGTCCCCCTCAGCAGGGAACAGGAACGAAGGGCGACCGTGCTCTAAGCATCTGTTTCCCCCATTCTAACAAGGAAATATTTTATCATTATTACAATCAAAATAAAACGCCAACACCACACGGTGAATAAATGAATGTTAAGTGCTCTTGCTGGAAATGTTTAGACAGCGCTTTGTTCCAGAAAAATATACAGAGTGTCTTGGTAGCGTGATGTACAAGCTTGTATGGCTGGGAATGCTCTGAGAGGAAAGACTGGGATTCCTGGTGGGGAGCGGGGATAATTTATGACTGAGCAGCAAGAGGTGGGGAGGAAGAGAGGCGCATCCTGGAGATGGGGGAATAATCCGAATTATTCATCAACTTTAAAACAATAAGGCTGTGTGAGTTCCCCAGCTCACCGCTGTTATATTGCTCTAATAGGTTGGATCCTGTGCAAATCAAGAGTTTGCTGGGGATCTGAAGGGGAATAATTTGTCTTGTTTTTCCTCTCGTGGGGTGTGTGCTGGCCTGCCAGCAACTCGGATGATGATATCGGTGAAGAAAAGGCTGAGAGCCATGACCCAGAGCAGATCTTTCAGAACATCCAGTACCAGAAGGAGATTATGTCCAACATCCGCTGCCGGCCGTGGCCGATGAGGCAGAAGCTGAGGGCGCTCAGGTAACCGTGCTGGCACGAAAGCTTTCAGGCTCACTGACCGTGACAGTGCTTCCAGCCTCAGAAGTTTTCTCGGTGTAAGCTGGAAGGGATTGCGCACAGAAATGATTTAGAGCTGCTAGGAAAGCATGCCGTGAGGGTGCTGTGACAAGATCGGAGGGCTGGCTGAAGGCAGCAGCCTCGGGGTGGGATGTCTGGAGGTGAAGTTGCCTCCTGTGCCTGCTCGTGGCTCCCTTTAGACAGCCACTGTACAGAAGAGAGAGCGAGAAACCTCCCTTTGGCTATTAACCACTGAAACAAGTGTGTCAGCTATTCAGTGGTATGAGGAAAGGCTGTCGGTAATGCTCAGTAATACCTTTTTAAGCTACATTGTTTCACTCTGTCCCAAAAAGGAGAAACAGTCTGCCATTTTCAAGGTAATTGCATGTGAGGATCGCCTGGTACGAGAACAGAGGCTGGGTCCTAATCTCCGGGTAATGTATTGTAAATCCAGTAAATACTGGACACTTGTAGGTTTAAAAGGTCCACTCAGTGTAGTAATAATATGTTTCACATCTTAAAAGATTGCAATTATTATATTAATAATTCCAAATTTACAATGAAAGAGTGGGTGCCTAACTCCTTGTGCCACCAGCCTAAATTGTGTCAGGTCGTTCACAGCGTGATGTGCTTGGGGCTTGCTTTATTTATCCTTTTCATCTGGCATCTTTCTCTTAAAACCCTGTGTGATGGTAGGATTGCATTTTAGCCACAAGGAATCCCTACCAGCAGTAGAGCCCTTGTGTAATCTTGGAAGAAAAGAGAGATTTTTCTGTTTTAGGCAGAGTCTGTGAGCTGCTGCCTTCCTGCTCCTGTTGGTGAGGTTTTGGTGGTCCCCGTCCACCTTCTGCTGAGGTCAAAGACTGCGTGTGACCAGATGAATATGCACCCCTCTGCACCCTACAAGAGCGCTACACCGTGTTGGCAGAAGAGGTGCTAGTATGCACATGAGATTAACCAGACTGTAATGGGGATCTTGTTATTTTACTCATTTGGGTGGTGCCATTTTAAAAGAAAGACTTTGCATCAAACGGACAGAGAAAAAAAAAAATAGAGGAATAAAAAACTCTCCCTGCCGTGAAACTTTTGAATGCCGAGTTTTCTCAGACAAAATTCTCAATGGTTTTAAAGTGTCAGTAAAATCCTCAATAGGAAAAGAAAAAAGCTTTGCCTGGATAAGGATTTTATGGTGAGACGGTCCATGACTGTAGTTCAGAGCATTTGACAACTTTGCTAGTCGCTGCTTGTGCAGGATAAGGGGCTCCAAGTAACAGGATCAATGTAGAATGAACTTCTCCCTTCTCATGCAGACAGGCGAAGGAGATCGTGCTGAAGTACGAAGGGAGGCTCACGAGAACGAGGGGTTACCAAGCCGCTGGCGCAGAGGTATGGCCGCTTTTTATTCAGTTACAGCTCTTCTCTATACCAATAGTCATCTGCAATTTTCATTCACAGAAGTGCATGTTTGCTATGCAGTGCCGATCTCCAACTCAAGAACCCTGTAGAGGGAAGAAAAAGCAGTTAAAAGCTGCTTGCTCTTTTTTTTTCTTCCTATTGTGAATTTAGTAATTACATTTTTGCAGACTAATTTGATGTGTTGAGGGATGGATATTCTATTAACGCATTATAAGCTTCCCTCGCAAATCTACAAATATTGATGCCTGCTAGAGGGGGTGATGGGAATGGGATACTGACAACACGATGCCAGTACTCTCTGAAGGGCTATTTCACCAGACTCTGGGGCCACAGTTCAATAGTTTATTATGAAAAATGTGTCTAGCTTTTAGTTTGGAAGACAATCCTACAATAGCTTATGGTAAATACATTGTTAGAGGTGGTTTCTGCTTGCATAATATTCAAAGAATTTGAATCTAACCTTAGCAAATCTATTTATGCCACTGAAAATAGACCATGGCCCTAATTTCTGGAAATTAATAACATGTAGGAAATTGTCCCTCATATGCAACCAACAAGTCATCTAAGCAGTCAAGAATATTTTTGTCATCATTATCACTAGACTTTTAATGAGTAACTTAATTCAAAAAGGCAGGGTTGTAACAGTAAAATAGAACACCATGCATTTTATTCATGTGAACAAGTGAAAGGCTGTATATGTGTCTGCTCTTCTGTTACGCTGCCCCACAGCAAAGGTTAAAAGTGCAACTTACCAAGGTAGGAAAGAGTAATTTTTCCTCATTCTGCCTTTGCGTGTGTGGCAAATGCAGTGAAAGCAATAAATGCTGTTAAAATAAATACTGGGTTTTGCCTTTGACTCAAGAAGAACTAGGATGCTACTTAGAAAGCGAAGTGCCAGGGGTCTGCAATAGATGGCAGTAAATCAGAGACTGGGCTCATTACTTCTTCATATTCCCCTTCCTATAAAAAAAAGGAGGCTTTCGTCTCAGAGTTAGCAATGAATAACAGTTTGTATCTAATCTAATTGCTTCTATTGCGTGTATTTGCTTGAAGATATTCAGCAGTAATTAGCACCACTCAGTATGCATAGGGGAACTGTGTTCTTTTTTCCTAGCACAAATTAGGGAATATAGCCTTTACATCAGGGCTAAATTCAGCAAATGCAACAAAATGAGCTACCTTTTTTTTTTTTTTTTTTAACTGGAAGGACTTCATTTTCATGTATTTTCTCAGAAAATAGCATGGTGACCAAGGAGACAAAAGTTGTAGCGCAGCAAAACAAGCACCCCATCATCAACATTAAGAGCTCAACAGCTGAACATGTGCTAAGAACAAAACACAGCTGCAAGCGTATACATTTTTAAATTGGCAAAATACCTGTCCTAATTGGACAATACATTCATGCCATTATTTACGAAAATCAAAGTTAAAATACCCTTTACTGTTTTGACACTGAAAGCATTTTTCCTTTTCAGGTCAATTATTTTATATTTGCATTGTATTTTTTTACACTTGCAATTAACGTCATATACCCATACTCTGGATTCTAAGGGTATAAATTATCTGTTCAGGTACACAGTAGGCAGGAAAAGTGGTGATAGCTGTCTAATTACAATTTTAACAAATACTACTCCCACATGGTCCCCTCTGTATTTTTTTTATACATCTGCAGTACAGCTGGCACAAGCTGCTCGATTCTTTTCTCCGCCTTGTGAACTCTGTTTTCAAATGGAAGTAGCAATCCTAGCAAATCTCTTGCAATTCACAGCATCTGCAATTTCTTTGTTTAATTAAAATACTTCCTGTTCATGCAATAAAATACTCACACCACCATAAAATTTAATTAACTTTAGCCAAAGATATTGGTGATATATTCAGTCATTAAAATGTTATTTACTTCTCTTTGGTTTCAGATTAGATTTCATGATATAATATTGATACTGCTGCTGACTAAAATATAGGGCTTTTTTGAACAACCAGCTGTACTAGAAATACTTTATAACGCATGATATACAAGTATTATTTTTCTGATGATACTGTAAAGTTATAGCTCTAACTCGACAAATCAAAAACTGCAATTAGTTTCGGACATACAGATTTTGTTTCTTCTCCCACGTGGGTATGCGCACCCCGCTGTGCAGGAAGATGCTTTTCTCTGCCCATGTGAAAAATGGAGGATGAATAAAGACTTCTAAATATAACCACAGGTTTTCTGCAGGTGTCAGCTGTAATACACAGAGCTGAGAATACGGTAGTTGAATTTGCTGCTGCTGAATACAAAAGCTTATTTTTCCTCTAAGAAAAACTGGCATTATGCTTCTTTTAAATTTGAAGTTAGTTGTCTGTTCATTTGTTTGTACTAGAAATCAATTTTTTTATGTGTGGAACAGTGGGATTCCCTCATAAATTACAGAGAGGCTAGGCATCTCAGCAGCACCCAACTTGGATGAATTCCGCTCCCGGAGCCACTGCCCATCCCGGCTCTGCGGCTCTTGCCCTCCGCAGCCCCAGCCATGGAGAAGGGGACAGGGAATGGTGCCTGTTGACCACCTCCTGTTGGTTCCTCTCAATCTTTATGTGTAGAACATGTAGATTGGTGGCTCCTGACTGTCCCCTCAGAGGTGTATAAAGGGTGCTCTGTCTCACCTTTGCCGGCGCTTGGCTCGTAAGCAGAGCCAGGGACTCCTGTGCCCCCCACGATTTGTGTGTTTTTATAAACCCACCACGGTTTGCTTTACCCACCTTACCCACAGACATGCTCTAAGTCCTTAGTAATAACTGCTTGTCATATTTCTTGTGGTACAAGATGAAAGAGATACAAGCAAAACACTCTGCATTTCTATTTTTATTTTTTTACATGCAAAAGGGTCGTATTTCTCATTTATCTGCTTTTATTTTTCCCTCAGCTTTGGAGGAAGTTTATTCGACTTGCATATAATTTTGTGGTAATCTTTATTCCTTGGGAAATGAGAATAAAGAAAATTGAGAGTAAGTATAAAGATTTAATGGTATTGAACAGTAATGCGCTTGCTAAAATGCTAGATCTTGGGGTTTATTTTTGAATTTACTGCATTAAATAATATTTGGAAAAGCGTTAAATGCAGACTTTCAGCAGTGACATTTTCATTTTAAACTGCTTTTTCTTCTTTTCCTAGTTCCTCAGACACTGTGCAGTTCTCATTTATGGTCTTAGTGGGGGGTAACTCTTAAAAAGTCCAATTTGTCCTATTGTGGTTCTGAAAATGCAGCAAGATTTGGTTATAGTTTATCACAGTCCACGGGGCAGCATCCTCGGGCCAATATCCCCTGATCTGCCCAGGGCTAAGTGTAGTTGTAACCTGTGTCACCAGCCCTTGAGTCTTTGAATTGAATGAAAGCAGCCCTTAACGCCGTATCAGCGGTCGGGTCAGACCTCTCTGCTTCGGCGGTGAAGGAAAATGGATGTATGGTGTCACCCGACACAGCAGCTGCTGGTGTAAATGCTGCTGGTAATTGTGAGACTTCCCCAACAGAGCTGGTGTTGGAATTAAAATTTCCTCATTGACACGTTAATGTTTTCTCTACTTTGCTGTATGCCCTGCACGAATAAGAAAGGTTTTTCTTTTGTTTTATTATTCAAATAATACTTCATGAATAAATTATATGAGCTTTTATAGACTGTGTAGCTCAGATAACTATTTTCTGCGGTTTAAGGTCATTTTGGGTCTGGAGTTGCCTCTTACTTCATCTTCTTGAGATGGCTCTTTGGAATCAATATTGTACTTACCATAATGACAGGAGCATTTGTAGTCCTACCAGAGGTAAGAACATGCTGTTAATATTTACAGAAAAATGCTTACTGTTGCACTTTCCTTTTTGAATTAAACAAATGTCACACTTAAAGGCAAACATCAATTTGAAATGTACAATTTAAAATGAATTATTTAAAATAAATTCCACTATTAAGAGGGTTTTTTTCTCTGCCAAAGGATAAGAGAATTTTGCTATTAGTGTTAGAGATGATATTTTGTCAACGTGGTACTAATGCTTTTACGGAATATGTTTGTATCCGATTACTAAAATGGAGAACCAAATCCTAAAAGCTGTACTTGGTGTTGAGTATGCTCAAGTCCTATTAGTGTCATTTACAGGCAGAAAAACGTAACATTCCTCTCCAGAATCTGGATTATTGTCCATTAGAAATAATTTTCTCCAAGTTCTGAACAGCCATAATTTTGTTTAGTTCTTGCGCGCAAGTAAGGCTATTTGTTAACTTTGTTAAATTATCCATAAATATTATTTTGCCTGACCTAACCTGTGCTTTAATAGCATTATCAGAAAACATGGGAATATCTGATTTTTCTTCTCATTGGCTAAACTAAAAAGAAAAGTGAGTATCCCCCAAACAAAGTAAACTGAAATAAAAAAGGTATTCACTTTCATTTTTTACTTTTTTAAGGAAAAGTAGATTTAATCTTGAAATACCATTTTGAGATCAAACTCTGTCATACTTAATTCAGAAATGATTAAATTAAAACAAACATAACTTTTAAAGCTGTTTTGTTAATGGTTTCAGTTGATCTCTCCCTTCGTTTCTCAACCATTTTGAAGATGCCACAGAGCACTAAATTTCCCCATAGGTAGACCTTAGATAGCAAAAAAAACAAACCCCCATTGTTTAGTGGAAAATGAATGCAGGATTTCTCACGGGGTTTCTAGTTTAGGACGAGGAATGACCCAATTCTCGCCATCCTGATGGTACCGTGGGTGTGGGCGGCTCCTGGTGGGTGCTGCGGTGCAGCCCCAGGCCAGAGGGGCTCGCACGGCTTCTGAGACCTCCTCTCTCTTTCCCAGCTACTGGCCGGAGCACCGTTCGGCAGCACAGTCAGCAAGACCATCCCCAAGGATCATATTAAATCTGCTCAAGACCTGGACACCATCTGGTCACTAGGGGCAAGACTAAAACCACTCTTATTGTTTCACTGTCACTGTTCTGTTGTAATCATGAGTTACTGCTCTTTCTTACGGGCTCTGGTCTTTGCAGGGCTACCTCCAGTACTCTGTTTTGTTTTATGGCTACTACGGTCACGACAGGAAGATTGGGAAAGCTGGATATCGGCTGCCTCTTGCCTACTTCCTCGTTGGAATGGCAGTGTTTGCTTACAGCTTCATCATTCTCTTAAAAAAGTAAGGCTTCCTATTTACTGCTGTTCATAAGCTTCTGTGTCCAGGCAATCGTTAATGGTGTATTTATCCCATTTCCTCTGTATTTATTCTGCCTAGCTTTATTAACCTGTTCGAGTCTGCTGATATCAGGGAGGCAGGCTGAGTTTAATTCTAGCGTGCTCTTCATCTTGCGATCATTTATCTTTGCACTCTCTTCAGTTTCCCAGTCTATAAAAGGAGGGCAGCACCGAAGATGATGTGTGCTTTGTGTTTCTATAAGGTCTGCCAATCACGGAAGCCCTTTCTGTTCTCCTCTTTTCTGGTATAAACGACAGAAATTTGTATTTTAAGTGTAATGCTTTCAGCATTATAATTCCCATCTACTGAAATACAAATATAAAAATTCCATCCTAGATGTAATGTCATATGCGTTGTTTCAGCCGGTACGTGGCATCCCGTTTGAACGCCAGCTTAATTTCTTTGCTGCTGAAGGGGCAGGAGTAGGAGTCACTTAGCAGAGAGCACCAGACCGCCAGCGCGGACCGTAAATCCAGGAACGTGCAATGCCTGGAGATGGGGAAGGTCACTCTATCCTCTCCTGATTTGCTTTCCCTTCCCTTCTGGATACCTATTTCTCCATGTCAGTGCAGTGCAGGGACGTTTTTAGCGCTGCCTGTAATAACTCTCTGTTTTGAAGCTGAACCTTCCTTCTTCATTTATTTTTATTCTATCTGCTGGTTTGTGCCAAGGGTCACCGATATGTCTGACACTGATCTACGCATCTGCAGTTTCCGGATATGATTGGCTCTTCCCCTTCTGACTGAGCTCACTGAATCTTTGCTTAGCTGCTTACAGTTCCCCTTTTAACGTTGTCCTTTTGGATGCCCTTTCTTTCATAAGCTATTAATCTTCACTTCATTTCTTACACTTTGCACTATTCTGCCATCTTGCCACTCTGAGTTGAGTAGTGGGGTTTTCTTTCTTTTTCCCAAGTCTGTAAAATGGCACTGGGTTTCTGTTTGACAGTAACATACATTTTGTGGGCGAAAACAATACAGAAAGCAAGCAGATCTTGTGCGTGCATGATCACAGTTGTGCCAAAGTAGCTTGCAATCACAGTAGTAGTGACAGTATCTTCCAGCTGGATGCTACCTGGAGATCGTAAAATTGAAATATGTTTAAGTCCACAGCTCTATTGAGATTTATTTGCTTTATTTGTCAGCTATAAAGAATGTAAATATCAAAATGTCCTTCCACAGTGAGTCACTTCGGCACTAGAACAAAAGTGAAGTTCATGCTGTGAACCTCACCCTGTCTGATTTTCTTCGGAAAGCTGCCAACAATGACACTAATTGCTGCAAACTTTTGGTTTCTAAAGGCATAGACATCTGAACCAAATCAGTGATTTCCTTCATATCCATCTTCACACATTAACAACAGTTGATTATTTGTTATATTTTTTTACAGAATGGCAAAGAACTCGAGAATGAGTTTAGCAAGTGCCTCTGATGAAAATTACACTTTCTGTTGGAGACTCTTCTGTGCTTGGGACTATTTAATCGGAAACCCCGAGGCTGCAGAGAGCAAAGCTGCTGCCATAGTTAATAGCATTCGGGTGAGAAACCGACGTTCAAATTATTTAGAGTTGATTTGCTTGTTAATCTGTAAGATATATATGTCTTTCCTCTCGTTCCCTTGCATTTCCTGTTGGTTTTTGGTATTCGTTTCCCGATCTCTCTGCCTAGGGGAGGGTTGGTGTCGCATCTCTGTGTGGTGTTGCAGCCACATCACACTTGCTGACACTGTCATTCTGTCCCAGCAAGGCCACTGTGTTCTTCTTCGGAAGAGTTTTCTTTAATGCCACTGTATGTGTGACAAGAAGTTAGATAACTAGAAACAAATTTGCTTGTGATGCAATTTCATTGAGTAATAGAATCAAATTCATGTTAGCAATGTGAAAATGCTCATTTGTTTCAGCTCTCCGTAACAAAATGGTCCAGGGACATCTTACAGCTCTCTCAATATTAGAAAATTGCTTTAAATACAGATGTTTTCCATTTAGAATTTAAGAACAGATGTGGTTTTCATCTGAAGTAATTTATTTCCAAAATGTAGTGTATTCTCCTTAAGTCATTGAACAAAATTACTTCAAATTGTGCCAAGGATAAATTACTAAGCTATGATATATAGTTATTTCAATGACTGAGGATAACTTTTGATGGTTCCGTATTATATTACTAACACGTAGATTCTATAGGTATGTCCTGCAAAAAGATCAGGTGGTGCAAACCTCTGGTTGTACCCCATTGAACACGCGTGACTGAAAGTGCACAAATATCTGATTACTGTGTATTTGTTTCTCGGAAACCTCCTTTGTGAGTTAAGCTCACTTATCACTCCTAAAAAAAACTATGCAGGACAGAGATGTATTTGTCTACTTGCACTTTCAGGATGTGAAATTTTTTATTAGTATACTTGATACTTTCTGTGAAGTTATATGCATTGTGTCTGCTGAACGCTATTAAAATGATAATGCTGTGTTTCTTTCCAGGAAGCTATATTGGAAGAGCAGGAAAAGAAGAAAAGCAAAAACTTGTAGGTATATAAGACCAGAGATACTTTGCAAGGCACTGTTTCAATGCTGATAGCAGTGCTAATCTGCTTGTCTCGTACTTCTAAACCATGTTAGAAAAGAGCCCTGGTGTCATAAAACAACCTACTGTATTGGCCGTGTGTTGTTTTTTTTTTTTTTCCCCCCCAGGGCAGTGACTATAAGCTTAAGAATTATTGCAAACATCCTTGTGCTTCTCTCGCTTGCTGGTAGTATTTACATCATATACTTTGTTGTGGATCGATCCCAAAGGTTAGAGCGCACCAAAAAGGAATTGACTCTTTGGGAAAAAAACGAGGTACGCTGTCTTTCTGTCACCTCCGTGTTAGAAGCAGGATTATTGTCTCGGGGCTCTCTGTAGCAATAGTGTGCACTGAGGCGGAAATTGCAAGAGACGGGCCAGGAGCGATGAGGAACGAGAGGGCAGCGTGGGGGTTACTGGCATCTCTCTTCGCCCACTTGCTGCCTCTGCTCTGCAGCAAGGTGTTGGCAGAGCTGCGGTGGGAGGGGGACGCTGCAGGTCCTCGTTTCACACAGACTGCAGATCTGCCTGGCCCGTTTCATGAGGACAGAGCATAAACTCTCCTGTCACTTACAAATCTACTTTTGCACCCATGATTGAGCTGAGCGAACACTGGGCCCAGGGACTGGAAAGAAATCAGCTTTGACAACAGCTGATTTCAGCTGGGGGATACTGAATGTTCTGTGAATGCTTCCGTTCAGAGGAATGAGTGGATACTGAGAGTAGGAGGTGAATAGATATGGAGAAGCTACTCTTCCATTTCAGGGGAAGATGCTGGCTTCATATTTCCCACATGTTAAGTTTTTATTTTAATTAATAAAGCAGAAACTTTAAAGCTAGAATGTCTGAAGTAAAGATTCCAGATCTATAATTTTGGATCACAACTACTGTTATTACTACTGTCAATAATAGCCTTTTTTAAGCATCTCCTCCAAGAAAAGCAATCACCATTGTATGTGCACCAGCAGTATTTCAATCGGCAGTCAAGGTACCACAGAAAATCCACATGCAGAGCTACAACAAGGCTGCGTCTCTGTTCTGTAGGTAAGCGTAGTTGTGTCACTGATCACAATGATCGCACCCTCTGCTTTTGAACTTGTGGCAGCTTTGGAGATGTATCATCCAAGGACCACTCTTCGCTTCCAGCTTGCCAGGTACGGGCATTATGCAGTGTGGAAAATACGTGGGAAGAAAGGTTGGAAGAGGAGAGATGTGCTCTGCTCCCATGTTTTAGTCCAGCCAAATCAGAGAACGTGTGAGAAGCCGATGGGATAACAATGCTGGTAATCTGTATCTTACTCTTGTTCTCAGGGTTCTTGTTCTATACCTGGGAAACCTCTACAGTTTAATCATTGCTCTCCTGGATAAAGTGGACAGTATGAGTGTCACTGTAAGTTTAACTTGGTGTTTTCTGATGTGTAAAGCTAGTAGACTTTGTAGATTGAATTCCATTTATTGTGATATATATGAAGTCAGATGAAAATTTGTTGGATTAAAACATTACAGTTTGATAGGATTGTAAAGTTAAGTTTAGTTTGTAATGTTTATTTACAACTACTTGTAGTTTTTTAGGATAACTGGATCCATTTGGTTGCTGAGGTAACATGATAAATAAATTTCTGTGCATTGCTTAACTATTTTTAAAAAAAAAAAAAAAGCCACTACTTTAGGGCAAATATTTCCAGCTACCTAAAATCGCCTTTCAGTACTGCCCTTACAAGTTCCATCTGACTCCGTACACTGACAGTTACTTAACAGTCACCTTAACTGCTGCTTGAAAAGACACAAAGAAATGCCTCTATGTGTGTACGTTGTAGAAGGTACAGACATCTGCATGTATGTACAGTTGAAAAAGTAGCTTTCAGGACATTTATTATTTCAGGACTCTGACGTTAACAACAATGCAAGTAATTCCACCACCTCCTCAGCGACCAAAACTTTTTCTAAAGAAGACAATTTATCTACAACTATTCCGGATGTACAAATTAAGACAAATGGCATTGCCACATCGGAAGAGTCTCGCGCTCAAGGCTTCACAGTCTCTGACTCACTAGTTAACAAAACAGTTTCCTTCAACACCCAGAACCCACAGGATCAGTGCTGGGAGACGTATGTTGGTCAAGTACGTAATTGTTTTATTATGTCACCAACTTATTCCTAATCCACATTTGACAAAAAATTAAAATCACGTTGTGCTGTGTTCCATTTTACAGCTTTTCTTTGTATAAATTCTAGAATTTAGCTAAGGATTGTGTAGAAAGTGTAAAGAGTACGCCAAGCGATTTGACCCCAGATACAAGCATTGTTCTTTGTTCAGTATCTACAATGTATTTAGTGTTGTACAAATGTTCTTTCGCCAGGCTTCGGTCTCTGTCTTCCGCTCTGCACAGGCAGATCTCTACAGATGCGCGAGACAGATCCTATTTTAATAGGATGCATCCTATTGAACTCAGAGAGAGAAACGTGACCATCAAAATGTTTAGAAGTAACACGTGCCCTGTGCAGATTCAGGCTGCTGCCGGGACAGATGGGGATGCAGACCTGAGCCGGGCGTGAGATTGTGCGCTTGGTCATTTGTACAGTATCTCTGAATTCTCTATTCATTCTGACTCAGTAAATCACTAGAGAATCAAGTGTTCTTCACTTCTTCAGAGAGAAAGAGGACAGCAACAAAAGGTTTCAAAGTGCTGTCAGTCCATAAGCATGGAGGCAGTTGGGTGGCAGTGCCATGTATGCGTGTTCCCACAGTCAGGTTGCAGAAAATCTGCAGACTTACTGTGACGCTTTTTGGTTCCCTACGCGTGAAGCAGACATCGCTTGTGGCCTTTACTTTGCGCGACCAGCAGAGGCACTAACACATACAGAGAGAAAGTCTGACCACAGAAAATTCAAAAGACATCATTTGATCTGATGTACTTTGATCTCTGTCAGTGTTGCACTAGTGTCTAGGCCACTAGATTAAGAAGGATGCTAATGTGCTTCTGACTTGGTGAGCTCCTGGTTCCACACTGAGCGATATTAAAGGTCTTGTTTGATCATCTGGAGCAAAAGTCCCTTGCTAGGTTTGAAAGGCTGATTTCTGTTCTTGTATGCCCCTCTTCCTATTGCACAAGCACCAGGAAATTTTTGGAATGGGCTAGAGATGTTTGGAACTGAATCTTTTCTATTTAACTGTATGCTTTTAAAGCTCAGTTGAACATAGGATAACCTCATTCATTTTTAAGCACTGAACAGGTCCTTTTTATGGCTTGATGATCCTACTGCCACTGGTTTTGTAGGAGTAATAAGCATTTCTCATTGTGAAGCACTTAGCAAGTCTGTACAACAGCAGTCAGTATAATAAAGGATTGGGTACAACAGGAAAAAAACAACCCATTTCAGCTTATCTAGACAAACTTTCAGAACAGTCATTAAAAAGAAAGCTTGAAGCTCTGAGGGACCAGAGTTTTATTGCTGCAAGCAATAGAGGGCACACTGGAAGCTTGATTATATTTGTTTTCTTTGCTAGAACAAAGGCCAGTGAGGGAAAAATCAAACGGGAAAAGCTTAAAAGGAAATAATTTACAAATTCAAAACATATTTCATCAGTATACTAAGCTTAAGACAAAATACAAAATACAATTACAAACGCAAAAGAGCCATATGCAGCCCGTTTGCTTCCAGAATGACTCAGTATGTGTGAACAATATGTATTTCAGGAGATGCTAAAGCTTTCAATTATCGACATGATTTTCACAGTCGCAAGCATCCTGCTAATTGATTTTTTCCGTGGACTGTGCGTGCGATATTTAAGTGACTGCTGGTGCTGGGATCTAGAGAGCAAGTTTGTAAGTATGGTCTTCATTTTATCAAACTAAAATGATGAAGATAGCTACGCTCCTTCCCTTAGCATCGAACTTCCTTAAGGCCTTTCAACAGATAAAGAATTTCTTGGCAGCACACATCTATGAAGGCATAGCTAACGCTGAGTTTAAACTGGAGGGCACAAGGTGAATTCTGAGATAAGATGTTTTTCTCAAGCCTACTTTGATGGCCATGCTGCAAAAACCTCTTTATCTTTCCCAAAATGAGATCATGGAGCAGTCCCAGAGTCAAAGATGAGACTGAGGGCATGGGGTCGCTGCCCACATCCTCTCTTCTGCAGCTATAACATCGATCCATAATGTAGATAGTGGTCCAAGAAGCAATAACCAAAAGGATATAAAGCGTGTAGCCCTTTAAGAAAATTACAGTGAGTAATATTTGAGTAGCAAAACGCTGTTGGCATGAAAGTCTTAGCACTGTTCTCAGTCTAACTAAAGAAGTGAAGTAAACTAGAGAGGAATTAGTTTATTTAACCCCCTGCTGCAGAGTAGGTTTTACTGTGCTCCCACTGCCTGCCGAGAGCTGGTATTTGGTCTGGACATTTCAGGCTATGTGCTGTCTGCAAACTCATTCCGTCAAATGCTTCCAATAAATGATCTGAAAAAAAAGGTTAAGACAAGGTATTCATCCTACATTGTGTTTCTTGTAGCCAGAATATGGAGAAT
The DNA here is from genome assembly GCA_013398915.1 of Dromas ardeola. NCBI lineage: Eukaryota > Metazoa > Chordata > Aves > Charadriiformes > Dromadidae > Dromas > Dromas ardeola. Next base: position 265,439 of record VYZM01022807.1, read on the forward strand.
TCAAAATTGCAGAGAATGTATTGCATTTGGTCTACAACCAAGGAATGATCTGGTATGTATAGTCCGTAAGTGATTTTTCTTGTCCTTTGTTGGCTGATTACTAAGTCAATCTGATGATTTCCAATGAAACCTATTCAAGTAGGATATTAGTAACACGGTCTTTTATACTTATTATAATAAGAGAGCGTCTGTTGATAGCGAGCTGTTGTTTACCTGTCGTTATTTTTTTTTCTTTTTTCATGTGTTCTTTTGCTATTACAATTGCTTCTAGCAACACTGAGCACTGAAATGACATTCTTTTTCCAGGATGGGAGCTTTCTTTTCACCTTGCTTACCAGCATTCAATGTTCTCAAGTTGATTGGACTCATGTACCTGAGGAGCTGGGCTGTGTTAACGTGTAATGTACCACATCAGCAGGTTTTCAGAGCATCTCGGTTAGTCAAAATAAGATCAAAAAGATAAAGAATAAATAACGCAAATAATGGAAATGTTTTCTTTGCATAGGAACAAAATGACAGGAGATTTTAGCTCTGAGAGTTGACAGTAATACTCATAGCAGAGGTCTGCAAAAAAAACCCCATAGTTACTGAGAAACTGGAGGGTTTGTAAAGCAGGGAAGTTAAAGATATGCAAGAACTGAAAAATATGTCAGGGAATATTCCTAGACCAATATATGTGGCCTAATATAAGTGCTTTATTTCCATACAACTGCGAGCACAATAACCTACGTGTGTTAACTGTTGCAAGTTCTATTTCTTCATGTTTCTTTCTTTGAAAGCTATGAAGTATCTGCTTTTGTCTGTTGCATGTTCCCCATTTTTCTTCTATCATGATGAATATCTTAATTGTTTACTCAAACGGAAATAATTTAGGGCATTTCTAAATCTTACCAATCAGTTATTTCTAACACGTTTTGAAGATGAATTAACTTCTGCCTCTGTTCTGTTTCTCCCCCAACACAACTGGGCAGTCAGGGCGGTTTTTACAGAAGGATGCTATAAACAGTTCTCTGGCTGCAGCAGCGGTATCTGGAAAGCAGCGCAAATAGGATTGTCGTCATTAAGAGTCTGTTTAAACTGGTTCTGTTCAGACTTTCTAATCATAGCAGAATGATTTTGATCTTTCAGAAATTTACATCTTGAACTTGTTAGGTAGATACACTTGCACCTTTCATGTTGCCTGTTTTTCTCTCTGATTAGTATAATCTGAAACATGTTACGCCTTCTTGCAGATCCAATAATTTCTACTTGGCCATGTTGCTGTTCATGTTGTTCTTATGCATGTTACCAACAATTTTTGCTATTGCCCGGTATAAACCATCTTTAAGCTGTGGTCCTTTCAGGTAAGTTATAATGGACTAATGAAAATTGCAAAATTTCATTTCACCCTCTCACAACAAATTCATCACGTTCAATAATACCCAAATTACCGTTAAAAAGCGAAAAAAAGTTTATATACAGGACAATCTTTTTCTGCTGCAGGTGTTTTCCAGTTTAACTTTAATTAGGTGAATATGTCAATGTGCTGAGTGAGGCTTGACATTTTGCTTTATATCCACAGTTCAGCTATTTTATGTTTACATAAGGTAATGTGCCACCGAGCAATCTAGCAAACATCACTGTCCTGTGTCTCAGTTCAAGCACTCTCTGAGCCTGGCCAATGCTTTTGTGCTTTGGAAAAATTGATTAAAAAGCAAGTAATGAACAAGTTGCTTTTATCTTCCCC
>VYZM01022807.1:273554-360557 GCA_013398915.1 Dromas ardeola
GCTGAGGAGGGGCGGGCGCGTCCCGGCCGGGCGGCTGAAGCCTCCCCTCCCCGCAGGGCGAGGTGTCGGTTTCGTGGAGACCCTCCGCGGAGTTCGCGGGCAACGCGTGAGTACGGCCGGCGCCCCGCCGCCCTTTCCCGCCGCGGCGGGGTGAGGGATCGCCCCCCGGGGGGCGCTGGGGGCCCGGCGGGGCCGGCCGGGCGGGGCCGAGCGGCGGGCTTGGGTTTGGTTTCGTCCCGCCGCAGGTACAGGGGAGAGGGGATCGTGCCTGCCAGCCCCCAGGATGTCTGGGAGTGTATAAAGCCGGTGGCCGGTGGGCCCAGGACCAAGTGGGACCAAAACGTGAAGGACTTCGAGGTCATCGAAGCCATCAGCGATGTAAGTTACTGGAAGCTGTTCTGGTGCGATTAATGCGGCGCTGTGCTCAGAAGCATTGGGCTGTGCACAGACGTTGGTGCCTCATGAGACAGCCTGTGTTACCTGCAGGGAGGTAAAAAGGTCTCAAGAAGTTGTACAGCCTCTCTGTCTGGATCAGTCTGTCCATACTGGGGTTGGACATACTTTTTTTTCTTTGTTTTTTTGTGGATTGGTTATATTCTCTTAACAACGGCTTATCTGTCTGAAAGAAGCTACTAATACGTTTTTGGCGCAGTACTGCATGCTTAAAAATACGTAAATTTCTACCATTAAAGATTCTAGGACTGCTGCAGATCAAGCAAAGTATCAGTTTTTTAAACAACCTATTTGTGAAAGGAGGCATAGAGAATACATAGGCTTAGCCTAGCAGTGAAGTGTTCATGTCATCAGCCCTTAATTGAGGCCCCGTCTTTTACCACGGCAGCAGGCGATGCTCTGCCTTTAGCTGTCTGAGTGACCTTGGGACCCGGCGCTTTGCCTCAGTGTCTCTGTCATAAACATGGAGATGCTGTACTTGGAGCGTTACAGATGAAAAGGGCTATGTATGAGCAGTAGTTTCTGGTATTGCGATTATACAGTCTGATTTCCAATTTCTTTTGATTTTTAAGCGTGTCAGAACCTTAAAAGGGCATTGGATTTACATCCCCAAATCTGAAGTGGATGTAGGTGCTTGAAGATGGGGTACAAACACAAGCAGTCCCAGGGATGTTTGTGGAAGTCCCGGGAAGATATTGTTTTCTTTTTGGGAGAACCTTACAGATCTATCGTATTACTTATAAACTTAAACTTTAGTAATGTTGCAACCTGCCACTTGAAATTCATAGACGTTACCAGACTTGCCAGCACTTACCAGTGTGGTAGAAACCTCTGTTTTGGGAAGCCTATCACCACAGAATCTCCGTAGAGGGGTTGGTAGTTTTAAGGTTTCTGCAGTGTAACAAATGTGGATATCAGGTTGTGTTCCATATGATACGGTATTTCCTGGAAGTGAGAAGTATTTTAACTGTTCTGTGAGCACAGATGTGCCAGATTTGCTTTTCAGCATCCCTTGTGGTATCTGTCCTTAAACAACCTGGAAGCAACGTGTTATCACTCTGTTTTTTCTCCATTAAATTATCCTTCATCAACACGCTGTTGTGCCTTTTGGCTATGCTGATTTGCATTTTGTTCAACAAAGGGAGCAATAGAACTCCATGATACAGTTTATAAAGTGTAACTGGAAGAGTACCAGAAAGTACAGGGATTTTTTTGCTGTACTTTTGAAAGCGTTAACTGACATAACTCTGTTTTGTGATTTCCAGACTGTCTCTGTGTGCAGAACCACAACCCCTTCAGCTTTCATGAGGATCATTTCACCAAGAGAATTTGTGGATGTGGTACTAATAAAGCAATATGAAGATGGGACGATGCTATCTGCTGGTAAGACGCTTGTGTTGTTAACATGTTCACGTTATGTTAAGAGATAACCAGCAGCTACCGGAAATAAGTTTAAAATAAAAAGTAATTAATGCACTGTTTAGTAGTTGTTGATCTAATCTCGATCAGGAGATAAAATACCAGTGGTCTCTTTACATCGCTGTATATACACTCATATATATGAGTATATGAATCATGTTAATGTTCAGATGGTGATGATACTACTGGCCTGTGGTTTCTTCCCTCGCCATGCTTTTGAGATTGAATAAGTATTTCATTTACTATGAAGTTCTGCGGTTTTTTTGTGTGTGTGCTTTTGTTGTTTTTTAAGAATTGACAGAAATTCTAAAAGGAGTTCCGTTTAGGCTAAATCCTGTTTTAACATTTTCTGCAATGCCTCTAGATTTTGGTGAAGCCCTTGAATAAGCGTACCACTCCTGTACGTGGAAATAATTGTTTTTATGAACCCAAACAGTGCTGATTTTTAAGGGCTGCCACTGCATGGAAGGATGTTTCTTTGTTTTTTCACTTTTATCCTGTCGCTTAACTGTTACAAGTCAGTGCTTTTATTTCCGCACTGTGTAGCTGTCCTGTTTTCCCATCCTGTTCAGGAATGCCTTGCCAGGAATTTATGTGCTTGCTAGAGTGCAGCTTCTCAGCAGTCGGGTGACATATACCTCTGTGGCATGGATTTGTTGGAAGTAACTTGAATGAACTCTCAAGAAAATCAATGCCCTCACACAACACGGGTTCAGTGAAACTCACTCAAAGTGTCTTGATGCTTAATTTAGAGCTCAGTAACAATTGCTTCTAAATTTAACGCTTGTTTGATTTCTCCACTCCATGGCCAGAGTGGTTCCTTTTAATGGTCTTTTCGGACCATTTGTACGGCACAGCCCCACATTGAAAAGGTTTTACTGCCATTCTTCTTAAATGTATTCTATACTGAGTTTGCTTCTCAGCTGGTGCTTTGAGTACTAAGGACTCTTTCCCATCTTCTGTGAAAATGACGCTTTTCTTGAATGCTTTTTCTTATAGCCACCAACGTGGAACACCCACTGTGTCCTTCTCAACCAAATTTTGTGAGAGGTTTTAATTATCCCTGTGGCTGTTTCTGTATACCTCTTCCAGGGTAAGAAGTGATCTACGCGAACGTTGCATATTCTAAAGCCCTTCTTATCCATTGTGTGGTGTGTTTATGTGTATGTGGCCACATGTGATCTCTAGCCTCTTGGCAATAACATGTTTCTGTCTTCTTTTGGCTGGTAATCATGATGACTGTGACCTTTCTGTTCTCTTTTTTGTGCAATGAATTACTCTGTCTTCACTTCCTAGAGGGAAGTCTTTAATGTTACAGGAACCGTCGTCATGGTAGGATTCTCGCTGACCTCTTAAACAGAGATTCAACAGAACATACAAATATGGTCTTAATTTTTGGTAAATGAGTATCCAGTTGCTTATTACATTGACATAATTCATAGACAGAATCATGTGCCAAGTTAAGGCCTAGTTTAACTGTAATTTGACTTGCGGAGATAGCCACATTCACTGAAATTTGGGATTATCTGTTTTTTGAGTTTTTTTAAAAAAAGTACTTGGAAATATCCATTATCAGATAATGCATATAAGAGTCGTTGTAAAGTTCTTAATGCTTTTAAACCACTGGCTATGAAAATCACTTGTATTGTTTTTGCAGGGAACCAGACAAGACTCAGCTCCTCAGTTTCTTTCAGACTGATCTCGGTGGTTATCTTCCCCAGACGGTGGTGGATTCCTTCTTTCCAGCTAGCATAGCTGCATTTTACAGCAACCTGACCAAAGCCGTTAAGGCATTAAAAGCGTGACAAGACCAACAGCTGACATCGCCAGCTGAGGGCAGGAAAAAACCTGACAGCTTGATGGTAGAAATAGGAAGTTTGCGTTACAGGACTGTACTACCAGCAAAGATACTTAGAAAAGGGGAACGATGGATTGAGTAAAGTAAATTTTTAAAACAGCATTTTTTACCTGTCTCTATTCAAAGCAATGCATTCTTTTCTTATACAGTATCCTGCATTTTTATAATTCGAAAAAATATCACACCAGAGGCTGGAAGAATCCTGGAGGCAGCACTGGTGGCTGTCTGGGGGGAGAGGATGCACATACTAGATCTGTTGTTGGCCACGCTGTCCGCTTCTGTGAGGAGCAGCATTGCTAAAATCCGCTTAGCACTACAGCGTTAGCCAGGTGCAGGGCATCCCTGTTTTGTCTCTGAAGCTCCCCAAAGACTCCTGTAGAACAATGCCCTTTCCCCAAATGAAGAGGGAGATCTTTTGCTGCCAGCACTCAGAGCTGCTAAGATGCTTCAGTGGGTCCAAGCCAGCAAATGGTAAAAGCCAGAACAAACTGGATTGTGTGGAGGATCAGTACTTCAGTACTAATGGTAAATATGCCTTAAGTGCTTTTTTTCTAAATCAAAGTCTACCACTGCAAATCTATTCATAGATCTGTGGGCTGACAAATAGACACTCTTCCTTTCTCCTCTCTGTACCAAAACCAGTGATTTCCGCAATGTCGTGATACAAGCTGCACTGACATAGTGGCAATAAAGAGGATTAAGCACTTTACTTGCCATTTTTTAAAATGCTTGAAATGAGCATTTTTAACTGCACTTGAACATTTTTCAGTCTCTTGTGGTGAGAGGTTTTAACGGGTAAATAATCTTTTCTGTAGCTTAGTCCTGACTTGACAGGCCATAAGGACGTTGCTTTTTTTCTAAGGCTGGTTTGCCCCACAGCACTATCTTGGGAAATCAGCTCCTGATCTCGTGTGCAGTGATGTGTCCAGCTTTAGAAAATATTTATGGTGCTGGTTACTGCAGGAATGTCAGACACTACTATGGATTGCATATAGTTACAAAAGGAAAACTAGTTGCTGAATTAGGAATTTAAATGCAGGTTGTGATTTTAATGCTGTAACCTGATTATTTAGCAAGGTTAATATGCTCTGCTTTCTGTCCCGATACTTGTTTTATATTTAGTATAGGGCACGGACTTGCACACAACGTTTCCCACTGTAAATCTTGCCCTATGGAACAGATTTTTCAAGGAAACAAGTTTTTAATCTAGTCTTCTTTGTGTACAAAGATGTAGAAACTTGTATGAGTGTGATGAAATAAATATTTTTCTGCTACATCTTGCTGTTTTTCCTGGATCATCCTTTAAAATGGTTCCTCATGCACCTGCTTTGCCATCAAGGAAACATAAGAGCCACTTGGACCTCCAGCATCTCACTGAATTCAAGGCAAGGAAAAGCCTTCACTCCTATTTACACTCCCCACTAACTGGGGATAAAGGCCTTTTGGGGAGAGCACTCACCCTCCCAGCTTCTTTGCCCTTGGTCCTTATTCCCCGTGTAGATTGCTGCTTTCTGTACTTGTGAAGAGTAACAAATTCACTGAGAAGAGATTTGGGTCCTGATCTTAGAGTCTTATATGTATTTATCTAAATGTACTAAAGTTGTGTTAGGCATGAAATTCAGTATCTCGGCAAGTTTTTGCAGGATTATGATTAATTTAATTAGCAAAATGTTCAAGGAGCAGAGCTCAGGTCATCACTTGTTACTCCTCAAGTAAGCCTTTTGCAGACAACAGGGCTTTTAATTAGCTACTTATTGTATATTTAATTATTTATTTTTTTTTTATTGCTCTGAGCAATAAAGATGGTAGGTGAGGCTCTTCCTTGGAGTAATTTGAGGATCCCTTTTCTGAGTGCTCAACATGTTCTATCCAGAAGGAATTAAGAGCCCTAAAAATTCAACCTTCTGCCCTGCCAAATTGGAAATGGAAATGTCTTGGCAAAGATCATCTTGTAAGATCTTGGAGGACTCCCCAGTGAGACACACTGCCTGTCACACAGCATGTTTTGACTTCTTTCGATCTTGGCAGATGCCAAGAAATGCAGAGGCATGCAAAACCCAAAAAACCTTGGAAGTGAGAAGAGCTCCTCTGGAAACAAACAAGATCACACCCGTCTTGGTGGTTCTATGTCAGTTCTTAAATTGATAAAATTAAATAGCTGTTTCAGGAGAGGACACCTTCAGCAGATGCCATTGAAGTAATTAAAGCATTCTGTGCCATTGTTGTAGCTAGTCCAGTCTGTTGCTAGACTTAGGAAGCTTAGGAAGACCAAAAAGTGTGATCTGTCTTTTACAGGAAATAGCTTTAACTGTGCTAGAGAGTTCAGGCCTGCTTTTCTGTATAGAAATCATTTGTGTTTTTCCTCTATTGGTGGTAGGGCAAAGAAAGGTTGGAAAATCTTAGAATCTTCTATATGCACCAGGTCTTTTCTTAGACTTGTTAAGCCTAAGCCAATAATGCAGATTAAGTTAAATACAAGAAATTCTACCAAAAGAAAAAATATTCAGAGAGTTGCAGGTAGGAACCAGTTAAAAAATGTACAAAAAGATACCCTCTCACATTTTTCTCCTATTTTGGTTGCTACCCAATTCATAAAAATTTTGTTTTGAGGGTTGGTTGGTTTTTGGAAAAGACAACTCGGTTGGGAAGGGGTTTGGAAGTGTGGGGGCAGATGGCTCATCAAGAATGTTCTTTTCAGGTTTAACATAGAGTTGACTTGTGAGGAAAGGCCAAAGCAAGACATGCCTGGATTCAATTAATACCTTCTGCTGCCTATCCTACTTCCCTTTATTCCTCTTTCTGTGACATTGTGTTATGTGCATGGAAAATAGCTTCTGAACTCCTGCAGTTTATGGTTTGGTGAAATTAAGTAACCAAAGAAGGGTGCAGTAAATTCCCAACTGTGGGAAGGTGAACAGACAAGGACAACCACCTGTGCAGCCACCTGGCTTTCAAGTGGCAAGTCCCTACTTCCATCCTCATGTTGCATCTCTCCTATTAGAGAAATAGGTCAGAGAAGACCAAATGGGTGCACAAGACCATCTTGCCATAGAAACACGTGCTGCTGCTGGTAGAATTCCATACAGTGCTTAGAGAGCACTGCCAAAATGCCTATTAGCAGCATTTGAAGCGTAGATTTATCTCCAAGTTATTTAATGTTTCCTGAAAAAACATTTGGATTCAGAACTTTTAACTCCCAAATACTCTCACTGGTACTTTCCCTTACAAAATCAACACAAAGACATTTCAAAAAATGTGTGGTTAGAAGGTAAGAGTTGGTTCTAAATGACCTTGTTACTCCCCTGCTGTAGTCCTCTGGGACCTCTGGCCAGAGGAAGGTTAGAAAAACCTCCGCTGTATTACCCTCGGCTTCCTGCCTCACCTTGCGAGACCCTGAGACACTCCTTTCCCCCTCCCGCTCCCTGCCCCGTGTTTGCTGGCTGGAGCTGAGATGGCTCGGTCAACTGCTAGTAGAAAGTTGCCCTAGACAGATTTTGACTGTCCTGGCCGTTCTGTGTTTGAATGGAAAAGCTGGAGTTTTCCAGGGCACGTTGTCATTTTCACACATAATGTCGCGTCCCTTCCTGTGCCCTTTAAACGTTCTCTAAGGCTTTTTCCTTTGCTGTAGTGTTGAGGCCTGTAGACACATTTCTTTCCTCCTGGGATGGTAAGGTAGGGAGCAAGACTTGTAGAGTAGGACTGAAAACTTAGCACAAAATGTGCTTCTGGTATTTGTTAGGTTAATGGCTTAAAATAGAAAAGTACTATAGCTGTCACGTATTTTATTACAGCCAGTATATTATTAATAGTCATTATTTTATAATTCTATACTTTGGAACATCTGTTTCTGAATGTTGAAATAAGAATCATGCACGTTTTGTGCACATCTTGTTTTGTCCCAGACAGCTTGCTCTGTAACTGTGTACTTCTCATATGCACTTTCTGAGTATCTGGCTGTGGTAGCCAAATGTCTGCAAGTAATAAAATCCCTTTTTGTTTGTAATATTGGCAGTAGTCTAATTCCTCCTCTTACAAAGTTTCAGATGACTTGGTGGTAACAGAGCTTGGATTCTTCCTCTTGATGATAGCTGTGATGGGCCCATCAGGTAATGCCTTGATGATATTCCATGCTTCAAAACGAGTGAGTCCTTGCATGGCAGTTGTGTGCACTTGTAACAGCTCATCGCCAGGCTGAACAGGGCTGCTTTGTTCTAATGCAGTCCCTGGGGAAAGAAAACGAATTTCCTTTAATTCTTTGTGTGGAGGGGTCTTTAACAGATCTTTCACTTACTAGGAATCACCAGCATGTTTGGTATAAACCACCTGGTCTCAGCAGGCAAGAAATTACTGGCACTGCACAGGACAATGCTCCATTTACAAAAAAATACTGTTTTCATGGGTATAAATCAGCAGTTAGTTATGAACTGCACAAGTTTGTATCAGTTAAGAAACCGCTGTGTATGCATTTAAGTGTGTTTACCTTTAAATATCCTGTTGATGATGATGGGTTTATCTCCATGAATAGAGCCCTTCCCTCCTTCCAGACTGAATCCTAAACCAGCAGGTGTTTTTTCTAGAGTTACAGTGCAGATTGTATCTTCAGTTGCTGGAAACAAATGGGGAGTTAGCAGATGGGCAGCACATAGTCTGAAAAGCCAAAACATCTGTTACAAAAAATGAACTACTGTTTTGTTTGCAAAAGCACCATGAACTGCTGAATGAAAGAGAAAACTATAACTTTTAATTCCCCCTTTTGTCATTGTAAGGCCCTCTGGGAAGCTGAGGAGAGAAAGTTGTGTTTGAATTTATGGCAGAATGGAAATAAAAAAATGAAAAGTGATGATATTTACTAGAATTAGAAAAATCCGTTCAATGAACAAAATTTAAGATAAACATATTTGACTTGATGTTAGTTATGAAATTGTTATCAACTACAAAGTTGCTAATCTTTATTTGCAGTATGTAAATAAAGCTACAGATCTCCAGATTATGCTTTAGAAAAACAAACAAAAACACAAAAATATCTTCAGAATGTGAAAGGTTCTGCAAATATCTGACCTTGCTACATTTCAGGTGTAGTCACCTGTTTTATCAAACAATAGCACATTGTTCAAACAGAAATTCTCTTTCACAGAGGAAGAAGACTTGTAAACTAGAATCTAATAATATTAGAATAAAGAATCACTGTTCACTGAGTTGTCATTGTACTTTCAATTAGATGTGTAACTACAATAACAATCTTTTTATGCCATCAGAAATTCATATAGAGCATCACACTTTTTTTTTTTTTTTTCAGAAAGTTTCTTTATTTTAGAAATCTATGAATTCTTCCCCTTTTGAACAAAGTTATTCCAAATGTCTGCTTCAGGACCATTTTGTTAAACATGCTGTCTTTAAATCATGGTTCTCAGATTTACACAGCCAATGCTGAGCTGCTTTATGAACACCCAGCATTTCAGGTGGTGAGTAAACACTTAGCAGGTGGGGGCTGCAAGGTAACGCCACAGAACTTACTCACCAGACTCTTGTGAGGCATCACTTGCTACTGAAGATGTACTAGAATTGATTGAAATGTTGAGATTTTTTTCTCCATCTTTAGCTTTTCTAGTGACAACAACGGCTTGTCTGGGTTGTCGAGCCTGTCGCATGATTGCTGAGGCATCATTGTGAGTTGCTCCTTTAAGAGACTTTCCATTAATGGATAGTACTTCATCTCCTTTCTGAATAGTTCCTTCCTGAGACGCTAATCCATTGGGAAACACTTTGTGAACCTATTGAAGAGCCCAGTCACCCCACGCACACACAAGGAAAAAAAGGACAAATCACTAAGTCACTCAGTTTCTACCATGTGTATTTTTCCATTCTTTGCCAGGAAACAAGTTGCTTCTAGCACATTTCAGGACTGAGGGCCGAATAAATTTGTACAGAGAATTTTTCCTGGGCACAGTGCTCCCCAAGCAGCTAGGAAATCTGTCCTGCCGCGGTATCAGATGGCCAAGGCCTTGCTGCTACCCATGGTACGTACCTTGCCTTTGCTATTTCCTTACCCTCTCGCTGCTCTGCTGGTGGGAGGAAGAAGGTGTGAAGCTAGTCTCTTAACTTCCAGACCCCCTTATGTGTCTATGTGCTTACTTCATTCCTCCTGACCACCCTGCATGCTCTTCTATAAGCATGAAAATAAGGTGTTGGTTACTTCCTGCTGAAGGCTGTGTTCTGCCTTGGCTGTCAGAGCTGTTGGGGAGTATGGTGCCCAAGGAAACAGGACACCACTGCCAGTCAGCTGGAGAGGGCAGCTTGTGTGGAAGGATCCAGATTTCACCCATTAAGACCATGATTTTTCTAACTCTATCAGTGCAGCTGCCTACTTTGATTATGCCAAAAGCCAACCTCTGTAGTAGAAAACCAGTGAGTTATATATTTTTAAGTAGAGTACTTGCTTTTGGAGTATTTTTTAAGAAAGATGCTACTTACTGTTACCACTTTGTTTTCTAGATCTATGCCTCCTGCCAGGCTGAATCCAAGCCCAGTATCTTCTTCTTTATGCAAAATTGTAACATGAATATCGTCAAATTCCTAGGCAGAGAAAGAAATAATATCAAGAACTTCCCAATAAATATGTCAAGATGATTGGAAAATCAGCATGTTTTCTTTTTATCCATTGTGCATTTTATAATGAGACTTGGTGGCATAAGCATAATACAGAGATGAGTTTAGTATTTGGTTTTGATCAAATTTACCTATCGGTTATCTATTTTAAAAATGCTATTCTGTGTCTAAAATTGTTCTGGTTTGGTAAAGAGGTTATCAGTTGGATCTGGACCATAAATTGAATTATATTAAAGAGTATAGATAACACATTCTGTAGAAACAGAAAATACTACTGAATCACGTTAGAGGACCTTTTCATTGAAAAATTGGAAAAGGAATTTGGCATACAACTCACATGGATATAAGTGTCACAGCTTAAAAATTGTTTCTCAGTCTTATTTTTAAAAAACTTTCCAGTAATGGATAGAGTAAGCTGTCTCTGACTGCGTTATCCCAAAGATGAATTTGTATAGGGTGGTAACAACTCCTGTTTAACCTAGTTTCCTAAGGAAACATGGCTTTCTTGACCACAGTTTCACAATCACATTCAGTATGTGATGTTGTGTCTTGTTTCCTTCCACAATTGAATCCACTGGCCAGCTGCAGCCAGGCAGAGGGTACTTGCTGCTCAGAGATTATCCTGAAAGCTCTGTGAAAACAGATGACTTGATATGAGAGGCTAATGTTCCATCCAGGGCAACAACGCAACACAGCTTTTACTGTTAACTCAGAACAAAAATATTAACAGGGGATGTTGACAAGAAACATGAGTTGATACAAAACTTGGCTTTCATAAATTCTGCTTGTCAAACTGCTTTTTGTTTGCAATACACTAGCAAAGTTTGCCGATGTCAGTAAGAATCTGACATGAGAATATGTCTACCTAGTATTCTGAGAGGCAGACATGAATTCGCTACCATGCTCTGTGCAGTGCAGACACAAACCAGGACTAACCTGGGAGACATGCCACTGCAGTTAGTGAAGAGGCAAAAACGGTATTATCTTAGGCTCATTAGTGCATTAATGCAGTTATGCTGCTTTTGCACAGCTTGGAGTGCCTTAACGCAGTAACCCCGTAGCTGCCAACAGAAGCTGAACTGTTTTCAATGCAGAGTTCTGCATGCGATCAGCTTTTTCTTTGAGTGTGAGCAGCCTTTAAAAGTCTTTACATTTCTGGAATGTACACATTTAACCTTGATTTTGACTTACTCTGAGGTTTATTGCAATTCTAGATGAATCCAGTAAGATTAAAGATAGCTCAGTATCCCAAAACCAGACACTGGGTATCTCAGACTGGCAACCTAAAAAGAAAGGCCTCCAAAATATCAATGCCTACTTCTGCATACAGCGACTCATTAGTTAAATGGGTATTACTCTTGCTTAGTTATCTTTGAAGACTTCAAGATTTTTGATCAGAAGAGATAAATGTTACTACTGCTACATATTGAGATGACTTTTATTTTTTATAGTATCAAGTTGCAAAGATTAACCAGGTGCATCCACTCCACAGCTTTCTGAAAATCATGCACAAAAAGAAAAAGCAAATTTACCTTTAAGGTTGCTTCGTCTAGCGATTTGACTTCCTCTATAAGCTTTGCTAACTCTTCAGGGGAAAGCAGAGAGATGACAGACTGCCCTGACACACCAGATGCTTGAGGTGAGCCGTGTTCCTGTTTCTCTTCCTCTTTCTCATTGTCTGCTAGGCTCACAGTATATTCTCTCAGCTCAGAGAGGCTGTCCCATTGTGACAAGAATAAAAAAGAAATGTTGAGTTATGAAAGGGCATACGCGCAAAAGCATAGTACAGACAATTTTGGAACAGTCATCTTTTGATCTTATCAGCATTTAATTGGCGTGGTAGTTCCTATAATAAGTATTATAAATACATACAAATGTAAATTACTCCTGTTCGCTTAACAGAAGTAGGATCCACCACATAAAAGAATAGGCACAATCTCTTGGCCCCAGGCAAAAACAGACTTAAATCTCCTTTATTATGGAGATACTAGAAATATTCCTCCTTAAGTAGGAGGAAGCTTGAAATATACATGCACTTATACGGTAAAAATTTAAAACAAGTGTAACAGTGAGGCAAGTCATTTAACATTTGTGCTCTAAAAAATTTGGTTTTTTAGTCAAGTCATTTAACATTTGTGCGCTTTACTATTGAGTGCTACTACCTTAGAATGTTAATCTGTCAGCAGATCAGCACACATGCTCACCAATGCTGATCTGCAAATCTGATTTTTAAATATGGTATCTTACTTTAGCGAAAACCCGGTGTCCAGGTGATGATTCTCACTCACAGGTGAGAGAGAAGTCCCATCTTCCTCCACAGAGGACTGGGACAATGTGTCCAGAGTTTCCCAGGCATTGTTTCCAGAAGAGACTGGAGATTGAGGAAGGCAAAGCAAAGATTTCATTAAAGCAGATGACACCTGGCTACTGATGGAATAGATTTTGCTACATTTTTCATCATACGCCTTCATCATCTCACAAGACTGAGTAGCAGTTAGCGGGAAGCTTCGTGATCTTAGGTTGTGTGCTTTTGCTACTGATACAAGATGGGAAGTTGCAATGTCTTCTGTAATTAAGAGACCCAAGCTACTTTCAGTGTTGGTGGTGTTGCTTTTCTCTGAGCTAGCCGCAAGGACCTCCCTGGGAGAGGAAGATCTGTCTAGGCTCTTTGTACCCATGACCACAGGTGACTTTGACTGTTGTTGGCTAGTTTCACAGCGTTGGAGAAAGGCTTGGTTTAAATGGGCTGGAGCCACTTCTGACCCTGTTGCAGGGGGAGAGTGTTCTTTCTGGACTGATGGTTTCAGACTAAACCTTCGGTGTATTTTTTCAGGTGACTGTGGAGCACTCAAGGATTCGAATGAGCTTATTCTTTGTTTTATTGATGATCCCCTAGGAGAGCCACGGGATAAGCTGGATTGAAGTTCTTTGCTGGAAATACTCTCAAGGTCAGGAGGACTTTGATCTGTCTGTGGTTTTAGATCTGAATTTGCTTTCCTCAGTCCTTTCAGACTTTGGCGAAACCAGGCTGGCTTAGGTGCAACAGGAGGACCCTTTTTCACACTGTCATTTTCATCCGATTTTAGCACTTTTGAACCAACTGTTTCTGATTCTGATTTCTTCAGAACTGTCTCTGAGCTGCTTCGATTTTGATTCTCTTTGTTTGTGTTGATGCCAGGTTGCAAATCTAAGTGGACGTTGTCTTCAGTCATGGTAGGATTAAATAAGCTTTTTATGCAATCGGAAATTTTAACCCAAGGGTCTTCTGTTGTTGTATCAAGACTATAATCTACCCGTGCTTGTCTTTTAAGTATAGGTCTTTGTATTGATGAAAGTGGATTCCCTGTATTAAAGAAACATTGATTATAAACAGGCCGCCTTCTAATTCTCCTTCTTCATCCCTTAACTAGGCATTGCTAATAATTCATTAAATTTAATTTCATTCAGGCCTCCAATAGGTATTTTTTAAAGTTTCTAAATAGTTTAAACTTTTTTAAAATTCGGAACTCTTGATCTACAAGTTCCTATTCTTGACACTTAATTTAACTGAAAAATAAGGCTCTTCTGTACTTATACGCAAGATCCCTTTTCTAAAGGGCCTGCAAATTCTAAAGGTAACCTGAAATTCTGGGGTGCTGAAGTCATAATGTAGGCTATAACAGTTAAAATAGAAGGCTAAAATTGCAATGTTGTTTGCAGCCTAGTGAAACGGTGGTGTTACAGTAAATTCTTTAAAAAAATTATTTTTCTTTCCTACCTTTATAAGTATATCGTGCTCTAAAAAGACTCTACCATGAAGATCTTTGATTAATATTTATACTTCCTTAAATTTGTGCAGGCATTTCCAGTTGTATTTTTCTAGTAAGTAAAAACTTAATTCTAATGTAAGAATATTTTTTACATCACAGACAAATTAAGCATTTTAATACTAGCCATGGTAGAGATGAATGGCAGCAAGCTTTTTTTTGTGCAGTTGCACAGTTACTGTTAGCTGCTTCAGTGTAAATATAAATTATATTTTTTAAGGCACCATTATTTTTTTAATGATCTGAGCCAGAAGTTATGGAATCATGTAACGATATAGGCTGTAAGATAAAAGACCTCTTGAGATTGTCTAGTTTCCTTAACACTGTTTCCTTAATTCTGTCTAGCACAACAAGATACTTATAATCAGTGGTTTGTACTATTGCAACACTTGAGCCTTGAAATTATGCTGAAAAATGTCCTCTAGAAATGCTAAAACTAACCTTTAATATCAAATTTTCCATATAAATAAGCAGTTTCATCTGAAGAAATACAGCAGAAGTATACCTGTCCATTAGCACTTTTTTACAATAAATCATCTATTATGCTGATTTTGATGTAGTTTCCCCTTTTTTTCAAAGATTAATCAATAGTTTGAAATTTCATCTATTCACCCCAAAATATACAGATATGGGTTGATATCTACATTTAAAGAGAAAGGTGAAGTCAGCTGGAGACCCATTTTGGAATCCAAACTAAATGCTAGGTTCAGCTGAAAAAAAAAAAAGTTAATGGAATTAAACATACCTAAGTCAGCCTTTCTTTCTTGATCTCTGCCCGCTGGACCAGCAGTTATGTGTTCAGTATCATATGCTGTAGGAGAAGTGGTAAAGGCACTGTGGGTTACATCAGTTTGATGTCCCTCTAGCATTGGTTCTCCAACTTCCTGCTGAACAAACAGGAAATAGAAGTGTGTCAGAATGTAATTATACAAACTGCCCTATATATGAATCTGAAAAAAACGCATGGTTTCATTTGTTTTTAAACTGAAAAGAAATATTGAATAGAAATCAAGCTTTCACTTCTGCTTGGGACGTAGTCCTCATGAGACTTAATTTGTTCTATATTTCAAGAGTGCTGGCATGATATTTTATGGTTACGCTTGTAAACAGACTATGAAAATATGCAATTAACATCTCAAAAATGTAGTAATAAACTAGAAGACTGGCTACTATGATTTTCAATTCTTGTAAAAATGAGCCATTCAGTAGACTTTTGCAAACCAGTCAAGCAAATTTCCTCTAACTTCATATTAAACTCTCTTTTCTGTTGAAGCCTTTTGCCCTTAAGCACAAGCTAGACATGTTAAATCATTTCTGCAGTTTCAGAGCTCTCCCTTTCTTGGTTTTGGCTGGAACCATAGAGTGAGAGGATTAGTTTGAGGTTTCACTAAGTGCCACTCAATGTCATTAACACATGCTCTTGAACTACTTGGTTCCTTTGTAACTAATGACACCAAGTTACCATCTGCCCTGCTGTGACACTGGAAGTACTCTCTGCTATGTAGTTAAGCTTCAGAATTACTAATAAGAACCAAAACCAAACTGGAACAGAGTGTGAAGGTCTTGAAACAAATGAGATCTATTACTGAAAAAATCAGTAATAGAACCATTTCTTAGTTTTTCTGTAATGCAGTGGTGTTTGTTATGCAACTTTCTTATTCTGGGAAAACCTTTCTCCATCCCCTGCTTACCACCATCCTTCTTGAAAGCTGCACTTGTGTTCTGTTGCTGTTAGACGTGGACATCAGACATTCAGTAAGTGAAGCAGACAATTTGGAAGCACTGCAAACATACAGTTTGCTCTTACTCTTTACTGATGGCAGTTATACCTACCTTTTTACTGATGCAGTTTAAAGCACAGTTGAAAATATCAATTAAGCATTCTTGGTTATGAAAAAGCAACCTTGCAGTCTGCAGAACCCCCATAAAAAAAATGTGGTATGCAGGCCTCAAACTGACTAATACAAAATGTTTGGGGAATGAAGGTTAAAAAAAAATTTAAAACCAGTAATAAAACCTTCTCTTAAAGATCTGAAGCACATTCTGATAAGAAACCTTTTCTCCTGGGGATTTAAGAGAGTTATTGCCCTGAGATATACAGACTGTCTTACTAGAGGAAGTTATCTTCAGTAACAGAGTTTGACTTTTTTTAGACTTTATTGATACTAAGATTCGTTTTTTTTTCTCCTTATCATTAAAATAAATGAGTACTGAAGAATAAGTTACATGCAGTGGTAAGTTCAACAAGTACTTATTTCCGTGAATTTCATTTCGGAAAGGTGATTTTCTAGTAGCTGTTGATGAATATGTTTCTACTTCTCTTTTCTTCGGGGATGGTAGAAGAGTGACCTTACATGAGGTGCTGAATCGAAATTTTCTTGGATATTAACCTTATACACGGCCTTCAGTCTCTGCTGTATTATTTTATTTTGATCTCTGCAGACTGGGAACTGTGGTGGGTTTTGTTTGCTTTGCATTAAGATCTGCTCATTTCTGCTGGCATATTACTAAACCCAAGGGAAAGAGGTTTCATTTTGAACAAACCACAACTTTGTTTCAACATGCAGATCTCACAATCCCTCACACTCATGCAAATGTGAAACACTGTCTTTCTGTTCTACCTTAGATAAGACAGGGAACTGAAATTTAGTAATGTACAAATATACACTCAGTTTTCAAATACTGTAGTTCGTCAACAAATACGTATGTCTTGCAATTTAAATGAGTTTATTTAGTACCTACTGGTCTCAAGAAATGTATATGAGCCCAAGACTAACTGCTGTACGTAATGTTAGTGCTTTCTTCCAATAGAAATCCACTACTGAAACACAGAAATTGTTTCACAACTTTTCTACTTCGTAAGTGATTGACTCTATAAGTGTCGAGGTTAGGATCAACCATATCAAGCTGACACCAGAGGCTGGCTGTACAAACTCTAGTCCCAGCCCAGAGCACACCCCTGTTCCAGTTGCGCTGGAACCAGAGAGTGTCCGATACCACCAGTGGCGCACGTTCACAGGAATGACAGTGAGGGACTCAAATTCATTCTTGCTGCTGCTCTCACTGAGATTTTAACTCAGATTCCTTGATATGGAAGAAAAGTTCCTTCAGGCACTTTTCTGCCTTCTGACCTTACTTTGAAGATCACATTTTGACCTAAACTGGCTTCACTAAGATACATACATTGTTTTCAAAATAGAAGAGCCTCATCCCCTTCGCCCAGTCTTCACATATTTATGCACACTTTCTCTTTCTCTCCTGCCTTTCTTCCTGCCATCATACAAAGTCATTTAGCTGTCCTCCTTCTCCTGCCTCACAGATATGCAAATACAAGAAAAATTTTGCAAATTTTGCCTTACCTGAACACTTGCAGAAGGTGATACAGCCACTTCTGATACAAGCTTTACTTTTCCATCTGCGTTACACTGGTCATTACATGTACAGTCTTGCTTAAAGTATTTCCTTGGTGGAGGTTTTGGCTTTGATGATCTAGGTTTTCTAACGAGGATCTCTGATGATTTCTTAGTGTTTTGCAAAGGTCGACCTCCCTCACTACAAGTAGGAGGAGAATTTCTCTCTGAATTGTTACCAGACAATGAATACAGCAGGCCAGGTTGTCTGGTAATTGGTACATCAATGCTATGTACTCTTGCTTTCAAGTCAGTCAGTTGGTATGCAGCACCATTACTACATGAGGACCTGGGGTTGTAGCTGCTGTCACTGCTGGAGCGGGTCATTAGCTTCTGTGTCCTGCGGTTGCAATGCGCAGCATTCCTTTCAATGTGTTTTTCACATGGATGTCTTCCGTGCCAGCTCGTCTCTAGTTTTTTAACACCTGTATCAGGAACATGTTCAAAATGTCTAATCAGATACATGCAAAGTGGTCACTTCAAAGATTCAATTTGCAGCTAAGTACCATCAATTCATGCAAAGGTATGATTTATGCATTAAAGACTTGTAGATCAGAGAGTCAACAGTTACATTCTTGGAAGGCAAAATAATGTTACATTTACCCTATACATATATATATATCAGCAATATAGTTTACTGGTGATGAGTCTGTTACCTTTCGTCCTTGAGAAGAAATGAGGACACTAAAAGGAGTATCATTGCAATATGTTACTGTGTCATAGCTGAACTGGGCAAGTAGCTCTAACCATGACTGCATATGCCTTTCCTCACAAGGGGATTAACAAGCTGTTTGTCCCCAGGACATCACCTGCATTGTGCAGTTCCTTGCTATCGTAAGTTCTGTCACCTACTGACAGTGGTTTGAAAAGGTTTAAGTAGAGGTTATGAACTGGAAAGGATGAGCAAGAGCAGCAAGAGGAAGTTTGCACAAAAATTTTTGCTGCCGATCAGGCAGATGTGATCTTTTCTCATCACTCTGGTAACGTGTTTAGGAGGCATGTTAGCAGTTCTGTCCTGTGTGGTTTCCTCCTCTTCCTTTCTGCTCTGGATTCCTTCACTGTTACCAAGGATTCTAATACAGCAGGTACTCATCCTGCAGATCTTTTAAGTCAAAATTACCATGTCTCAATGAATGCACTTATTCCCTTACCTTCAGTACTCCATTGCTGTCTCTCCTTTCCAAATCTGTTGTTTTCAACAGCTTGTGCAACAGCTTCTTTTAGCTGTTGCTCAGACACCTAGGAAATATCATGCCATTTTACTCTCATGAAATTACTGTGGGGTGAGTAGCATTGAAACATTTATTCCTTTCACAAAGTTTTCCAGGTCCCGCAAGTCCGCTAATGGAAAGGAATAGACCTAGTGATACCACACATCAGTTAATTTTAAAGCTAAGTGCACACCGTTATATTTTTATATATTCCAGTATAGCTGAAGCATATCTATGGATGTGCTGTTTATATTGGTTGTTTAGGTAAAATGGAATCTTTCAAAGATAAATGTTCTTTTGCGTATTTCACTAGAAGTGGAGTTCTGGATTTACCAGTATAAGGTAATTTAAGACTGCTTTTTTATGATAATTTATGCAACAATTTAAACTTGATAATAATTTATACTGTATTTGGTGTGAGGAAGCATTTTGTAGAAAAACCTTGCAAGAATAAAATATTTTACTTTAATATTAACTTAATTATGAATATTATCTGTGCAAGACCTAAATTTTAATTACTGAAAGACGAGCGTATAAACATTTCTTTCTTCTTGGGGGGTATGTTCCCGCTTTCAAATTATTTTCTTATTATTGGGAATTCTTTCTTGAATAAAAAATATGTTTTGGTTTATTCCTTAAACGTTATTTCTGTAGTTCCCTAATTCACAGAACAGAAACTCATGCAAGACTCTCTCCAGTGGTCTTTGAATCTTACATGGTTATGTTTAAGATAGTGCATATCTCAGGCTTGTTTGCATGCAGCGATGCTTACAAAGAGGTCAACATCTTTGTTATTAAAATTTTTCCACCTGTTTTAGATTCGCGCTGCTCCCTCACTTAGTCTTAGTTCTCAATATGTGCTTTATTGAAAGTCAGAAAGAATACAGAGTGTGCTACCTGTGGTTCAGGGTGTCTGCTAATAATAATCTGTACTGCACCAGGATCGCAATGGCTTAACACAGCATAAACTTCATTAAGAGTCATATTTTGTACTGAAGCTTCGTTAATTTCAATAATTTCATCTCCACACCTACAGAGATATTAAAAAAGAGAGATGATGTAAACAAAACAGATTTTCTTTTTCTCCCAACCTTGTCTCACCCATGTGAAATATACAAAAAGCAAATTCATGTGGTTGACCTCTAATTTGATCATAGATTAAACCATTATGTCTTTCTGTTCCTGCTACAGAAAATAGAATGGGAATGAGTTGCACATCAAGGGTTTTTTGATCTGCCTTATTGCATGCAGCCTTTGAGCTTTCTTCCTGTTTGGCTATGCACGCTTTGCGTCTGTGATCTTCCTGCTGTATGCAGCTCAGCTACTGTGCTTCCACCTACATCTTCCGTCCTTTCAACTTAACACTTCACTCTTCACATCTTTATGATCTGCTAGTGTTATTTAAGGTCAGAAAGGATGTTCTCTTTCTGCTACATATGAATAGCTTGTTAATAGAAAAATTCTAGTGACAAACTACTGTAATCCCGCTGACTGCTAGACTGAATCTTTCCAGATGAAATCCAAACTTGGCCCCCATGGAAACTGATACTGCCCTTCTCTGCTCTACTGCAAATACCCACACTCATTAAGAGGCCAACTGAAGGCACTGATTTATATCATACAAACTTTCAAATAGTGTAAGGCCACACTTCTCTCAGATAAAGTTTTAGACACATCGAGTGGAGGGTTACAGAGCACCTGAAGTTAAATAGAAAAGCCTTCACTGAAAATGCTGTGTTCTGTTCAATTCTAAATATGCTTAACACTAAATCATAAATTCATAAATCTTACAAAGTGAATCTCTACACTCCCACTGAAGGTCATTTCAGCATATCTGTATTTCTATTGGGCAAGACAGGATAGAATTGGAGGAGTTTGTGTCAGGGAAAACCAGTGCTCAATCAAGCCAGAATATGCCATATGTTTGGGGGTTTTCAGATACTTTATCATTTGGAAATCTTCTCCAGGAAGAATGCTATATGCTTGTCTAAGACCCCCAAAGCTAGCCCGGCCTGGACAAGAGACAATAATTTCATTGGGTTGCTATATATCTGGAAATCCCACATATCCTAAATACGCATGCTCATACCCTCAGAATAGCACATATGCTTTAAACCCAAAACTCCCAGAAAGCACTAGATTTCCCGCCCAAACAGGTCAAAAATAAACCCATAAAACAGAGCAGTGAAACACTTGTGGCATAAAGCAGACACTCTTTCTCATCCTACCTGAGTCTCCCATCCATATGTGCCACTGAGCCTGGTGAGAGGGTGTGAATAAAAATCCCTGAAATGCACTGGAAGTAAGGGATGCTACATAACCCGATTCCAAGGCCAACACCTGGCTCTGAAAGAATTAATAATAATTTAAAAAGACATAAGAAACAATCAAAACAAAACATTGGAGAGACCTTTTTTAAAAATGTCTTCAATTTAATTATTTTTTCTGTACAAACCAGAACCCAAGTCTTGTGTTCATGAATGTTTCGCATTCAATATTAGCTACTGCTTTTTTCTTTTTTTTTTTTCCTCTATTTTTCACCCCTCATGATTAAAGTGAGTGCACACCAATAGTTCTTGTGCGGTTCTGATTCCGATCTGGTTGCAATTCCTTACTGGTGTGTTACAGACACAAGGCAATGCAGGTTTATTTTGCAAAATACCTGTCATTACAAAAGAATTCAAATTACTTTACAAGGAGAGAGAAGGGAGGGGAAGAACAAAAATTAAGGAGGAAAAAAACCCCAATCAAAAATTAAGGATGGGTGGGTATTGTTTGCTATAACATCTCAATCCTCGTTCTGTTTTGTATACTATAGCTTTACGTTTTTTGTGAATTTACCCTCTTTGCCCTAGACGATCGCTCTGATGTCAGATCCCATGCTGTGTGTTTGGCAAGTCATACTGTCACCCCATAGAGACTTTGTTTTGCTTGTTGCTTTGATGTTCCCATATTTAAAAGTTTATTTCGTTATGCCAGTGGTTATTTATAAATAGAAAATGACAGCTGGAGAGGAGGTAAAAGAACTACAAGAAGATATAGATATGTATTTTATTTGGTTTTAAGCCTTTTCAAGAATGAAATAAACTGCTTGCATAATTATGGGTAAGAGTTGCATAATCTGTTTAATAATTGGTAGTTGTTGCCAAGAGGTTTACTTTTTCACATGAAGGATATGAATGTGATTCTAATGCTTTCATGAAAAAAGATGAATTATTGGCTCTTGAGGACAGATGGTATTCAAAATCCTACTGCTGATAGATACTTGTTAGCACTAGCAGACACCAAGATCTAATTTGCTATATTAAAAAAAAAAAAAACCCAAACAAACTTAGTTCAGGAAGAATCAGGTTAGTGAGGAAAGACACTCAGAGAGAAAATAAGCAGTGTTTTGTCAATCAGTGCCTTGTTTGCTAGTGCTCAGTTAATTTTAGTACTTACCTTTGTTTAGGGTAACTTCCATTATGACCCTGTCATTGGGCTTTGTAGCATTTAATGAGAATGCTGCACTTTCTGAACTGAAAGAGCTGTTTTCTTTGGTTATGCATGTACTAGAGCTCAGTGACTGACACAAGTGGGGTGACAGACAACTGGAAGCAGAATGAGGTGTGCTGAAGCTTGTCCTGACTGTAAGTGTCAGAAGACCCTTTTTGGTCTGCTAGAAAGAAAAGATAATGAATGAATGGGTTGGGTTCACATGCACATTGTGCGTAAAGACATAAATTGTTTTGGAAGGAGTGTACATAACCTTGAATTTTTGTAAAGCATCGTAATGTGTTAATCCATGCATGGATTCTCCATTCAGTTCCAGGATTTCATCACCTGTTTTTAAAGAGAAAAATTGTACTATGTTACTATTATTGTATTGTGCAGTAAGTTACATGATACGTACGTGTACACAAAAGGAGTCTTTCAAATGCAATAATGTAAAATGCAGGTGTAAAAGTCATTTATGGCTTATTTCAGCTTGACTTTAATCTGCCTTTAGGTACCATTCTTTGGGAATCTGGAGCGGGAAAAGGGAGAGAAGAGTCATTTCTCACCTTCTTGTAGCCTTCCATCAGCAGCAGCAGCTCCACCAGGAAAGATGGTTTTGACATAGATACCTATTGGTCCATAAATGCTGTCTCTCCCTCCAACAATACTGAAGCCCAAACCCTAATTTATGGAAGAAAAACAGTGTGTGTGAGAGCCCATGTTCAGTTCTCATAATAGTTCATTTGCGGTTTCTTCTGCATTACCTACATGGGCAGTACTAGTAAACAAGGCAGTACAATCCATGAAAAAATAGTCAACCGTATGCCAGTAGTAGAAGCAAATGAAAATTTCAGTGTCATACCCTCATGATTTGCTTTTGGTTTGTTGCAATAAATTAATTCACTATTATAAACACACAGGAAGGTGTCTAAATTCTTTTTATTTTCCTTCCTTTAAACCAACAAGCAGCCCTGAGAGATTAACTTATCTGCTCTCCTTAGTTTCCTTTCCCATAAATGATATTGATAAAAGCCACCATCTAAGATCTTGATATTACTACTAATTTCAGACACACAGATGGACATCTCATGGAGATTTCTCTCTTTTACCCTCTACCAAACAGAGTTAATGCGTATTGTAAGTTTAAGCAACACCAATAGACCTTTGTAGGGAGATACTTCTCATCTAGTTATTCTTTGCTCTTTCTCCCCTTATATAAAAGTTAAACACTACCTGCCACATCCCTCAAATGAAAAGTGAAAGTGCTGATGACATCCTTGTAGGCTCCCAAAGTACAGGCAACAAATGATTATTTGGTAAATAATGATGACGGTTCATGGAATGATTTCTGAGAATCATCTCAATATTTAAATAGTTATCAATATAATATTAAATATTTTAACTTAAAAGGTTATTAAGGAACAAATTTAGAACCTTATTCAACAAGTTCAAAAGTTATGTGTTTAAGTTCGTAACTTCTGTATTCTCTTTTTAAGCATCTTCAATTACACTACTTTTGTAGATGAAACTACCATCTGTCTTTCTCTAGACTTTCTTATGTTTTTTGCAAAAGTTTATTGTTTTTTATTGAGGTCCTGTGTGTTCCTGGTAGCTCTTGTTCTCCTTCAACAGAACTGTCTTTATGGCTCAAATCTGACTTGGAGGAAGCTCTAAGGTTTCTGTGCTGAGAGTCCATGATTTCAAGCCTACCTCCAGCTGCCAAAACGGGTGGCAGCGAATGTCAGTGTTGGTGTTGCTAGCTTGATGTGGATGTGTTATTAGAACCTGAAGACTGTGCTTCAGCAAAGAGATATTCAGGAGGTTATTAAGAAGCAAGTGATGATAACTAATCACTCCTGAAAAAGCCTGGATACGAATTGGCAACCCAGAAGTAGCAACCTTAATACCTCTACTCTCTTCCCTGCACTTTGCAGATTACATTTGTGGAATGAAGTAGAACTCTATGGTAAAACAACAGAGCCGGTCTCACCTTCCCTTGTCCTTTCATCAATACGATGTTTGAGATTACTGAAGCCTGTGAGACACAGGATGTGTGCACTAACTGTGCTGTACTTAGTGATCTAGATGGCCTTGAAATTGCCTGTAAATATAAAAAAAAAAAAAAAAAATAATTTTAATGGAGAATCAGAAATTCTTGGACATACATTAGGACAACTTGTTTATTTCAGATTTTCCTTCTTATAACTGATGGTACTAAAGGTTTAAAAACGAATTATCAATTCTCTTAATCAGTTTGCACAGAACTGATGACTACGCTGAGTAGTCTCAACATTTTATGCTGAAACAGACTTTTTCCATGATACATTCAGGAGTCAATGGCCTGAAGATAAATTTTTCTAGTTTTGTCTTTCTTTAAATATTCAAGACTCAGACTCTGAAGTCCTGCTCACTGAAACTGTCTCGCAGTGACTGAACTAGACTAAAACTAGAATGTTGTCCCTTGAAGTGGTGCGGTGGTGTGAAAAGATATGTTTGTGCTCTCACTTGATTCTCCATGCCAAAATACCATTTGTGGCTATTAGGGGTCTTAAACAAGTATAATCGTATTTTCCTCTAAGAACTGAACTAACAAACAAGAAATTCTAACTTCTTCCCTCATCTTGCCACTAAATAACTTTATATTGGGACATACAGAACCTGTTTTCAGCATTTCCTCAAAAATATGAATTAGTGCTCACAAAAGCACTTCAGACTGAACTACCCTGCACTGCATCCGTTAAGTCACCACGTAGGCTTCTTTCTACAGCTGAGAGATGAAGCGCATCCTTTTTGTTTGATAACCAAGACAAGCAATTTCTCAGTGCTTGCCCTCCCTCCGTGCCACAGATAGTGGATTTCTTAACTCCAGCCTCTGAGATCTGACCCATTTTAATGAACCTTTAATGAAATATGTAATGAGAAACCTCCTATTTGAACATGGAATTGGGTATTACAAACTAATTTAAGCGCTGACAAAAGTCATTACCTAAAGCTAACTATACATGAAGTTCAGCAGGGCCAGAGTTAATTGCACTCATTACCAGTCCAAGAGAGTCCAACACTTCCGTTTTAATGCAGCAAAGTGAAACTAACAGGTGTTGAAGTGTGTGGAACATCAGACAAAATTTCAGCTTCTGCATATGCAAAAAATAAGTCTTGATTTTGACATGAAAGCAAGATTATTCTTTCAACATGGGATGGGGAACGTGATTTAGAGGGAAATGTCTATTCAATACCAAAAACATACTCTCCAAAAAGTATAACTCTGCCGGATCAGCTTATTCTGCTGTGGGTCTTCTGAATCTGAAATTGGAAGTTTTCAAATTTCTTTTGCTTCTGGGTGGGGGGGTTGTATTTTGTATTTCTGCATGTGGTGGGTAACGACACCCAAAACCAGGATGCCACCAAAGAGCCTCTGACAACGGGCAGCATCTGCCCACACAGAACCTTCAAGCAGGAGGAAACCCAGCAAATCCCTGAGGGTCTGTCTGTCTGCACGGGTGTTGTTTGGTTGGGATTTGTGCTCCACTTTGCCACCTCCTCACCGCCATTAGAACCTTAGGTCAGGCTGTGATGCCCACAGGATGAGGGACTGGCCAGGAAAAGGCAGGGGAGCAGCATCGAGTCCAGCCAGCCCTCGGGCAGGGTGGGAGGTGGCAGCTGAGTGTGAGGAGCTTCATCTCCATCTCCCTGCTCCAGGCTTGAGCCTGGGGACCTTTGGCCATAAATACCCACACCCTCTCTACCCTGCCCAACCTCTACTCTCCCAGCCTGTGGTGAATCACTTGAAATCCATCAGGAGAGCAAGAGACACTCAGTCTCTAGCCGACATTAATGGGGTTGTTTAAATATGCCTGATTCACTGCGGGGCAGAAAGGGGGCTGCCTCAGGCAGCTGGGGGCAGTGACTGCCAGCCATGAGGCGAGTCCGTACCTGCTTGTGGCCATGGCTGGGCCAATGGAGGTGACTTGGGAGGCTTGCAGCGGCGGGGCCCAAGGCTCAGGCCGGGGTTTTATCGGCCATGTGCACAGAGCATCTCCACGGCCAGCAGCGGCGGCGGGAGACACCGGGGAAGGGCCTCTTCAGTGGTGAGCTCTGAGGTGGTTACCGAGGTGGGGCGAACCACACAGCGGGATTTACACACACTGTAAAACCTGCCGGGGCAATGGGAGGGAGAACCTGCTGAAGAAATGGGGTTTTGCTGGTGCAGAGCCTTTCCCGCTTTCCTGTTCTTCACAGAGTAGGGATGTGGTTAAAAAGCGGAGGAAGCAGGCGTGCACCACCTCCCCTGACAAGGCCTGCAAGGAAGGTAGGTTTTGGCGGGAAAGTGACTGCCAAGGTCATTGAGAGGTTCTTAATGGAAATGGTTTTCTCTGTTTTTCAGGTGTTTTCCTGTAGCACTTACTGGGGTTCTCCCACCAGAGCAGTCCAGCTGTTGGGAAAGAGATTTGCGGCTGGTGTGGAGAGCGTGGGGCTGCCGGTCTCTGAAGGGCACGGCTTTCCGGGGCGCCACGCAGTCAGTCTCCCCTGCCCAGTACGGGTTTACGCCTGTCGGACAGGGGAAGAGAGGCTGAGTTATTTCTCAAACGTTGGACGTGTCTGCATATTCATTTTATGAGGTAAATGTTACTTAGAAATGTTTTTTCTCTTGTAAATCTCTGTGTGAAGGGAGTGATCTTTTTCAGTCCTCACTGTGGGGATGACCATTGACGTGAAATA
The DNA here is from genome assembly GCA_013398915.1 of Dromas ardeola. Lineage (NCBI taxonomy): Eukaryota > Metazoa > Chordata > Aves > Charadriiformes > Dromadidae > Dromas > Dromas ardeola. The sequence continues at coordinate 300,514 of VYZM01022807.1, forward strand.
TACTGAAAAGCAAACATTCCCTACCAAAAAAGCATTGGCCTATTTAGGATACACCTTAAAAACCAGAAAATTGAATGCTTATGCACAAAACCCCTCACCGTAGGATATTGTGAATACAAAAGCTGATGCTTTGATCTATCAGCAGTTCTTAGCTGAGGATCCCAGACTAAATTTGGCCGATAGTTGCAGTTTCTTTCAACACTGCAGTATCATCACACGATGAAGTGCTGCGCTGTGTACTCCCTGAATATTACAAGAGAAAAGATTACTTCTTTGCAACTTACTGGTGGAGTTACTGCGAGTCCGTTGACATGCAAATTTACTGTGCAAAAAACCATTTTGTATTTCCAAAGGCCTTTCCTTACCGGTTGGCTTTTCCTAAAAAAAAAAAAAAGAAAGAAAGAAAATAAATAAAAAACCACACTAGTGCTATGCAAGAAATTCTTGAAAGTGATCTAAACTTAAAAATAAACTTTCTCCTAATTTGGCTTGCACAAATTTCAGCCTGAATCAAAAAAACATGGAGCAAAATTAATTATTTTAAATAAATAGGATGATAAAGGAGAATGCAGGTCAAAAACTTTGCTATAAACATGATTATAACTTGCCAAAGTAATAAGATAGAAATAGAGTCTACTCTTTAGTCAAAACAGACAGAAAATTAATTGGACACCCCAGTTGGTTCAAACAGATTCGTATTTTGATGTATGGGTAAAATATAGCCATGCTTGTCTAATTTCTGGAGATAACTGGTGCTTTTAGGTATTCAGTTTCCATCACCTTAGAAGGGTGCTATTTCCAAGAGGAAAATTCTTAGGCCCAGGTTTGTAATGGTGGCTGGGTGTTTAACTTCTGATTTCAGAGGGACAGTTTTTAGTCAAAATACAATCTGGGTTTTTAAAAACCTTTGAGGACTAGGCTTTAGTGTTTTCCAAAACTTCATCCCCTTCAACTTGGAAACTTGTAGTTGCTTTTGAAAATATGGACGCTAATTCTAGCATTTTAACACTTGTAGATAAAACACTCAGGTTTCTAAATGCAGGTTTTTAGAACAGTTTGAAAATAAATAAATGATTACATCTGAGTAACAGTTGATGTTAGGTATGATTTCTGGATGTGTATTGTTCCTGAAAGTCCTGCTTCTGTTGAGACACAGGGAATGCCGTTGATCCTGAGGGAGTTGTAGTTAAAGGAAGAATAGTACTAAATACAGACAGCATATGGAAACTGGTTGAAATATAGTAAAACTCCAAATATAAACGGGGTTTGCTCAGTGATATTCTGCAGAAGCTAAGAAGGCCACAAGAGCAGTATCAGAACAGGATCTATATGTTCGAATCTGTATGAAGCCAACCAAGACAAACACTTTCTTCCAGAAGCCTGATTTTAGTAGTGCTGTTAGGGGATATCTCAAGAACTAATGAATGGTAATTTTCCTCTTCGACAGCAGGTGGAGGCATTGCCAAGTAGCAAAATCCTGCTAGAGCTTTCTAGTCCCATTCCCCTAGGGAATTTGTCAGAATAAGGAATGCAGAGAAGATCCTTAAAGAGGCGTTTTGAAAATTATTTTGCGGTGTCTCTCCTACCAAGATAGCTAGCTTGAAAAGCCTTTGCTATTAACCTTTAATTAATTTGGTGCAGGCTTGTCTTAAATGCACAGTTTGCCTGGCTGCCTCTTGGATGGTACTATGCTACAAATATTTAATACAGGTCATCTCTGGCCACTTAGGCGTTTAAAGGAGAGAAAATAAACAAAAATCTTGGCAGAATCCAGCAGACGTCTGGGTGAGAAAGTTCAGTGCCATCCTAGAAAGAGGAACACTCTACTCAGACCTGATAGCGGCTCCAGTCAGGGGTGTTTTCTCAGTCTAGGATTATATCAGAGCTTTTTGTGTGACCCTATCACAGATAAAAAGCAGAAACTGGCTTTTTTACTTGAATATGAAGATCTGAAGCCTGCAACAAATCTCTGACTGAGGTCTATTGTTTTCAAAGTGGTAAATGTGTGGTAGGGGACTAACTCAGTCTAGTCATCATCCTCGAGTTTCCTCCAGAATTTGCAAGTGAAAAGCCTTTGGTTGCCATCTAGTTTGGGGTGGGGATGACAGGACAAGAAGCCTGAAATGAAATGTGTCTAATCCAACAAAATGGACTCTGAAAGAAAGATCAAAAGGGTTTTCCACCAAGAGGTTTAGTGATAATCTGGGGTTGTTGACCTGTTAACGCTGCCTCCTCTCTCTCTGTAGCAGACTCCAGTAACTTTCACTATGGGAATTTTCTAGTTTATAAATCCTAGATCCACAAAACTACTTCAGTACAGGGCCTGCTCTCTGGCTGAAAGGCTACTTCCCAGAACCTTCTCTTCTCCAGGCTGAACAACCCCAACTCTCTCAGCCTGCCTTCATAGCAGAGGTGCTCCAGCCCTCTGATCCAATTTGTGGCCCTCCTCTGGACTCGCTGCGACAGATCCATGTCCTTCTTATGCAGGGATACCCAGAGCTGGACGCAGTACTCCAGGTGGTGTCTCATGGGAGCGGAGTAGAGCGGCAGAATCAACTCCCTCAACCTGCTGATCAGGCTGCTTTTGATGTAGCCCAGGATGTGGTTGGCTTTCTAGGCCGCAATCGCACATTGCCAGCTCATGTTGAACTCCTCATCAACCAACACTCCCAAATCCTTCTCCTCAGGGCTGCTCTCTATCCATTCTCAGCCCAGCCTGTATTTGTGCTTGGGATTGCCCCGACCCAAATGTAGGACCTTGCACTTGACCTGGTTGAACTTCATGAGGTTTGCATGGCATCACCTCTCAAGCCTTTCCAGGTCCCTCTGGATGGCATCCCTTCCCTCCACCATTTCAACTGCACCACATTGCTTGGTGTCATCTGCAAGCTTAGGGATTTAAGGGATCTTTCCTTAAATCCACCTCTGTCTTTGGTTAACTTGCAAATGGAAAATTAACATTGGAAGCCTACGTGTTTCTAAAAGGAGGGGCTTTACAGCCCTTGCTCGAATTTCCCAGGGCCTTGGCTTCCCCATAGTCTCTGTTTATCTGGGAAAAAGCTATGCTGAAAGTCACCAGAGTCTGACCACAAGAGGTTTGGGGTTTTGTCAGGAAGCTCAAAACCATGTTCTTCAAATGAGCACAAATTCCCCTTCTCTCTCAAGTAAATGTTCTCAAATCACACCACCGTTGTGAGAGGGGACCACAACTTTCATGCTTACTTTGCTAGCCGTCATCATGTTCAACAGCCGCGTTGTTGGGTGAATGAGAGGTTCAGACTCCTTGCTGGGTGGATCTTTAAGTGATTGTCCATTTAGTGTTAACAGTTCATCCCTTGGGCTCAGACGACCATCCCTTTAAAAAAGAAAAAAGGAACATGCTTGCATATAATTATACAAAGAACAATATGGCACTATTGTGCTACATGTCTTGCTAGCTGAGGTGTTGGCTGCAATCATCCCTTTGCTTTGAACAGAACTGCCATGAGATGTCTTGATGTGTGATGCACCCCATCCCCGCCAGGATTTTTTCCTGTTGCTGCTCTCTTCTTGCTAAGTCCTAGCAATCAATGGCTGCCTTTCCACATACAGCTTACATCCAGGCTAAAGTGACAGCATAGAATAGCCTAAGCCAGGCAAAATATTCCTCCTTTCTCATCATCTTGCATTTGCAAGTTGATCAGAGGCTACGCTTCACTTTGTTTCAGGAATTTTGGCTCACGTTGCTTTCCAGTGGCCTTGCTATGCTGGTAACATCCGATATTGCCCTTTAATAGGGCAACTAGGAAAACACCATTTGAAAACTTCATGTTATATACAATCTTTCATTCTTCCAGGGTTTATTCCTTAGTGTAATTGAGAAGCATTAGATCCCTAAATGGTCACAGTTTTATTTTTCTAGAATCTAGACCTGTCTCTCCAACTGGAGGTGTTGTAAGAAATGTAAACATCATTGCCTTTCTCTGAAAAATCTGTGCAGACAACTGGCTCCCTAATAAGCTTGCTGACTCCACGTGTGCTGTACCTGTTTGCTGTACCTCCAGCAGGCACCTGGCTGCCCATGAACCCTTTCCAGAGAGATGCGCAGTTTGGACTCCTAGAGAGCTTGATTCCTGAGCTTCTGTTCCCTGTGGTTGTACACAGCCTGCAGATGCAGCTGTCCTGATTCAGAAGATGAAAGGTTGCATGAAAGAAAATGTACCAAGGATGTTAAAAGTTACTTACAGTTATCTTGAGCCTTTTAAAGAAATGCAGAAAATGTTCTTGTTCTTAGAACGAGATTGCCTCCAAGTAGAACAGGAACAGGGCTTTAACACTGTGCAGTTGTAAAAGAATGATTGTATTACAGAGTCAGTGTTTAAAAGTTGTTTTCCTTAGGACTTCAGTGGCTTCTGGCTACAAGAGGGAAGTATTAGAATAGAGTGCCCCTTTACATAGAGGGGAAGAGAGCAGATAATAGACTTTTCATAGTAACTGGACAAATTTTGCCTATGCTAACTATTACAAGAATAGACAGGGAGGAAAATAAACATATGTCATAAAAGGAAATACTCTGGAAAATAGAAGAGGTCTGAATGGAAAATAAGTGTATAAAAACACTAGAACCTCCACCCCTGCTGCTGACTTGTTAAGTGGGGGTCAGGGGAGCAGAGAAGACTGCAGCAGTGGAAGATGCTTTGTCCACTCCAGACTGGTTGAGGTTGCTGTAGTCTGTGTGTTGCATCTGGAGGGCTAATTGTAAACACATTTTTAATACAGTTATGAATCATTAACATATGGACATACAGAAGGAGAATAATGTCTTAAGTCACATGAGTAAGTAAAGCAAAGAATGGATTGAGTAAGCACATCAAGGACAACACACTTGTCTAGGAAATACACTCCTGCAGCACAAATGCATGAACACGTAAAAAATTTTAAAGAGACAAGGACAGCTGGAAAGTTAGCACACAATTTCTTTTCCATTTGCTTAGTAAATCTCCTAATTCAAGTATTCATTCGTTCTGCTCCCAGCTGAACCCACCTCCTCTGCCCTCGCCAGCCTCTCCATACTCCACATAGTGAAGAAGGCTCTCAGTGTATCCTGGATCCAGGCTTGCTCCCGAGAGATTTGTATGACTGAGGTATAGATTTCTGAAGGGGAGGCAAATTTCATATGTTAGGACAGGCCACAAAATATAGCGGTGGTCAACTGTCTGTATTGCTCCCAGGTCCCCTGGTCAGAGTGGCATAAGGTATTTCTAGTAATCTGTAGTCCTCTGACAGCACAAGGAAAGCTGCGTAACCACCTTCTTCACCATCAGTAGGGCTTAATTTCTGCCCTAACAGAGTTCCTCCAGCCCTGAGGGTTAGAATCATTATGCCCTTTCACCACAGATCAATAGGGATCACATCATACCTGACTGACAGTAAACACAAACTTCAAATTTTACAGCAATGTCAATAAAGGTCATTATGTTCCAGGATGACTGTTCAAGCCTGGCTCCCATTCTGAAACCTGCCAGAGTAAATCTAAGGCTGTGAATGAATGAAGTGTTTAACTTTGAGCCCTAGGCTCACTGCAGGCTGAATTCAGTAGGTAAGGGCTATACTTGCATTGACTGACTTGTTAACTCTGTGGGTTTGCTTACATTCCAGATTGTCTGCCATTAACGAGGAGCGTCTGAATTTTACGAAGACTGTTTTGTTCATGAAGGGTGCTTCTAGTGAGTAACAGGTAAGTGTATAAGCATGGATAGAATTCTATTTTAAATCAGTTTGTTTGAACTCTAGTATTCGTTTTGGCGATCCTATGTTTACTTTTCACCAAAGGTAAATATCTTGGGAAATACATACTTGAAATCAGGACTATGTTATGTTCTTTTTTATCTTATGGTAGTGCTTTGAATTCTTTGGCATGGTAACAAAAGAAAGATTAGAATTCCAATGCCTTAAAATTTCAGATCTTGTGTAGCAAAAAAAAGTGAGCTACCTTTTCTGTTTGTTTGTATTGGTCCTTTGTTTTAGGTATCAGTAAGAAATTACAAGTCAGATTCTGCATACATGAAGCATCCATTAAAATCACAGGGTTTTCAACAGGGTAGTGTGCTTGTTCTAAAATGTGAGAAATGTAAGAGAGATATTAAAGTTTGGAAATTATTCTGCTGGTTGGCGAAGTATTTCGAGACATCAGCTGATCATGGATTGGGGCTCTTGTGAAAGAATAATAGTATTATAGAGTCAGTTAAAAAAAGTCGTTTCCTTTTTTCTCTGTAGTCAGGATTCAAGTTTGGACTTGCCAACTTCTCTTCTTAGGAGTGCTTGCTCTTGTGTACTGCTCCCTTGAAATATTTATATATCCTCTCACAGATACTGGTCAGACACACACACAGAACTTTGCATAGTGGTTCTCCATCCTTCATTTTGTTCTTGATTCTAACTTAATGGTGTGCCTTTTCAGACTATCCCCGACTCATCTCTGTTAAGAGAACAGTCATGCCTGTGCCCTTCCTGTAACTTGTTCACAGGGTACAGCTGCTGTGTTCATGGTGTTTATAAAAATCTCCATAATTAATTGTCCGAAAGTGATTTGGCTCTCATCAGTTTCACAGGACATCACAGGGTGCAATGGGTTTGGCTCTGAGGTTTTTCATTGCAGCACCATGTAAGTCCTTTGGGGAAGACTTTGTATTTTGTACAATGGGAGACATGCTAGTCTGGAAATTCTGGGTTGTATTGGGACATACATGTGAAATGACACCAAATAAAAACTTTTATGAGTATTCTTTCTAAGAGCAATAAGTTGCATGCACTTAGTCAGAAGGAAAGTAGAGGTTAAATGCATTGTACACAGCAAAAAAAATCTTGGGAACAATTTTTGTTTAAATCTATAGTCATAAGTTGAGCTACATTTCAAATAAGCTCTGTGTATTAATCGTTTCTGCAATTCATTTATGTGAGTTACTTTAAAAAAAAAGAAAAAAGGTTTTGTTGGGCTGTAGGGACATGTGATAAATATCTGTATGTTGTCAGCATCTGCACTTTTTTGGGGCTTGGATATAGATCACTATATTCACATCCAAGTTATTGCAACATGACAGAAAATTAATAAAAGCTGTTCTTTAGAAAAATAAACATTTGACCAATTCATGTGCCAGCAGTCAATTTGCTTTGGGTTTTGTTCTTTAATATGTTGTATTTCCTGTCTCACTTATTATTTTATGCATAGAAATACTGATGATGGTTCCAAGAGTAAATACAGTATTTATTTTGCATCCTCCTCTTTTTTTTAAAGTGTCCTGCTCATTTTGAAAGGTGTTTTATAGCACTGCATGTAGCGAATGCTGAAAATTTGCTAAAATAAGGTTGGCAGGTTTGGTGTGTGGGCAGGTGGATTCTAGGTCAACCTTGCCTACTTAGTATTAGAACATACGTTTAAAAGCATATTTGCTGCCAGTGAATAAAATCTCTCTGCTTATAAGGGGCTTTGCCACCAAGCACTTCAAGACTCTGGGGAAACTTGTATCTGCATTATAATATCTACTCATTGCTGTGAAAATAAAATGAAGGAAGTCTGTGGGAGTGCATTATAAGCAACATTTGTCTTTAAATTGAATCTGCTTGGCTGAAAGATGATAAAAGTCAAAGGTGGAGTTCAAGAGCCTTCTTCAATGCATTTTTGTCAAAGGTGAGAGTAGATTAATTTTTCATGTGTTCAGTTCTGGAAAAGTAATTTGCACGTCCAGGCCAGCTCTCTACTTGTGCTCCCCTTTTTTTGTCATGCAAAATGCAAAGCCTCTGAGGATGTTTTTCTATCTGCCATTTAAAAGATTTCTTTTTTCCTTCATGCTTTCATTAGACATTTCTAGCCCAGAGTCCCGTCTCAAAACATCTAATTCCAGATGTTGTTTAGAAATAAGGGTAACCATGGCATCTGTGGAAAACTGAAAAACTTTTGTGCACTCTTAACGTAAGACACAGTAGTTAGATTGTCCCTGAAATGAAGTGTTATACAAGTCTAGTTCAAGTAAGGTCTTTGACTGAGTTAACCAAGCGTATGACAATGAGCTGATTGACTGCTGTTTTAAAAAAGAAACAAACAAAAACAGCAACAACAACAACAAAAAAACCCCCAAAAAATCTAACAACAGTACAATAATGAATTTAAATATTTAGCTTTTCTGGCCTCCTGACTGTGAAATGGCTGGGATTTCCAAGTGGAAGATTAAGAGAATACAGTCTTTAGGGATTTTCTTCAAGAGTATTTTTTTTCTGGACCAGTTTTAACAGAGAAAGGGCCAGAGTCTCTCTGGCATAAACTGACGTGACTCCACCGATTCTGATGTATCCTGGCTGATGTCTTGGTCTTTTCAAAATATTTGTAGTAGATGTAATACATTTTCCCAGCAGCATATTCCCTTTGCAATTTACAAAATGGTAGAAGCTAGAAAGCCTTTGGATGATGCAAGAAGCAGGGTATGGGATTATGGTTCTGCCCTAGACAGACGATTCAGCACATCAAATGTTACAGACGGACCTTTCCACCCATCATCTGGCCTTTGGTATGTTTTTCTGGGAGCCTTTACCCTGGCCCACACCTTGCAGCACATGCTGTCTTAATATAACAGCCTTTTTCCAAACTTGCTCTGGGGACAATATGGCCCCGATATCACAAAAGCAAGAAGTCCAGGAAGGCAGAAAGAGAGAACAAGTAGGAAAAGGGAGGAGAACACATAAATGTCTAAAAAAATGCAGTCTCTTCTCCTGGCTTTGTTTTTCCATCCTGTCCATAGGCTCATGTTTGAGACATTACAGTCTGTTGCTGTGATACTTGACCTGGTACCGAAGGGCCAACTAACTGGTGTTTGCATAAAGGCGAGTTAATAAAAATAAATTCTGGTGATGACCAAGAGAGAAAAATGACCTTTTGCTTTTTTCGTCCTTCAAGGACAGGGTCAGGGACCAAAGGAAGCAAGGAAAGAGAGGTTTCTAGAACTGAATGGAGCCATACAGTCAGATCAACTTGGATCCAATGTTTGTATAACGAGTCAGCCTTTCCCTTCTACAGTTTATTCTAGATGCTGTTTCAGTCCTGCTACAAGCCCCTCTGGCTGGTAACTTTCTGTGCTCCCAGGGCACTGGTGGTGCAGGGAAGAGGTAATGGAATGCTTCTTGAAGCAGCTCTCAAACCCATCAGAGTCTGCTGTTCTCTGAAGAATAGGAGTTGATATTATCTAGTCCTGTCTGTTACCCCTAGGACTGGCATAGTTTCTGTCTTTGTAATGGCACAAACAGGCAAGGCCATCTTCCACAATGTTTGCTGTGTCAGTGCACAAGGTATCAGACACTGCTTACAATTTTTTTGTTTTTCTTTTCCTTTCAGGCCACCTGAAAATTGCTGATTTTGTGAGAAGCGAACTATAAAGGAGATTTGCTTGTTTACATGCTGACAAGCTGCTCCAGCTCTGTTCATACCAAACTAAACACACCTCATCTTTGAAGCTAAGTGGTCCAGGACCTGGTTGAACAGATGACACCCAAGTAATCCTGGGTGCTCTAGACACAATAAGCAATAGTCAATATGAGTGAATATTGAAACACATAAACCAAATGAATTAAAAGACAGTTCATCTGCTCTCATCATTGCTGACAGTACATTAGAGAAGGGAAGAATGTATCTTTGTTATTTAGAATATATAATGAAAGGAGATGCTTTGAAGAGGATGTAGAGATAATGAGTAAGACTGAGAAGTTCTTTCCCAAGTACTCATAAAGCATAAATTGTTATGTGCCATAAGATTTTGATACAGCTTTTCTTTGTCTGGATGTACATGGTGATGTATTATTTGCTTCTACTGCTTTCCTGTACAATCAGCCAGGCAGGAGGAGAGAGGTGGCTGGGAAGTTTATGAAGTAATAGTCCTTAGTGGGAACATCTCTACTTGCTTTTCTGCTGAGCAACATGCAGATGAATGAAGGTGCTGTTGCAACGCACAAAACATGCCGAGAGCACAGAGAATAAAAGAAGGAAAAATGTGTCACTTGATAGGAAGTGGGGAGTAGTAAGGTGATGCACTTTGCTGCAGATACGATTCCTTTACTTTTCCTGACTGTTGCTTTCTCTTCCCCTCACTTCATTTGCTTTGAAGTATTCCATGATCAACTGTTTCCTCTTTCCTGTGTTTGTAATTCCACGCTCTCTCTTCCCTTTTCCCAGATTATCTCCTGTTTTCTTCCATTCTCTGTATGTCATGGCAGCAGCTTTTCTGGGACAAAAAATGACTGGAAACAGGACTCCAGCAGGGTAGTGAGATATCTGTGGCAGAAGGGTGGGCTGAGGTCAAAGAAGGACATAACCACTAAGGCCTGTTACACAGGGCCCTATGTGACATAGAGTGGCTGTGTCTTGGCAGGATGTGAATGACCATCTGGTCATCCAAATGAGGTAACTGCATAGTTCATATGGATGTAGCACTGACTGAGGTTTTTGCTCTGAATGTAATGAATGACTAAATAGTTGTTGTTGGGCTCCTATTTAAGTCTTCTCTCAACCTTGTTTCTTTCCACCTGTTATAACTTCTGTGCAGATGAAAGGTCAGTCCTTGCAGTTTTACATGTTGAGTGTGCCACCATGCCACATACTGTTGGAAAGAAGTTGCCTAGAAGATGCAGGTACGGACTGAAACCCCTTCATCTGGTACTGCCCACATATCACAGTAAAAGTGGTAGGCAGCATCACAGTTAAATAACGTCTGTCGTCTGCCTTTTTGGTTCACTAGTGGTGTAAATGCAGACTATGGATGCTTTGGTTAAAACCAAAAATATCTGCACAGGTACAAGTCATTTTTTTGCATCTGTGGGCCAGCCTTTGCAATACTTCTCACACAAGCCAAATTTACGCAAGATAGAAGGTTGTGGTCCCTTCCCACACACATGCTAGCATTGCGATATCAGTAGGATTATAGAGGAGCAGTGATATCAGTTGGCAGTCCCACCCCAATCAGGGTAGTACTGTTGGCACCAAAACCTGTGCATATTTTGGTGAAAAGAATAATGAATAAAACCTGGTATCATCAGAATTTCAGCCTTCTGAAATTCCCTGGTGTATAATATGATCTGAATTCCAGCTCAAAATCTTTTCTACAGGTAGTGCAATAAGAACAAAGCGTTTCTGTGGTGACTGCCTGGACTCTAATATAGGTTGTGCTCATGCTGCAGTGCTTCCCTCAATGTCTACAGCAGTGTTTTCTATTGAATACTGAAGTGAAAGGAATTGATGTCATGATGCATAGATGCCCTCTCTTCAAAAATCCTCCTCTCGCCTCTCATTTCCTTGTTGTAGGTAATCCTAAAGATTTTGAAATCAGGAAAACGTGACTCTAATACATATGCAGAAGTCCTGAAACACTGTTTGATTTGCTCGTGGTTTATGCAATAGTGAATCCCATGCAATCAGCAGAGTATGGCTCAGAGAGATACTTAAATTTTTGAACAGAAGAGAGGAACTGGTATTTGGAATACTGACATTCCAGGCTTCCCTTTAGCTCTGGAGAAGAGATGCACTGGGAGCATTAAATCATGTAGCACTTTTAAACATTTTTCTCTCTTTCCAATGTGGCAACAAAAATTAAGTTGTTCAGTTCTGTGGGAGTTATTAGCACCTTCAGAGTCATGCTTAGGGCTGCAGGCACTGGAAAGCAGAATAATAGTGGAATATCCTCAGCAACACCACAGAAAGAATGGAATCAATTTTCTTGAACAAAGACAAGGATCCTTCAGCTCTGAGTCACACATCATGAATTTCTGAAGTGTCACGTGGAGATGGAGAGAGTGAGCGTTAGGCTGGGACTTGAAAAATGCTTGTTGACTCCTTTCTTAGAGAGGTTTTAAGCTTAAGCTCTCTAAGGCACATGGTACAGGAAGATTGTTCTGCCAGGCTTGTGCCATATGGAAGACAGAGATCACTGCTTTCATAATATAGGCCAAAGCCTCGGCAACAGTAGTACAGGATAAGGTCAGTGTAGCTGTTACCAAAGTTCATCCTATTTAGCATGCTGAGATAAGACTTTTTAGAATCACTCACTGATCCATGACTCTGAAAGGTATGAAAGATTAGCAAGTAGCATCTGAAGAGGTTTATATTGCTATGAGACCTCTGGAGAGGGAATTTACTGTATCCCTTGTCTACAATGGCACTAAGCAACCCAAATGCTGCTGTAAGGGACTGGGTTGCTGACTAATTTATGTCACCATCCATCCAGGCTCCTGACCCATCCTATTCAGTGGCACTAACACTCCAGCCTAAGAGTGCATTTATACCCTCACCAGTTACATTTTATCTGTGCAATGGCGTTAGTTATGAGACTTACTCTGTTCCCCAGATCCCTATTTGAGCTGCTTGGCAGCTATAAAAGCAAATGGTCTAAACTTACAGTCTGCAATAAGATACTGAGTAGTTTCATATGGGTAGGGATCACAACACTTATTGGAGCACCCCATATTTTGGAGGTATGCAATCAAGTAGACAGTGGCAGCTGACACACACCTAAGAAAATGCTGCAGCTTTATTAAAAGAGAAGAGGGGGGGGAGTCCACAGAGGCCAGCTCCTTCTTCTCTCACAGAAGGAAATCAGCAGAGTGCATATGGACTCTTTCCAAAAGGGAGGAGGTGATATGGTTTTGCAGGTGACTGAGTGTATTTTGGGACTTGGGTAAGTGTCACCTATTTATATTTTCTGTCAGTATGAAATAGAAAATTGGCTTGGTTTTGTCCTCATGCTGGGACTTTGCCAGGGGCTGAAACACCTCACATCCAGGTCCTGCTGCGGTCTTTGAAATATTGGGCTGCATGCTGTGATCATTAGCAAGAAACTCAAGGGGTACGGGGAGATTCTGATTTTCAGTAACACTGTGTTTTTTAGATGTAGAGGTCTAGTTTTAGCCAAGTTCTGTTAAAGGTATGCAAAATAAAATAAAGTATATAAGGAAGAAATAATACAGATGAAAGTGTCAGTTCTTTCACATAAGCCACTATTTTCACAGGTAAAAGGCATATAATAAGGGAGGTCCCAGGAGGACACAAACTGTATTGAAAGGCGTGTCGTACTTGCAGTGAGGTCCCTTTCACACATCTCACCAACAGGTAGAGAGAAAGTGGAAAAATTAGGATATGTCACTGAAAAGGAACTTTTTAAAAGCATCTAAAATATATTGCTCAGACTGAAAAATTGTTCAGCTCTTTAAGGTTAACATAGTTAGTTCTTGAGTAAACAATAATGTTGTAATATGAGGCTGTTAAGAGTTTTGCATCTCTAGGAAAAAGTGACTCCTCTGGTGGTTTTAGAGCCATCACTACCTCCTTCCTGAATCAGGGAGAAAGAACATCTGTCTGCTGAATCTCCTGTGTCTTTCATAGTATTAATAAAATTCATACTTGCATAGCTTGTGAAATCTCATGGTATCACACTTTACAAATGCACTTTACTATAGTGACAGTTTTATATTCTGAGCTGAATATTATATTACAGGTAGAAAGCATGGAGAGTGGCCTAGCAGTCACTGATTTCAGCAGAATGTCAATCAGCAGAGTGCAAGAGCGCATCAGGAAAGCTAATACATTTTCATGCTGTTTATACAGAGCAGGAACGCTGCTGGCTCATAGACTCTGAAAAAGCCAAGTAGAAGTCTCTGTTCCTGAGAAATATCAGTTAATCCCTTGAGGAACTACTGCAATGGGAAATATTACAATACACTGCACTGAGTTGCCTACCTTGGTGAGTAACTTTCTTCTCATGTTGTTGCAGTTTTCATTTGCTGCAGCTTTGGACTGGACCATGCTGGTGATCACACGCGGAGGATCAGGTGGGGTGTCTTCTGTCTCTGATGTGTATGGCAGTTGTGTTCTAGGACAGCAGTCAAAATCCTCTTGAACCCAACTGGTAGAGATCTCAAAGGGATCGGGGCATTTCTCATCAGGACTTGACCCATCGTCACTGTTTTTGGCGTTGCAAAGTATAAGTGATCTTGAAATGGAGCGCAACTTTCTTGACTTCCTGTTCCCAGAATTGCTCTTTCGATCCATCTTCAAAGAGCTGGTGGTGCTGCTCTTTTTCCTATCATTCTCCCATTTATGCGGCATGATACTTTCAATAACTTTCTCCGCTTCTCTGGTGCTAAACATCCTCCAGGAAAGGAAATATAAAAAGTAAGTTGTAATATACCCCACTTTCTCCCACTTAATAACCTACACTACTGAAAAGCCCTAATGAATAAATCGAATCAACAGAGCCTTTCAGTCTGCTAACAGCCACGTGATATCTCATGACTTGCTAATTCTGTTTCTGTGCAGTGCTCTACTAAATTCTCCTTTACCTTTTCATTCTCTTCCTGTGCTCCCCAAGCACAACGGAGTGCTTTTAATAAATGTTTTTGATGCTTCCATTGTGCTGCTTCCTTTGGGCTTCTGCTGAATTTGCATGTTGCAATCCCAAATTGAAAAGGAAGCTACTTTAAAAGCATTATTCTATCCTTCTAACATTATTTGGAAAGAGGAAGCTCCTTCTGAAGTTTGATTCATGAAACCACTATAATTCAAAGAAGATTAATCAAATTGTCGAGGTTAAGTTCTCCGCCTGGCACATCTGATTTGTAAGTGGTTTAGCAAAAGTAGATCTTAGCCATGAGAGAGTAAGGAATGTCAGGCTGATATAAAACTCCTCCTACTTTTGCAGACCAGAACTCACTTAAGACTGTGCATTTAACAGTAACAGAGAGATCCAGTGAAGCACTTAAGATGTGAATATCTGATTAGGGATTGAACTCTATAAAGGAATACAGCTCCAATACATCAATCAAAAAGTGTCCCATTACAGAAATGGTTTGTTTCAGCGTATGATTCAGCATACAAAATTAAGAGACAATGGAAGAAATGCTATACAATCAAAATGTGGCAAAAGTTGGAGCTTTTGTAAAATGAGTAAAGTAATGAGCATGTTATGATAACAAAGGGGAGCTTTGTTAAACTGTTTCTTTTTCTCTCAGAAAAGGTTTTCTAGAAGTATTATAGTAGGTATGTGTCAGTGCTGAAAATTCAGTAAGAAGAATTCTAAATTAATTACTTTGGCTTTCTCACTTAGGTTTTATTGTCATATTTATTACACAAACTTTTCTATTCTCTTCACAGTACCTAATTGATGGAGTATGCTGCCATTCTAGAGAAAACACCAACTGAAACTAAAGGATTTGCATAAATCAAAGATGCTATAGGTATTATACACAAAATTGAAAATCTATGTAATTTGAAAAGCACTTCTCAAGTATACTATTGAGAGAAAAAGTTTTTACATAGTGCTCTAAACTGGGTTGTTGTTTGTTTTGTTTTGTTTTTTTTTCCCCTGCTACTATGCAGAATTAGGTATGTATTTATGCACTTTGTACCTGAAATGCCACTGGTGATATAGAAATAGAAGAAGGCAGATTTTCTAAAGACTCGTTACAGCCACAACAGTAATCGTGGGCCTGCAAGTTCTGACCAAGCCAGATTCATATAATAAGTCCAAGCTAACCTTATAACAAATCTGCAGGATTGTTTTTCTTTCTGTTTTTTTTTTCTCTCTCTCAAACAAATAACCAGGAAAAACAAAAACAGATGATAAACATTATGCCATTGAGTACCTGTCTAAAGGAGCTGTATGGCATTGCTGGAGAAATACACCATTCAGCATGAATCTGAATTTGTTTGGATTTGTAAAAGAAAAAAAAATTGCACATAGCTTTTTCAGGAGCAGCAAAGAGGTGCCTTCATCTCCCAGGGGGATGGATGTTTATTTGTGCAGTCCTTTCTGGCGTTTTTGATAGGTAATGCTCCTACAGCCTTCCGTCATAATTTATTTTCCATCATACTAGTCCTAATATTGCACTGCTCCCTGATGTCTCTTTTCCAAAACAAAATCCTTAATGCTTCAGAAACTCGTGCCCTGAGTATTGGAACTTGTCAGATTTCCTAGCAGGACACTCTTCCAGGGCAAAGTTTAATCTGAAAGTATCCAGAGAACATGTCAAGTTCCACAAAGCTGGTGTGTTTTCTGCCCATCTCCTGTGTGTCTTTGGGATCTTTTCTGCTCCTGTGGGAGAATCTGACATTGGCACCGAAGTCACTGGACTCCCAGCCTTCCCCACGCTGGGATGAGGGAAGCTTTCAGGGTCAAACTGAACTAGCATATTCTTCTTTCCCTTCAATACACAGAATGTTCTACTTTTTTCTTTTCTCAGACTAGACTCTCTTCTTGCAAATAACAAGATTTGCAAACGTGGCTGAATGCAGCCATGGTGTGGATGGAGGACTGCCCAACAGCACAGACCGCGCTCCCTTCCTGTGATGCAGAGCACACGCTCAATAAAAGAACATCTAAGCCTATGTGTAAGGACACGGAGGCCAGAGGGGATGGGGAAAGGTATGACGTAGATGGAAGCTCAGCTTTAACACGTGCACTTTGTGGTTGACATGGTGTCTTATTTCTCTAGGACTAATCTCCTTTCCTGCACTATTGAGAGACGCTACTTTTTCGAACCTCTATGCGGTAATTTATTTTGAAGTACAGAGATGAAAAGTGCTATGAATTATATTAGAAAAATAATTTTGACAACTGAAATAAGTAGTTGTTTGTGGTGTAATTTACCATTACAAATTTGCAAATTTTTATATGCTTTTTTGTTGATTACATTAGTTAAAAGCTGACTGACACTTATCCCTGCTCATATGTAAAGGCTTTCAAGGTTTGGAGATTTTGTATGTTTGTTTTTAAAAAAGACACTTTGTAGTGTTTTGGTAGGCCTAAAAGTTTAGTCTACCATAATAGGTATGTACCTAATTGCAATTTTTGGGTTGGGAAATTCCTATTAACATTCCCAATATATTAAGAAATTAATCTTGTAAAGCTTGATGTTGCTTTTCCTGTATGTCTGAGGGTAGGTAAAATCGCAATTTGGGACATTAGACCAGAGTGTGGAGTTGAAAAAGCAATAGGATGTCTAGGATGATGGGAACTTCTGCAAGTACCTCCCGCCAGCAGCCGGGTAGGAAGCAACAGAGCTAACTTGCTGAAGATGTGTGGGAAGTGCATATCACTTGAAAATCTGCAACAGGGACTGATGCTCCTTCTGTGATTCTGGCAATCTCGATTAGATACTAGCAATAAGAATGCCAGAAACGAGCCTGACTTGCACACTCAGACCCAAACAATCTTGCCTATGGGGGAAAATTAGAAGAAATAGCACTTTTCATTCAAGGATTTCTATGTTTTACAAACATTTACTGCACTCTTACTTCCCCAAAGAGAAAGAATTAAAAAAAGAGCTATTAAGCGCATGGGTAAGCAGAGGACTTGATAGCTTAATGGTCAAAATACAGCTCTCTCGAGACTGGCATGCTATAATGAAGGATGGAGAGATGCAGGAGCCCTTTCTCACTCTGCCTGAAGCTGCTACGCTTAAGAGGGAGCACTGCCATCAGTAGTAAACGCTCCAAGAGGTGCCTCTCTGATTATTCTGAGTATCTGGGATGCAGGGAACAGAGAAGCACCTGTTGAAACAGTGAAGGAAACATTGTTTTAAGTGCATTCTGCCATCCCACCTCCCTGCAATGCTCCTGAGGAATTTTAGCTTATGCAGAGAGAACATCTCTTTTGCCCTGCTGCATTAACTATTTCCTCCTCCCCCACCCCCACCAGCGCGTCATCAGCTCCAAAGACCAAGTTTAACCCTGGATGACTTACCTAGTAGCTCAAAGCAACCCAGTGGCTGAGATGAAAATAAGCCCAGTAGACCTGAAGACTTCCAGTTAAATACTTGCTCTTGCTCTAAGTATTAGATCACAGCCCAAGTCTTAACTAAGGCAACATCCTTTCCAGAGCTGCTGATTCAGGGTTGCATAAGTGACAGAAATATAGGAGGTACCAAAAACATAGTCTATAAGTTTTCCAATAAAAATATCCAGAAATGTTATTTTACACAGAAAACAATATCACAAGTGCCAGAGAAGCTTTATGATTCATTGCCATCTTCCACCAAATTTAATTCAAGGTACTGTGGGTATGAACAATTACTTCAAAGTCAATTCTCCAAACCATTCATCTCTCCCTCCAGTGCACTCACTGCTTGTCATTTTCTCTTGCCATTCTTATACCTCCAGCATGCCTGATGGAAGTTGTCTGTGGTTTGTAATGCAAACCAAATGTTCCCTCTCTGTTTCTTTTTTTTTTCCCCCGAGATTTATTTTTCCAGCTTTAAGTCTAAAAAGCCCTAACTCGGTCTGTCTTCTGCAAACAAAATACATGATCTGAGCTGTGCCCATTTGGTTCAGATTTTTTGGTTGGATATTAAACTGAGCATTTACAAGATGCAAATAATTTGGTGTAGCTCCCAGATTGAATGTGAATGCTCTGCTGTTAACCAGACAGTAGGAAAGATAGAACTTTTCTTTACTAGCAAGAACAAGATGAGTTTTACATTACCAAGTGCTAACAGCATGATATCTTGCATCCCATTTTAATTTAGCTCTTGTGATCTTTGTCAGATTCACTACTGAGCAGTGCTATTAGCACTGAACTACTGCAGAAGTCTATGATTTCCAGGCAGTAGGAAGAGCTAGAGATTTGGAAGTTTTCTAATAAAGAATAAGAAACTCTTGGAGAGTTGGATTTACTGTTAAAAAATTTTTAAAAAATTAAAAATCCCTAATTGTAATAGAAAAATTCAAAAGGAGGAACTTACAACAGCGAGGCAGACAAACCTGACTCCTGCAGAATGCTGTTCCTCTTCATAGGCCTGGCAAAAAAAGACAGAGTGAATAATTGAAAACACACTCTCATGGTGTCACGTGACTCGGTTTCAGTAATTCTGCTCAGTACATTGGAACGGAGCTATTGTTTCCTAATTGAAGAAAATGTCAGCAAGGATAGATAAACAAAAGCAATGGGATGCAGTATTGGGGAAACTGTTTCCAGCAGGCTCCCAGCTACCCGGAGAAGGCAAGACCATTTAAGGAGTTTGTGTCATTTGTTTTTACCCATCACTCTCTGGTCCTAGGATTGATGGGGTGCAGGCATGTTAAACCTAGTTGAGNNGGGTGGGGAGGGGGGGGGGGGGGGCAGCCAGAATCCGTGCTAATCAAGTGCAGGATTTCCTGCTGGAGCCTGAGATGGCAAGCATGTTTCTCGTAATTTTTAGCAGATATTTTAAACATTAAGCTAGTAAGAATTTCATAGGCCACTTCTGCTCCAGAAGCAAAACATAATAGGAACCACTTTTGAATGCCAAGCCCTTGTATTGGGCACCATGAAGTGACATGGTCTCTTGAACCTATAAGTTCTTAACTACTCTCACCTTTATGGGCTAGACTGCAACTTTGTGATCCAACCTGATCAAGGACTCAGAAAATTGTTGCTTTTTCCATAGAGCATCTGGGAAATGAGAACTATGTCATGGATTCTAAGTTGCCTCAATTACACCTTTCATTTGCTGCAAAGTAAATCACTCACAGTCTATTCTACTATTGTGGCAACTCCCCCCACAGAACACTGCTTGAGTTGCACCTACCATCAGTTGTGGGGGCAGGCAGCCACCTTTCTGCCACATCCCTGGGCACGCTTATCTGGTTTTCATCAATCACACCGTTCGATGTGTCAGTCCCCGCTTGTCAATCCTCAGCTCTGCTCACACTGACAAATAACAATCTTGCTGCAGAAACCTACTTTCTCTTGATGGATATGTGTGATAAGATACATAGGGCATTTGTAAATTTAAAAAAAAATATGTTCCATAACATAAAGAATTATCTCTGAAACAGTTTCTGTTAGTTTATTGAAATAGCGAGGCCTCTTTGGAATGTTCTTACAAACTACAGATCCTATACTTTTCAGGAAAATATAAACAGAAACCTGAATTTTACACATGGCCCTGTCTGGTCATGAAAATGGTCAATAAGAGAGTACTTAGACACCTGCTGCCCTCTGTGTTCTGTGGCTTGAAGGTCCTGCTTTTATTGGTCTGTCACTAAACTTGCAAAAGAGAGAGAGAAATTACAAAATAGGTTTAAAATATTGCAGTAGTATGGTCTCACGTTTAGTGGTCCTGTGACTTCTGGATAAAACACGGACTGTGAAGACAAGCATCTGCACCATGAGAATGATGTATGTACAGGGAGAAAAAGTGAAGATGAAATCTCTCCTCTGTACAGTGTCTACAGGAGCACTGAAACACTCTGACCCTGATAATACCATTGTGGGTAATTTATATTTTAAGTGTTTACAAAAAGGAAAGAATTTAACATTATTTTCCCAACAATTAAATTTTCAGGATACTAGTTCCCCAAAGGAAATCTGTTGTAAAGGAAATGGTTTTAACCTGGATCACTGATGACAATAAACATGGAACGTTACCCAACTCTTTTAAATTCTAGTCTTGTAGAAAAACCATGATTTGAAACTGAGTACTGAACAACAGTTATCAATTAGCTTTCCTGGAAAGGAGAAATAGGGAGCTCATTTTGTGTTTTGGGAAACAGTTCCTCACTGTATTTGAATAGTGAGGAGAGTGGCCTTGTACGTAAAATGGGGTTTTATAGTGTTAGTACTGTAAAAATGAAATATCAATAAGGAAGCAAAGCCACCTACTGTTTACCACTTAACTGTCTTACACTGTAACACACATGTTTTTGTTTAGCAATAGAGAACTCATTCACGCAAAATCTCGACAGCCTGTGAGTTTTGATCCAAACTGATTGAGCTGGAAGCTCAAAAGCATTGGAAAGCTTTTTTTATTTCTTCCCATTGTCACATGCTATTGCATTTCCTGACTATGGGGTGAATACTGTAGTCCCTAAGCCACTGGGAGTTTTGTTCATTCAGAATCTGGACTTCTGCCAGGGCCAGCAGCAGTAACATAAATATCACAAGGAGGGGCTGTATTTTCATGTTGTTTCACTCTAACCTTTTGCAGTTTTTTCCATCTTCCTTGTACAGTAATTGTTCAGTGCCCGGTGGTGAACAGAAAAGCACATTTTTAGAAGCCATAAGGAAAAGGGGAGAGAGAGAGAGAGAGATAGAACCTCTGCTGCGCCTGCCATGTTGCACTAATGGTATGCTTTGATATTGGATACTATGGTCAATCTTCATTACTTAGCTCAAAGTTATTGTACCAGGAAAAGGGCAGTGAACACTGATCAGAGGCTGGAATTTTGTATTAAAAGGTTGAAGTTATGTGGACTCTCCTTTGTAGACAGGAGCTGCATTGATAAAGGTTTATGAGATAATAGGTATTATAAGGAAAATCAGCTATGTTTCTTTACTGCCTTCTCATGTAAGGGACAGGAAAAGAAAAATGCAGTAAACCAAAGAGAGTTTAAACAACTAAAAGGAAATACTTGAAACCTAAAGCATAATTAATGTGTGGAACAAGAAGACAGCAGGAGTCACGAGCATTTTGAAGTTAGCCGTTTTGCCTTTGACTTCAGTGGGGCAGAGATTTCACCCTAAGAGATGAGTTGATGAAAATAATACCTGCAGTTACCGGGAATAGCATGCAGAAGGGGCGGAAACTCTTGCTTCAGAATAAAAGTCAAACAGTACCATTCACAGGTAGAGTGGTCCTTCTGCTCTGGGATAGGATCCTAGTTACCATAAAATGGAGGAACTTTTCTGATGTCTGGAGTTAGTGTCTATTGGAGGTGGGAAGAGGAAATAGAGGAGCCATTGAATTTACTTTTTATGAGAGTTCTTCTCTTTTGCCTGACTAAAATCAGGATGTGCCTGAAACCATA
Source organism: Dromas ardeola (assembly GCA_013398915.1). NCBI lineage: Eukaryota > Metazoa > Chordata > Aves > Charadriiformes > Dromadidae > Dromas > Dromas ardeola. The sequence goes on from VYZM01022807.1 coordinate 322,307, forward strand.
GCAGATACAGGAGCTGATCCCTCTTTTTCCAAAATTATTTTCCATATCCAAAGGTTTGGATTCTAGAGGACAAATATGCAGACTATTCAGTACTAAATATTTTGCCTGTTGCTACTGGTGACAACCTTTTCCAAAAAGGAGCACATAAATTTAAGCAGAACATTAGTACTGGGCAAAGCAAACCTAACTAATGATGGAACTCAGCTTCAGTCCTGATCTCCACCCAACTCCAAATACTGCTTGTGTTAATAGGAAAGAAAGCCAATAGTTTGGAGTGCTTTAGTTTTTGTCCTGTCCTTACATTGCTCAGCAAACTGATGAATTACTTTTACCATAAACACAGTCACAATTTTCACATGTTGCCATATTCCAGAAAACAATTATGTTGCACAGGACAATTCATCCCCTCATTGCTGCTAAGCCAGGACTGGATTAGTCATCTCTGTCTTGGGTTTCGCAACTTTCACTCTGCCCTTCCATCCGTCAAAACATAGCAACATGGCACATTGAATCACCCTCTAAGCACAGTTAATCCAGTATCCTTCTCCAGCAATGGCTAAGAGCAATTGCTTCAAAGGAATTACCTTGTAAAAAAAAAAAAAAAAAAGAATCAAGAGAGAGGTTGCTTTCAGGAAGAGTTTTTTTTGAGCACCTTATTGGTAAGGGTAGGCTGGCACTCTGAGGTTTTGTAAGTATTCCAAAATTGTTGGAGCTTTTTACATTATGATTGGATAGTCTTGTTTTAGCAGAAGCTACAGCTGCCCCATAATGGATAAGTATTGCATTATGTCAAATTAGGTAAATCTCTTTCTAATTCCTTTCATCACTTAGTACCTAACTTTTGCCAGGAAGTACAAGGAATTTTTTTTTTTTTTCTTCTACAGATGAAATGAATCCTGTATAATGTAACTGTAATTTATCCATTTCTGGCTCACATTAAGCTTTTGATTTCAAGAGTATCCAGAGGCAATGAGTTTCATGTGTTATATAAAAATGTACTTCCTTGTAATTGTATTAAATTAACTGCCTCTAAGATTTGTTCAGTTCTTGTACTAGGAAAAATATCCTGATCTTCAAGTCTCCATAGAATCCTTTTCTCGTTGATCTCTGTACTGATGTCATCCTCTGTCTTCTACATACTTTATCTTTTCTTCTGCCCCTCATTTCTCTTAGCTTCATGCTGCTTTCATATGTTTGGATCTCCTCCTTTTTCTTCAGATCCTTTTTTAAAAATCCACTTCCCTTTGTGAACTTTATTACCTGACTTTTTCATTGTGGTGTCCAGCTCTGCAGCCTTCTAGACTGTTTTCCAGTTAATTGCCCTCCTGTGAGTTAAAAAAAGTTCCTAGACCTTGTCTTCCCAAATACATTCGTGTTGCATGACATGCATTCACAATCTGCATGATTACTGACCTTATTCTCGTGTCCTTACTTGTTGGAGTGCCACAGAGATAAGCTGTAAGATATTGCTTATATAGGTTCATGGAAGAGAGTCTAATACCAAGTGTACACTCATCAAAAAGTATTTTTACCTCATCTTGAGAACATATCCTGGAACTCTATGAAGAATATGTTACTGTATACATACAATGCTTTGTTTACAGAAAAAAATAGCCCATGTGATCTACATAAGTATTGTGTTAAGAGTGTGCGATGGAAAAATTACAGCACTATCAGTGTAAAGAGCATTGACTGCAGCCACGGTGTGGTATATGAGGCATAGCAAGAATGGTACCCTTTTAACAAAGTGTTGTAGGTTGTGTTGGTTATTTTACTATTATTGTACTGGGTATATAGACTATGCGTAAGCGATTATGTTGGGCTTAGAGAAACACTACAGAATATTTGTGCCAGCTATGAAGTTGCTAAATATCTGGTATTGAAGAAAAGGTCCATCAATTTTTTTTAAGGTCGTTGACCAATACACCGTTTATAACTTACTGCAGCACCAGAGTAGTAAAAACATTATGTGAGCTCCCCTGTATGGTGTCATTCTAATTTAAAACAAATATTTTTAAAAGTTATGACTTTACCTCTTCTTTCCACATTTGCAGTCACATAATGTTCCTTTTTCATCTGAGTTTGCATTCCTTCTGATTTATAGTCCCCTGAACTGTAGGCTGACATAAGGGGCCCTTTAGGTTGTATGAAAGGAGAATTACCAATTGCCAAAACTATGATTTATCAGGAAAAAAGTAAAGGGCAAAAGAAAAATGAACTTACTCTACATGCAAAAATCATATGAAAATTTTCTCTGTATTTTTCATCAGTTCAGTATAAGAGGTGTATTTAGACCTGTCTAGTTTTACATTTTATTGTGAGCCTGTGGTGGATTCTGTCACGTTCCTTGCTACTCCCTTCTCCTTTACTCCATGAACAGACAGATATGAATGAATGGAAGTACTGAAAAGCTGAATATATTTAGTCCATCTGAGTACCAGTGGCAGAATTTACTCTGTATTTCACACTGTGGTACAGGCACCACTTTCTACAGTAGCCTGATCTCAGTCTCACTGAAGTCAGGGGCTTGTTATCCGTTAGTACTTCGTAGATAGCATGCATGGTCCTGTCTTGGTTGCTGGGTTTGTTGGTTTGGGTTTTGGGGTGTTTTTGAGGGGAGGTGTTGTGGAGTTTTTTGTTTTGTTCTGTTTTTAATTATCATTGTCAGTGATTGATAAGGAATTGTGCAATCTCTTTTCTTCTACAGTTGTCTTTTCAACTTCAAGGCTTCAGCAGTAGCTACTTCTGAGGCTGCAGAGGTAAAGCTACTTAATACAGGCTGCTGCTTAACTCTGTACTTAACAAGTCTTGAGGGCCCTTCACATTTCTGCTGCTTTACTTAATCTCTAAGGCTGTGACAATCAGAATGAAACTGAGTGGATGATTTTTATTTGTGGTGTTGAAGATAACAGTATAAAGCTCCAATGGCAGCTCTCTTGCTCTTAACTTCTTCAATACTGTAGCTTTTAACACTAACTTTAGTCATAATGCACACCGTGTATGTTACTCACTAGCATTATTGTTGACACCAAGATGAGACTAGATTATATTTTACAGGTTTCTTATGGGTGAAACAGTATAATCTGTCACATAAATAGCTCCCTGGTAAGACACAATGCTTCTGGTACTTCATGAGATCTGATGACACCATGCTCATAGGAGCGATAGATGGTGCTGGAGTCAGCTGTAGCATGCTCAACAGTCTGGAATCTAGTGTCTTTGAGAGAGAACTTTTCTTTTGTGTTTTGAAATCAACCTACACCCTCAGAGCAGTATCTAATGTTAAATAGCTTAGAGGTAGTGACTGAGAGAGATCAGCTGAGGATTTCCTGATCTTGGACTTTGTTTTTCCTACAGAATCAAAGGTTTGAAGCCCAGAAGTTGTTGTTCTGATTAGCTAGTCTAATTGACCTGCCAAAGAGGAAAAAAAAATTTAACCTGTAATTCCTGTACTGATGGCAATAACTTCTCCAGGTAAAGCATATCTTTTAAAATAAGCACCAAATTTGAATGTAAAGACATTATTTCACCAATCTTGAAAACTTGCTATCTCATCAGATGCGGTGTTACTCTGGTTAGTTTTTTTAGTTAGTTTAAAAGAACTCTAGTTCTTTTAAACAGCACTGTGTCCTGATACTCATTTGCTTTTATTTCTGTATTTGTCCAAAAGAGCTTGACTGTTACTGTTATGGCACAATAAAGGCCCATGATCACTTCCCCAGGATTTTTTGTGAAGATCAGTAAGGGGGACCATGGCGGGTGGGAGGTGTCATGGAACTTTGTTGCGTGACCTAATATTTGATTGCTTTGGGGTTTTTGTGATGATCTCAGTTTAAACACTGGGGAAATAACTGTTAGGTCCACAGTGTCTGTAGTCCAGGGCTACTGGATAGTAAGTACTTACTGAAAGGACTCTAAATGCATAAAATGGGTAGAGGAAAAATGTTAAGATATTGACAATATCAGTTTAGGCTCAGTATTAATTTGGGCAAAGGCATAAACTATAACTGAACCTTACCAACCACATCTAATACACACCACTCACTATAAAGCAGTAACAATCTGCTCCAGCTCATTTTTTAACAGAACACTGCATTGAGTCTGGAGATCTCCTTCCAGCTCTGATAGTGACCTCCTGGTTTGACCTCAGATAGGTTTACTTTCCGGCACTTCTGAACCCTTGTCCTCATCAATGAAAATGACTTGTGGGGGTCATCTTCTTTCTTGAATGGGCGGGGTGAGGATTTCTCTGAGAAAAAGTACTGTAAGATAATTAAATGTTTTTTGTTGTTTGTTTTTTTTTAAAGGGAAAATGCACAAAACTATTAACAAGTACTCTTAGAAAACAATAAGAATTTGCTGGTGTTACGTAACGATATCCTACACCAACCCATCTCATATTATGCAGAATCTATCACATATAAAGTTTATTTCGTATGATAAAGCATGCAAGTTATTTTTCAGTGTATAGTATCACAGAATCACAGAATTGTAGGGGTTGGAAAGGACCTTTGGAGATCATGTAGTCCAACTCCCCTGCCAAAGCAGGTTCACCTAGAGCAGGCTGCACAGGAACGCATCCAGGCAGGTTTTGAATGTCTCCGGAGAAGGAAACTCCACAACCTCTCTGGGCAGCCAAATGTGTCATACTGTAATACAGACAGCATAAATACTATGCTATAACAGCACTAGGCAAATAAAACCAGCAGATCACATCACAGGTGCTCTGTAATAGCAAAGAGCTGTAAAAGTGATGAAGAGGCCACCGTCTGTTGGGTCAGTCCTTCGGCATAAATTGAAGTAATTTGACAGCCCCGCAGCTTTATGTCGTCTGTTCACAGCCACAGGCTGGTACAGTGGGGGAAGAGGGGAGTGTTTTGTCCCCACCTCCACCCTGACGGCAATCCCCCTGCAGAGGAGCAGCACGGGGTGCTCCGCAAGCCTCTGCGCTCACTGCATCTCCCAAGGGGCTGCCTGCCAGGAGGTATGTGCTCAGCTCGGAGCACACCAGCTCCACAACAAATGAGGTTACACTGGCAGTATGGTTAATATATCATCAATATATATGTGCCATACTAGCCTGCATGTTTTTTTCTGTAGGCTAATACTGTATGAATCAGTTACTAATGAGGCTCATCATAAAGGGTACTATTAAGTGAACACTGCATTAATAATGCTGGCAAGGTTTCAAGTCTACAGATGTTATTTATAGTATATGACTAAACAAATACGTATTCCCTTTGAGGCTGAGACTCTGGAGCAATTTACTGATTTCCTGTATAGGCTAGTTCATACAGAGATTCAAGTAAACAGTGCAGTTGGATGTCTTGCTTGAAATTGTGCTCTGAAACTGTAGTACATAATCGTATTAATGTTTAATTTTAAAATGGTTTGGAAATGTGTATGTGTTTTCAGAGGATTAGATGTTATGTCTATGCAGTTCTCATGGAGGAATGCATTTTTTTGCATTACTTCTTTAAAGAAAAATAAAATATTTAAAGAATATAGCCTGCAGTTACACAGCAGAGTTGAAACGAGTAGAAAGTTTAGAAATAATTCTGGAAAAAAAATGGACTTAGCAAAAGCTAAAAAAAATATTCCTTTTCATCTGGTTTTGAAATTAATGCATTTCTCTTATTTATGAAGATTAATTGCCAGTAAGAAAGATTTCATAGATTTAAAGTGCTTTTGAGTAATGAATCATTTGATTTGTGATTTTGTTTCTTTTCTGCCTCTTATAATATTCCAGGTTTAGAGAGGCCTTCAAAACTGAAGAAAGCTACAAACTCACAAAAATCTCTGGTCTACTCTGCTGCCTTTTTTTATGTGTCGGGAGAAATAGGAGAAATATTATACAGCAGTAAGTGTCCTAAATGAAGGTACTTCCATGTAGAGCATCTCTGTTTTAAGTCATAATGCTGATAATTGAACAAATTTCTACATAATTTTCTACATAATTTAAAAATGAAACAGCGATGACAGTGAATAGACAGACAAAAACATAGTTGATGAAACACCTCTGTTTTTACCTCTTATCTGTTTACACATTGCTTTTAAAGTCTTAAATTAAAACAGTTGAAAATGATACGTACTGACATGCAAAAACAGCTGACTGTATGATGCCTAAATAATTTGCTATAAGAATATCACTTACCATTGCCAAGTATCTTCTTATTTAAGTCCACTATTATCATGTCTTCTTGGTTATGAAATATGCAGCAGAGTCAATTCCCAGTGTGTTAAATACTTGACAAAATAATAAATGCAATGTAACTCCACAGTGTTTGGATATTTGACTGTAACTCCTAAGCATTCAAAGTGACTACTCAATATAACAACTTTTCCTCTGCAGAAAATGCCTTGCTATTTGCCAGCAAATCTTTAATGCTTTAGATTGGGTATTTCCAACTACCGCCCTACTTGCTAGGCAGATGTGTATAAAAGAGATGTTATTTCACTGAATCAACCACTGAGATCGTAACCCTTTTCCTGTACCACAAACAGAAATGTAAAACCTCAGACTTTCCTTTTGGACTTTTACTGACTTGTGTCTGTTGTAAGAAAGCAAAACACAACTAGTCCAAGGGCTAATATATGGAAAATGTGTTAAAATGTTTTAGATCATCTCATGGCTTCTCATTCCTGCAATTCATTGGTTAACTGGCTCGTTCTGTGTTTATGTAGTTGCATGGTACAAATACAACACCTAAACTTCTTGCCCAAAGTTGAAATGATTCATTTATTACTTTTTACAGACACACACACCCCCCCACACNTTCCCCCCCACCACAAAAAAAAAAAAAAAAAGGAAGAAGAAAGAAAACACACAGTGCTCATTTAACCCAAGTGAGTGAAAACGCCTTTCATAAGGTCTGCAAGGGCTTTGGGAGGTTTTTCTTTGGTGAATAAAGTCTGTGTAGTGGAGGGAAGAGTTTTGTCTGAGAATGGCAGAAACCAAGCTAAAGCAGACACAAATTAGGATCCTTTTGCTTTGTGAAAATAAGAGAATAGTAAAGGAGGTGCAAATGTTACATCAGGTCACTTGAGAGGGATTAGTTGTTTCAGAGAAGTGAGTGGAGGAGGGAGGAGGTATTTTTGTGAGGATTTGTAAGGCTCTGCTAGTGATTTTTTCTCTGAAATTAAATAATTTGTCAACGTTTATTTATGTCTTTTTGTGAGGTAATTACCCTAAATAGATAATGTGTAGGCTTTCCATCTTTTTGGTACTTATAAATATTAGTTAATTAAATGTTATAGCCACAGTGGAGAAAGCACAACAGAAATCATGAGTGAGTGCCATACGAAGAAGTGGAAAATAGGACTGAGTAAAGACATTTCCTCTGCTCCTTTTTCTATACTGGAGAGAACAGGGCTATGTGATAAGTCACTGTTCCATAGGATGTACCACCCTGATTTCTGATACTGGCTGTGGATCCAGCCACTGTCAGAAAGAGGGAATTACAATGGGCGACCCTTGTTCTGCTGCCTGTGTCACAGCCATAATGTAAGTACCTCTTGTACACCTCTGATGGGACAGTGTCATTCTGCTGTTGTTCATCATCCTCTCCAGATGGGTATTAGACTTAATCAAATTCTAACCCTAACTGCTTGTTTCAGGACCACAGCTGGAATCAGCATGTCTAGACTAGCACTGATTTATTCCTGGCTCTCAGACCTATGTGCATGCTACTATTCCATCTGCTTCCTGTTAGAGAGGTAATAATGCAATTTCACAGCATAACTTTAATTTTCCTTTTTTCCTCCCCTTTTTATTGTAATTAGAATTTATTTTGCTTATGTGGGAAAATGCCCTGCCTCTGGTTTGGACAAGACTACTGACAGTTCTGCTGGAACAGAGCAAACTTCCAAACAAAAAAAATTAAGTTCACAAAGGAAACAGTTAAATTTTCTGACCGCCTTCACTGTCACAGAAAATGCTAAACACATTTGTAAGTTATATAAAACTGCATCAGTTCATATTTTCCCCTCCTGGTTTCACAGCCCAGAACAGCAAAAGGACCTTGTGACATCTCTAGACTCTCAAGAGTTTAGTAATAAAAATAAAAATCCTCAGCAGAAAACAACACTCCACACCCTCCCGTTGCCGGGCAAATGAGTTTCCCATTTTCTTCACTTATCCTCAGACTAAACAATGTTAAATTTACAAATCTGACATCTATTTATAGCAAGCACTCTACCCTAGGAACCGCAGAGGTTAGTGTATATCATTGTCCATAATCCACAGGGCAGCTTTCAACCGGGCATGTCACGTAGTTAGGAAGGAAATCTCCTGCCTAAATTAATACCTGAGCAATATATGCACTGCGGCATGCTATAGCCCTAAGTTAGGTGGCGTGCATGTGTGGGGGGTGTTCCTCTGCTTTAAATTAACCTCTGATTTTAGTTTTTCTCATTTACCATGGATAGTAATTGATAATGTCAACAGCATCATGCGCTTCTATCAGCGGTCTGTAGAACGTGGGGAAGTGGCCTGCTGTGTAGCTACTGCAAGGGAGGCAAATTAATGGATGTCCAACAGCGCTGATAATCCTGACAGCAGACACTGAAGGAACTAAGTTGGTGAGCTGTGCCTGCCTTGAGGGGAAAGTGGGCAAACGCCATGTGGGGAGCAGTGGGATAACTGGTCTGAGACTGGAAGCAGCAGAGGGTAGGTCAGGTATGTAAGTGTGGGAAATAAATATGTAAAGAAGGAAATTTCTCAAGTTAGGGTGCTAGGCTGGATTTGAGGAAGTGCGTAAAGATTGAATGGAAGGTGATGGGTATAGGCTTAAACTGAGCCTAAACTGGATAAATTGTGGTGCTGGATTAGGCCCTGCAGACTGGGCTCAGGGGAGAGCAGAGAAGTAGTTTGGTGAGGAACTGACCCTTTTCCTTTTTCTCTGAAGCAGCAGGGAAATTACATTCAGGCCTTGTGCTCGAAAGAAGCTTATCCACAGTCTGTATGCCATTTTTCATTCATTCATCTGAAGTCGATATGACAAAGGTCAGCAGCTCCCGCTATCCTTGTTTACCAACTGACGAACTGAGCAGCAGAGAAATTGTTTAGAGGAAAAAAAAAAGCACCTTAATTTGAAGGATGTCATGATTATGGCACCCTTTAAAAATCTTTCATTTTATAGAAGTTAATCTATGCCCCTAAATCCCTTCTCATTCCCTTTTCCAGGTGATTCCTATTTCTTTTCAGATAATGAAAGCAAAATAAGCTAATCTTAAAATGAAGAATATTTTATTGATGTATTTGATGGTATTGTTATTATTTCCGGTGTTATTCTCCAATACATCTTTAATATGGTCTGACATCTTGTTTGCTTTTTTGACCACTGCTGTGCACTGAGTAGAAGTTTCCATTAAGCTGTCCACAGTAACTCCTAGATCTTTTTCTTGAGTGATTTTGCAAACCATCAGTGTATATGAATAGTTCAAATTGTTCCTTTCAATACACGTTACCTCACACTTAACTACACTAAATTTCAGCTGCCATCTTGTCCAGTCCCTTCCTTTAGGGTTGTTTTTTTAAAGTTGTGGCTAAATGAAAGTTCATTGTATGTACTGGTTTGGGCATAGTGGCTAATCTCATCTCAATAGTTAATACTCTCATAACCAAGTTCGGGAGGTACTTTTCTGTTTAGTTCTTTTTTCAAAAGTCTGCCCAGCCATTCATATTTTGTGTTAATGTTCTTCTGGATTGGAAGAATGTAGTGTAGTAATTGGCAAAATCAGGTAAAATAGATTCACCTCACTAATGGTTTGTTTTCTTTACCTAAGTGAAGCTATTAATTATAAATTATTAGATGTTGCCCTGATTTGTACTCAACATGCAAATATTACATAGATTAATGAATTTTGAGATGTAAACCCAATATGCTTTTTATTCTATAACAAGTGGCTTTATCATACCAGGATCTTTATGCAGTAACAGGAACTATATGAGGCAAACTGTTTTTAACTATGGCAAAGATATTTTTTTTTATCTCTAAAACACTCTTTCGAGTGAAATTTTTTAACTTTGATCAACAAGGGAGAAAAGTATCAACACAAAACTTCATAGACTGTTATTGAAGAATATAACTATGGCTATATTTGACTACTAAATTGTAAAGATGATCATTGTTTATTTCTGTGGGGAAAATAACGAATGTTCCTGCTTCCTGCAGAAGCTTAATATCATATTGGATTCTCCCCAGGTACAGATAGCTCTGCAAGTTTAAATATATTTTGAACAGCTTTAGTTTTTTGGTGTTCTTTTTCTCTGTAATTTTGTTTTCATGGATGTGTTTTCTGAACCCTTTAAGAACTCCTTTCATTGCCTATCAGTTCAGCATCAACTTCATTGACCCACCCTCAGGAAGCCTGTTTTAGCTAATGATGCTGTTATGTTGCAGGCACAAGAACTCTAGGTGATGAATACTCTCTTTATGACAGTTACACAGGAGGATTGTGCTCACTTAATTACACTGTTCATTTGGAAAAATTGCTGCCCTACCCCAGCATGTTAATAAGTTGTCTTTCATAGAATAGCTTCAAATATGTTTGACAAATCATTACTTTGCATTTGTACCAATTCTGACAACATCTTTCTTTACAATATGAACCTTGCGTTATTGCAGAAAACCTAAAATTGCTATAGATTACATGGGCTGACCAAAAAAACCTTCACCACTTTTTGGCTTATATGTAAAGCTTAACTTCTAAAACCAAACAGCTGATGTTTGTGTCATGTAACAGGCCAAATATGTGGTATAAATCGACTTTGCCTCAATTCTTTCTGTGATGAATGAATGTTCTGTTCTCAGAAATAATTGCTTAGATGAAAAGGTTACAGACATCAACCATATAGTGCAAATGGTTACTCCCCAAATCCTTGTTAAGCTAATTTCTTAGGGAGCAGGAATTTGTGTTGGTGTTCCTGAATGCTGTATAAAGGCTAGTGTTCAGTAGAAGCCATTCACTAGTCCCAAAGTGTGATACTGTTTAAAATCAATTAGCACTTAAGGACAAAATTCCATAACCACCTAACATGGCACACTCAGTTGATATACAGTTAGATATTAATTAGCATGGTACAGAGGAAAATGGTGAATTACAAGTACTTCTGGAAGCATCAAAAGTTTCAGTGAGCAGTGAGAAGCCTAGGCTATGTTGTATCAAAGGCCATAAATTGTAATTATTGAGATAACTACATGTATCCCTTTTAAACAAATTGTCATTTCTATCTGAAAAAGGAATGTGGAGAAAGAGAATAGATTCAGAGAATTTTTTTATGGATAAATTGATAACTTGATCAAAATTGGTAACTTTATTAATTCAACCTGTAAAATTTGGTGCCATTTCAGATCAAATATATGCAGACAAATTTTATGGTAAATTTTAGAATGCCAAGACACTTAAGAACAATAACATTTTCTTTGTAATATTTCTGTCTCGTTCTTACGAGCACCTAAAATACTTCTTACTATCTTCCTGTAGGAAAGAGTTATGCCTATTTAACAGGGAGGGATGCTGATTCGCAGATATGGTAAATGAGGGATGAAAAGGCACATGATACATGTGTGACAAAGTGCAGAATTATCATTACCATTATCTGTATCAGCTAGGGAAATGGAAGGAGTTTTGTCTTTGTTTGAAACAGTGAACAGAGTTCAAACAAAAAGTTGAAACACAGAGGATTTTTGGCCTAGGTAATCTCTTTGCTCTTTACCTCTATGTACTATGATCACTGATTTATGATGGTGCCAAAAAACAAGACAGAGTTAGCTATTGCCCCTCACTTGAGCTGCACCAATTTACCATGGACATAAGAAATTAGTGTACCCCTCATTTTGTAATTATGATCTGTTATACATTTTACTTCACAATAGGGATAAGCATGAACTTCTAACGCGAGGCAGCTATGCGACCACCTAATCACTGGGTGGCTGCCTCTTCCTCTGATGCTTGTCTCAGGGCTTATCATAGCTGACCACTTTCTTCAAGAACTTGCTAGGCCAGAGTTAACTGCACTAAGTCTACAAGGTTTGCAGTTTTGTACTCAGACCTTCCCCTTTATCTTGCTTCCCCTCTCCAGACAACAAGGCGGGAGGCCCTCTCTAATTACCTTTCAAGCTGCCCATTCTGCCCATCTGCTGACGGATTCAACTGTGCCTGCTTGGGGCTCCCAAAAAATGTTTTACCAATACCACAGCAACCTGCTCAAATTATTATTGTTTGTTCAATTTAAGGCCTAAAAATGTTTTATTGTTTGTAAATATTTCAGTACAATATTACAATTATTCTATTAATATAATAAATATTTCTGTACAATATGGTGACTTCTGCCAGAATTCCTGGTTTGATCCAAAACTGCTGTTTCAATAAGAAAGTTTTGAAGAGCAGATTTCAACAGGCCTTTTGGCAGCAAATTCAGAAAGCACAGTAAAATAGAGTCATGGAATCATAGAATACCAGGTTGGAAGGGACCTCAAGGATCATCTGGCCCAACCTTTCCTGGCAAAAGCACGATCTTGACAAGGTGGCCCAGCACCCTGCCCAGCTGAATCTTAGAAGCCTCCAATGTTGAGGAATCCATCACTTCCCTGGGGAGATTATTCCAATGGCTGATTGTTCTCATTGGAAAAATTTTTCCTCTTGTCCTAATTAGGACCTTATCCCAGAACTTTATGCTACAAAGGTTAAAAGTTGCTTTTATTGCAAATATGAATTATTGACCACACAGTAAAGTGATCTGGGTCCTCTAGTCAACATGTTCTAGAAAGAATTATCACACTGACTGGCTTAGGGGGAACAAAGAGCGCAGCTCATAAAATAGCACATCTCTAGGCAACTTCTTAGTTTCCCTGTAACACTGAGTAGAACCTTAGGTCAGCTGGATTTGAGGACACAGTTGTGCAGCAAGCAGAAAGGGGAATGGCGATGGACAAGAGAAAAAGGGGGCATGGTGAAGCAGTAAGTGTAGCTAGACTGTTATTCTGGATTACTATGAGATACCATGGCAGAGGGGTTGGAACTAGATGATCTTTAAGGTCCTCCAACCCAAACCATTCTATGATTCTACCTTGGAGCCATTTATAATTGGACCTGAATATGTCCCTGACCACTAAATATTACACTGAAAGAACTAATCAGTTCAGGTAGTTTCAAAAGAAACCAATTAATATTTTCAGATGAGGAAAGATTGTTCTCTTGCACATGCTGAACTGCATGTTATTTCTGCATCAGCATTGAAGTACTCAGCGTGTGCATGTGTATATAGTGCCAATTCATTTTTATTTCTCTATATATGTGTATTTATATGGCGAAATATGCCTCTCTTCATGGTCAGTTAAATTCACTGACTATTTGAAAAACTATAATACATCTTGGGTGTTCTGGGTAAACTGATGCTGCCAAAATTGTCAGCAAAAAGACCGGAAAAGCTGATGAACCTTATACTTTTCTCCAAACAACTGCTCAGTTGTTTCTTCAGGATACAGAAGAGGCAGAAAGTCCAAGCAAGAGGAGTGGTGGGAAACCAGGGAGGAAGGATAGAAATTGCTGTCTGATGGGGATTTCACAAACTGCTGTTTTATCTTTTATGGACTCTATAACAATAATCCATGCTAATTAACATTTTAGGAGTGTTAAGAGGTTTTGCGCGTAAAGGAAATATAACTCATATAACAACTTTAATTCAGTGCTTTGCCTATTCACTAGTTTGTTGCTTTCGTTTTGCTTGGGGATTTAATGTTTTTGTAAATTCTACAGGTAACATTTTCAGAAACAGCTACATGCCATTTTTTAAAGTGATTTTCTCAGACTAAGATCTCCAAAGGTACGTACAACCTAATTCCTAATGGTTTTAATGTGAATAAGCTGCAGAAACAGCTTTTCAGTTTCTAAGGACCTGTGTCACTTTTGCAAATGGGACTTAACAGTTGGTTAGGTATTTTTAACTAGTATGCCATATAATAAAAAACTAAATATATCTATAAAAATAAATACTGACATGTGTAATTCTTATGCCCCTCTGTGGGTTTGTCAGACCCACAGGGACAGGACTGTGGTTTGTGGGCTCTTCTCCTAGCAACTCCTATTAACGTCAGAATTACTTGGGCAGCTGCATCTTCATACCCCACACTAAGAGTTTACTATATGGCGCCGTTTTACGTGCAGATTTCATATGTCTGTATCTGGTTATTTGCATCAGCTCTGCTTCAATTTCTTGTTGTCTTACAATCATTTTTAATAACAGCTTTATGCTATTACTTACTGAACTCTGCTGTAGTTCTTCATATTTAGAAAAATAATATGAAGATATGGTCCCTGCCCCAAGGAGCCTATAATTAAAACAAGACCAGCATTATAGAAACATATATACTAGCTGGCCTGTAACTGGATGGTCTGTTTAGTTTTGTTTTGACGTACGGTATAAAACAGCATTTAACAGATGTTGGGAAATTAGCTCTCTGAGCTTCTCATATAAACACACAGCAGAGATGTATGTGTATGAATTAATTTCATCATTGAATGTGGGTATTAATGTCATCAGGCATTTTTTTAATGTTTGTGCCTATTCTACTGTGCTTTGAGTCCTCCTTGACAGAAAATACAGAGACTTCTCTAGAGAAAGCTAAGGGACTCTGATGTAGCAATGCTTTCTAGTGCAGTGCTGATGATTCTGTTCTCTTGCATACAAGACATTGCCTTGTACAAGGCCACCAGTGAAAAAACTGAAGAAAAGTGTCAATTGTTTCATTACATAACCTCCATACAGAGTGCTGACAAAAAAAAACCAAACAAACCAAACCAACCAAAATGGGTGGGTCTCCCTTGGCAAGTTGGAAACTTGGCAAGTTGTCCCTCTCATTTTAAGTAATGCTAACCTACCATGCAAATCATGTAGTTGACATTATTATGGCTGCTCATATCCCTGCTGAAATAGCACACATCCAGCAAGGTGACAGGTCTTCCCACTCCTCCTGTTACTCAGGGGAATGCAGTATTGAGGATTAGATTCACTTTTATTGCTTCCAGAGTGAAGTCAAACCAGCATGAAGAGGGTAGCTAGCAAACTGTGGCTTGCCCTCTTCTGTACAGGCAGGGAAATCAGGCAGGTCAGGCAGAGAATGGAGGCAAGATTGGGGACAAAGCCTAAACCAGAACAGCATTAGAAGAGAGGTGTAGCTGACAAAATGATGCATAGATTTTCTAATTTCCACTTGTATTTAATGTATTTTGCATTTCACATCTGCATTTTTATTTTGTGTCCCCCTTAATTTAGTTTTCATGCATTAAAAAGTGTTTCTAAAGCAACAGCTATGGTTTAAAAGAACCTCCTCCCCCCCCAAATTACAACAGACATGCAATATTAATTTAGGGTGAGTGGGCCCACATGTTATCAAAATCACCCTCTTACCTGCCAACTCCAACAAATTTTCCAGTACTTAGATATTTTCTTCCACTGCTGTGTGGAATTTCTTATTGTAATGTTCTCTGTGCTTTTTTTTGGTGCCTTTCTTTTTTTCCCCCTCAGTTGTTTTCCAGTTACTAAACCTGCATATGGCCTCCTCCTTTGATCAGCTGTCAGAGCTAAACAATACTTCATGACAATCACTGGAAAGAAAAGCAGCCTCTGAAGATACTGATATAATTTGGGAGAGGGAACAGGGACTTGTGCTGAGTGCTAGAAGAGCACTTTATAACCGCGGCAAATCAGTAAGTTTGAGCTCGATGACATGGCAGAGGAGAAGTGATGTGAATTGTAAGTTGGGGAAGCGTGCAAAAGAGGGAAAGTGAAAAGGCAGATTTAAAACTGGATTTTCATTTTCCTGTGTTACCAGTGTGTGAGTTTATTAGGAGGAAGATGCTTTTCTTTGCTGACTCTTTGAATTCTCTGTACCTTTTCTTTACTTCAATATTGTGCTGTTAACGCACATCTGCACCACAAAACATGTGCAGATGTGAGTTCTCTCTGTGCCTTAGGCCTATGAAAAGCTATATTAGCACAGCACTAAATCTGAACTAATGCACCCTGTGCCTCAGCAAGGACTAATAGCTCAGGATCAGCTTCATGCTAACAGCTTTTGGGCTGCCTGGAATGGAGGCAAAGTGAGTTTTATCTTCCCACAATGTACTTTGTAGAGCTATCCATATTGGGTCTAATTTGGAAGAAGCATTAAAAGCTTTCTTAATACATGATTTTGCTTTCCATAGGTATATGTCAAAGTGCTTTGCAAATGAGGCAAGCATCACTGTCCATATTTCATGATATGCAATACTAGGAAAAGCAAAATAGAGTCCCTGCCCTTAGCTACACAACAGCCAGGTCTGGAGCATGGTTCAGATCTCCATTACCCTATCCACTAGTCTCTAACTGGCAGTTGCAGGTTTGTTCAGATTCTGCGCTAATATTCAGTCACATAATTCTTGACATTAAATCTTGTGTTTATCAATAAATGTTCCCAATGGCCAAATTAGAAACACTGCAGGGCATTCTACACAGCCTAAGTTTTTCTAGTTTAGTACCTACAAAATCAAAGCCAGGATTATGTCAACCTACTGTGAAAAATGTGCAGAATTTTAATCTCTATAAATTGGAAAAAGTAATAACAATTGCCCTATAAAAACACGCATCGGTTGTCACACATCAGGTTGCATATATTTATACAGAAAGTGAAAGAAAATGCTCCTAAAGATAATTTCCTCTAAGTATGTTTTGGTTAAGAAGTTGATTGTATGCAATACACAATGTTCTCCGTTCTCCTATGTACCTTTGTTGCTTAACTTTATTTTCCAGAAACAGGATAAAACATTAATGTTATCTCCTAGCCCAGAATTCAAGCCTGATTTAACTTGGTTAGCTTTTGTGGCATTGCATCAGAGACTCATTTGGATTTAAACGTTTCAGGTTGGTTTACACGTGTAGCAGTAATTGTGCTGTTTGGAAAAATGTGGTGCCATCATGTGGACAATATTAAGAAGTGTATAATACAGTTTTTAAAAGAAAAACTAGGTAACAGATAAATATTTGTATTTGATATCACAAATTGGATGAATTATAAATATGTACAATATAAGAAGCTACGTAAAAATCTGTGGGTTTAAAACGCTATTAGGTAAGAAGAAAAATTAATAATGGAATCAGGAACTGTTGATTCAATCGTGTTTATTTTCCAGCAGCTCAGGACGTCCTTTCCCATGAGTACAGACCGATCAAAACACACACAAGTCTCCAAGCCACTTTTAATGAGCACGTAATTCCAACATTATCTACTTCTGTGCTCATTTCTGTATCTGTTTATCTCTTTGGTTTTCCTCTAAGACTTTACAGATCTTGTTTTTGTACAGCCTATGTTGCCTCTCTCCCCCACAGCTGCACACACACTCATACAAACACTATTATCCATAACATGAGCCGGCCAAGGCACTCTGCCCACACAGTTCTCATTCCTGCATGAGTTCACACAAAGCTTTGTTTCAGCAATGGTTTTGGTTTAAGGCCTCTTCTTGTTTCTTAGATTTAACCAAGAGGAAAGAGACTTTGCCAGATTCAAAATAGCTATCCCTAATACCAATAAATGTCCACAATGGTCGAATTACAAACACTGCCATGCACTCACACAGCCTAAGTTTTTCTAGTTTAATACCTACAAAATCAAAGCAGAATTATGTCAATCAATTGTGAAAATGTGCAGAATTTTAGAATTTTAATCTCTGTAAATTGGAGTAATAACAGTGCCTCTATAAAAACATGCATTATTTGCCATACATCAGGTTTTGTATCTTTATGTAGAAAGTGAAAGAAAAAGTTCTTAATTTCCTCTATAATGCCTCAGCTATAACTGACCTGTGAAGGTTTGCTTACGAGTCTGATTCAAAAACTCTCCTCTGTGATACACTCCCCCAAAGCAAACCTGCATGTCACAGAACCGTAATCCGTCTCCTGCTCCAAGACCCTGCATGCAATTCACTTACTTTGTGCAGAAAGAGCCCACTCTTGTGGTACAGTAACAAATGGAATACATCTACATGTAGCTTTACTAAATAGATACAATGGAATGTCGTATAAGAAGATTCTCTGTGGTGTTGTTTCAGCTTCCATATAAAGACAGGTAACTCTGTAAAGTAATGACATCTGTTTTCTATGCCTTTTCATCTCATGCTCTTATAGAAAATGTTCTATAAGAAAATGAGTTCCAGCTGAAATTTTTACTATTCTTGGACTGTTCTTTTTCTTGTGGATTCTCTGGTGTCTAATTAGGTATGAACATAGACTACAATCTTTTTATTATTGGATAAACTCACCGTGTCTCTTATTCTTTTTCTACTTTGGCATTTATTTTCATGAAACTTGTGGGGGCTCAATTTTCTCTGGCAATTTTACCTTGCTGTTAAACTTGGTAGAAATGATTATGGATTGAAAAATTCTGAGGGTGGGAGGCAAATGGAACATGGTGACCCATGGATAAGGCTGTCAGAAGTCTCTAGTCTGTATCACTGTACTCAAATTCTTGATTACTTGGCACTTAAATGTTTAGAATACCTGGACAAAGGTAAAAAACTCAATTTATACCTTTTAAAATTAATTCTCATAAATCTGAAGCCAATCTTGTGATAGAGATGTCACTTGTAATTTTTTAATAGTTGGCAACATTGTGCTAGACACAGCATGGAACAAGATTAACAACCAACTTTCTTTCAGATGAACTTTAAATGTCAAAGTATCCCATGATAGCTCGCATGAGTTTGGTTTTCAGTGTTTTGGAAACCGTACACTCATCCTTTTAAAAAAGTGTGACACTTGTTTGGTTTTGGAAGAATTGGTTAAATACACTCTGAAGGCTAGTAATATAGTGAAAATATATTAGAATTGCTGGATTCTGACATCTTTTGCCATCAGTGCACATAAAAATGGGAAAACGAACCCTTCCTGATTCAAGAATTTTTGATGTTGTGCATGGTTCATCAAGTTTTATTAGTTTTTGCCCACTGTATAACTTCGATGAATTAATGAGATTATGCAATATTACTCATGGTAGAGTTTCATTTCCATTTTTAAAACAAACATCTCTAAAACTAAAATTTGAACAGAAAAATCAAGAATCAGAATTGCATCAACCTCTGTCGGCTGTAGTCTGGGATTTTTATATTCTATGTCTCTTCGCAAAACTCATTCTTTCTGATCCCACCTGAGTGAGGGTGGGGTCTATCAATCATTGTACCATCCTTATCACTGGGATTTCCTGTAGCTATTACCCAGTAATTCTTATCTTCTTCAGCTTTATGGGAGTCCAGATAAGTGTGACAAATTACTTCATATTCTTTCCCAAAATAAGACCTGCAAAGTCAAAGAACAGGGGATGGGCAGGGGGAATTAATATATACACAAATTCAGCAAAACTGCATTATCTGCAAATTGTTCAAAGTTTTCTCATGTTTCTCTTCGCTTACTTAGAAATATCACCATGCACTTTCAAATATCAAATATCAGACCCTTAGATGAAACACAATAGCCCACTTTGTTTCCTATGAATAATTTAGGAATTTGAAATCAAAGGGAAATGCCACCTTTCTAGCTTCAGAGCTAAAGCAGCCCCATCGGTATAAGGCACTGATACACCGACTCAGTATGTACAAGCTGGTTAGGTTCTCATCACCATTCACATCGCCATTTCTCTCTGACTGAGGAAGACTCTGGCTACTTAATAACTGTTTCGGCCTCAAACTTTCAGACCTTGTTTCATCCTCAAAAACCTGATACAAGTCCTCAGTAAGATCTTCTTCAGAATTTAATGGGAAACAATTGGTATACTCTTTAACAATCCTTAATCAATATTAATTTAATGCATGCATATTAATTTGAATTGTAGGATTAACTTCAATTTGTTGAGAGATTGATTCATATGGACATAAGCAATATACAGTTTTATGCAGTGTGCTTTTACTTAGTTCTCTTCCTCCTTACACTTCTTAGTATATCATTTTTTTCTTAAAAAAACCCCAAACAAACAACTATAATTGCTCAAGATACTCCAAGGGAGAACCACCAAGAAACCAGAGAAGACTAGAAGCGTGACATGATATGAATTAAAAAGAAAAAGAAAAAAAAAGAACAAACAAATACGATTGAGCTGATTGTCTGCAGCATCACAGTGGGCACACGTTACAGCCCAGAAATAAAATAAGGGAAAGGAGAATGTGCATTCTTTGTTCTTTTCCATTTCCTCAGTGCATTCCTAAAGCAAGTATCTTGCTTCTTACAGTAATTCTTGATGTTGGCACAACATTATGCACATCCCTGCCAGTTATAAATTATTCTTACCACGTCCAAAAGTTCCTTGGAACGGCTAAGCTCCGATTAGTATGGCAATGAGTAATAATCATTTTAGAGTTTGCCTGGAAATAAAACAAGGGAAGACACTTGACAGACATTTTTACATTAATTTTAACTATTCTTATTCAAATAAAATGCTTTTATTTACTGTTAGTGTAAGCCTGCATTGCTCTGCATCACTCTGAGACTGTTGTACGTTGATAGTGAGATATTTTACACCCTATCAGTTCTCAACACAACTGTCTTAACAGCTCAGACCAGCCAAATGCTTAGCCCTCAGGCCAGACATATTCTCCTGTCCAATACATTCCATTCCACTCCCTTGTGCTGGGCATTTCAAAAAATAAAAGGAAGTCAAGCAAGTAGTAGAGAGTCATTCCAGTGGCCTTTGCCATCAGGGTAATACCTCTTACAATTGATATTTGCCATACGAGAGACCCAGATGGTCTGGGGACACAGCCTAGGTATGGACCTTCGTATTTTACCAATTTGCAATTTTTTATGTATAACAGAATTAATTTTTAGTCACCTCCATTTATCAATACTGTGAATAAAAAATGTTGTCTCTGACAATTACATAATTTTGACTGTGTTTATTAGTAAGCTGATTCATGTAAATGAGTCACAGTTCAAGGCCGTAGAGGAATATTTGTGATATTTGCTATACACCAGCACTTCAGGAAGCTCAGCAGTTATGAGGAACAGGAATGCACTGCATCTGCTTAATGTATTTACAAAAGGTTAAAAACAAAATTTGGAAAAGCATCCCCTTATTCAGATGCCTTGGGGTTTTTTCATACTTTTTAAATTTAATGTACAGGAGTTTTTAAATAATCACAGCTCCTAATATTGGAAATGCAATTTAGTGCTCAGAAGTCCTTAAAAGCAGATTCCGAGCACTGCATCTTCACAACATGATAACGTCAACCTTTAAAAAAATTCTGGTGAGAAAAACTGAGCAAGTCAACTTCAAAATGAACACCAGAACCTAATAACTGTATATGCAGATTCCCTGGTTAAAGAGATTGTTCCTTCCTTCTCCTCCTTCCTAATATTATTGGTCAGAACTTACATAAGGAAAATATGTAAAAAAAAATGGACACAACATTTTTTCTAAGTGCTCCATCTACTGTTTCAATTAAATCTTCATAACATTTTCTATAGTATTAATTTCTTACAGGAACTGGAAATCCTTCATGTTCAAGACGCAGCTGTGGATCCAAGAAGGTAGCTTGCCAGCAAGTCAAATAGGAAAGCTTATCTGTCAAAAATACTTGCTGAAGGTGAGATTTCTTAGCAACTCTTATGAATGATTTATGGTCACTTGCTAGATATAACTGTAAATAAAAATATATATTAAGAACAGTATAAATATAAAGGAAACAAGATATGTAATTTTAAAAAATATTTTTCAACACAAAAAATTTTCTCTTGGCTCCCGAAAAATCGGTCTGACAAACTAAAGCTAGACATACAAAGCCCACAACATAGATCCTATACTGTTGATAAACTTATTAAGGAGATATTCTATATACAGACTGCTTAATACTGATCTAAAATTGAATTTACATTCCAAAGATTCTCCCTCACTGAAGCGGTTGTTGAGAGGGAAATTTTTTTCAAAGTTGTGGTGATTTATTTTGAGTGCATGTGTAATGCGTAATGTCTTATTTGCTTCTAACTTGCAGAGGGAAACAACGTTAACATTTAATAGAAATCTGCTCCCTCAGAATGACAGAATAGTATGTTATTTCTTATACCTACTATAGATTTATCGTCACAAGAAATTAAATCTTCTCATTCTGGATTTATTTAAAGAAAAAGTAACATATCCCTCTCTTCCCCCCGATGAATTCTTTCATGATTCACAAACTAATTTTAATTTCCTTTTTTCTTTTTTAAAATCTCCCATATTCAGTCATTCTGGCTGACAGCCCCCTTGGCCTGCACACCTGATCTCAGGCAAGTTACATAAACTTTCTAAATAGGTATTGCTTATCTTGATTGACGTATGATTCTGAATCTGTTCTGTAAAGCTGATGTTGAACCATTGTACAGCCTATATATAGTGATGAAATGCACACTATGAGTATATGCTACCGTTGCCGTTTGCAACTTTATTGCCTTACCATTTGGTCAGAAAACCCTCCTGTTGTTCCAAGATGAAAGTTTTGCCCAAATCTAATGGGTTCACCCACTGCATTTCCATCAACACTGTTAAAATTGTAAAAAGAAAGAGACATTCAAATAATCAGCTTTACTATTCTTTTTGTTTGCTTGCTTTGGTCTATAGTTAGGTCTTGTGGCAACACTTTGTATTAAGTATACTTTTAAAAAAAGGCAAAATATCTTTACTGAAAAGACATTTCATGCTTGACTCATTGGTTTAACAGAATTGAAACCGACTGTATTGATTACTTTTTGTGATGCATTCATTAACACGCAGGGTGGAAAGATAATGTCCAATGAAAAATCAATGAGAATTCAGCACTGAGGCCCCCTTTAAAATATACTTAATAGAAGCGTCTGAAAAATCACAGACTAAAAGCAGAACAGTGTGTGGTTTTGTTTGTCTGTAACTTAAAATATGTTGCTAACAATATATGTAACTGATATTCAATCATTTGGTTCATTACATCAACATGCATGCTGGTATATCCCTATTTACAGAATGATTTCTGTATTTTACATTAAAGAATCACTAAATTAAGTGCTAGACTTTCTAAGTGTATTCAGAATAAAAAACTTATGTTGCTGATGAACTTAGCAGTCAGTTAATGAGGGACTTGATAGCATTCAGTGCCAATGACTCTAAGATCAGACAGCAGCTGAGAAAAAATATTTTTGTTGCAGTTCTAGAAGGCCTAAATTATACTCTTGGCATCAAAATTCTTCCTTTGGTCTAATCCAAAGTGTTTTGCTGAGGATCATATGGGTTAGTTTGTACTCTTATGCACTGTCATCACTGTTAAATACATGCGCTCAGGCAGAGTCTTCCACTGTTGAGGAGGACCCTGTTCTTCTGTTTCTTCTCCCACAAACAGCTGGAATTAAATAGATATTTGAGAGAGAGAATAGGCTGTCTGGTTAGTGGGTTTTTTTAGGACAACAGAAACACTGCCCACTTCATGTACAGCAAAAGCATTGACACAAATTTCTGCTTCAGAGACCTTATTTGCAGGCGAATGAACAATAATACTAAGTGATATTTGGACATGATTTTTATTCTACAGCTGAAATATGACCGTAGTGCAGTAGCTGCAGCATTTACCAAATGATACAGTGAACTCGATTCTGTTTTCACACGAGTTCTACGCTGATTTAAACTTACTTGGAATTATTCACAGTAATATGCAGAGTAAAATCAAGCTTAATGCATGACCCAAGTTAAAGTCTTTCTTAAATAAATTAACCTTACTCAAATTCACTCGTATATTAGCAAACTTCATTGCATATTTCTCAAAACAAGATACTGAAAGCTAACGTAATAATTGAAAACAACTCAGAATAAAGTACCAAACCTTAAAATACAAAAAGTATTTCGACCCACAGGGTCCACGCTCTCGACGGCGCTGACTCCGCAAGGGGCTTGCAACGATTCGGCCGAATACAGGGATATTTCATCCAGATTAATTGCCAGAGTCAGACTGCCGCGCGCTCCAGGGCAATGCTCCACCCCGGATTTGTTGTCTGGGTGTAGAAGCATCACAGTGTCTCCAAAATGAACAAAGCCATCCTTCGACACCGACAGCCGTATCTAAAATACACATCATTTTTTACAGAATTATCTGAACCTAATACCAGAAGTATTTTAGCATATAAAATGCTAATCCATAGCATTCTTAATGCATAAAGAACACTATTAACAGCTATGCCGTTCTATGTGGAGGCAGAAAGGACTGATATAACCTGCTTTAAAAATTACCTTCTTGAAAAGATTGTCTTGAAGTTTGTTAATTTTCTGTATCAAAAGCTCTCCTCGTTCTCTTTTATGCATAAAATCCCTCAAGCGGTCCTGCTCGCAAAGGAGAGAGAGAGGGGGGGCAGACATGTTATCCAGCACTCACAATCTCAGGTTTAAACAGAATTTAAAGAACCAAGGGGAAACACCGCGAGGTGAACCGGCGGGCGAGGCTCCCCGGGCGCCAGAGAGGAGCGAGGGGCCCGGCTCCACCGCTACCTCCTCCAGGCAGGCGTCCTCCTCCCAGTTCCCGATGAGCACCCCGGCCCTGTAGGCGGCCATGCTGCCGCCTAGGCCGCGCGGCGTCCGCCGTCCCCATGGCGACCGCTCTAGTCAGCGATTGGGCGCTGGAGAGGCAGAGCCCGCCAATCAGCGGGGGCGGGCGGGCGGGAGGGGGCGGGCTCTTACTGCCGGCGGCGGCGCGGCCCGAAAGCTGAGGGAGGGAGCGCGGCGCGGGGGTGTCCTCGGGGAGATCCGGCGGGGAAGAAAATGCAATAAATGTTAAAAACACACGGCAGACCAAGGTCTAGCAGGGACAGGCCTCGGCAAGTGAAAAAAAAATAAAAATACACCAAACAAAAAAAATCCATTTGGATTCCCTTGCGGTTTTGCCCAGTTTGGCAGGAGCTCTGAAAGCAGGCGGCCTGCTTTCCCCTGGGGTGGTTGGGCTGAGCCCTTGTCATGGAATCACAGAATGGTTCGGGTTGGAAGGGACGTTAAATATCATCTAGTTCCAACCCCCCTGCCCTGGGCAGGGACACCTCCCACCAGACCAGGCTGCTCAAAGCCCCATCCAGCCTGGCCTTGGACACCTCCAGGGATGGGGCGTCCACAGCTTCCCTGGGCAACCTGTGCCAGTGCCTCACCACCCTCAGTGAAAAGTTTCTTCCTGATACCTAATTTAATCTAAATCTACTCTCTTCCTGTTTAAAACCATTACTCTTCATCCTATCACTACATGCCCTTGTAAAAAGTCGCCCTAAAGCTTTCTTGTAGGTCCCCCTCAGGTACTGGAAGGCCGCTATAAGGTCTCCCCGGAGCCTTCTCTTCTCCAGGCTGAACAACCCCAACTCTCAGCACCTCATAGCAGAGGTGCTCCAGCCCTCTGATCATCTTTGTGGCCTCCTCTGGACCCGCTCCAACAAGTCCAAGTCCTTCCTGTGTGAGGACTCCAAAGCTGGTCACCTGGCTTAATGCTTATGCCTTTTCAGGCATCACTGTACATGAAAGTACTTCTGTTCCCGGTTCAGTCGTGTGATGGTATAGTTGCACAAGTGGAGGATGCTGAAATTCAAGAATTTGAGCCAAGCTATTGTCTTAGCATGGGGCTTTATTTACAATCCAAGTAGTCTTTTACACTCTGTATTGGTCAAAGAGGTGTATCAGCTTAACGCAACAAACAAGTTCATGACACTAACACTACAGTATTGATGAATATTTTGAATCATAGAATGGTTGGGGTTGAACCCTTAAACGTGACCTAGTCCAGCCCCCCTGCCATGAGCAGGGACATCTTCAACTAGATCAGGTTGCTCAGAACCCCGTCCAACCCGACCTTGAATGTTTCCAGGGATGGGGCATCTACCACTTCTCTGGGCAAACTGGGCCAGTGTTTCACCATCCTCGTTGTAAAAAAAAAATTTCCTTATATCTAGTCTGAGTGAATGCATTAGGTGGATGTTTTGATTACAAATGTTTTGATTTTTTTATTATTTTAATTTTGAAATCTACTATGGCAAGATAGGCTAAGCGAATACGCTATGTGTTAACTTTCCAAATAGCTTAAGCCAATTATTCTCAATGATGTTGTAGATCCTTGCACAGGACATTTAATACCTTTTCAACTGTCATGGTTTTCTTGCAAGCTTAATATTGCAAGGTTTCAATGCTGTACAACTTAAAACGCTTAAAAGAAAATGGGTTTTGTATGGACAGGTGGGCTACATGTTATAATCAGACTGTTTAGACAACAATTCACATGAAACCTGTCTCTTTTGTGTGTGTTTGTGTTTTTCTTTTAACTCAAAATTTATTACACAAAAAGTTATTCAGCACATCCCAAACCTTTTAAGGCTAAATGCAATCTATTTTTGTTCAAATAGCACCACTTCGTGGTCAGTTCTGGTAAACGACGCTTTCCTACACCTTGCCGTTTTAGAAGTAATGCTGAAATTGTTTAATTGAAATAGGGAAGAAATTTTGTTCATCACAGCCGAATATCAAAAGTCAAACACATTTTGGAAGTCTCAGATGTGATTTGAAATCTGACATGTCTTCAGAAAAAGAGATTTAATAATTTCCTGTGTTGCTAGTAATTTCTACTTAGGATTTAAAAGTACATTCATGCTTTTCACAGAGCTAAGGTTTTGATTAGGGTGACTGGTTAATCATACTGGTATACAAATGATGAAGTGGATTTATTACACTTTTGTTCAAAACTGCATAATATATTTGAAGTGAAACAATTTACTTTTGCTTATCTCAATGTGCAATGTCTAAGAAGTTTCAAATCTCTGATTTTTTTGTTTCAGAATGAAGCTACTTTTAAATCAATATTCCATAATAAATCTTTGTTATAAAACTATGTATTATACTTAGGCGTATACTTAGGCGTACTATGAAGAACACATACACTCTGGCTTGCTGTGTATGTAGGTAATATATAGAATCCACAGAAAACTTCCATCCTTTTGTAGCGTTATGCACTATCTGTGCTTAGTTACTTACCGACTCTGATGCAAATGATACACAGAAAGAGGTATTTGTACTCAAAATGTAATTGTGTACAGAAAGATCTCCATGCATTTCTTAGTAGGATTATGCTGTGGCTAAGCATGTCACCTGAAAGGCTTTCATTTCTGATTGCATAGTATTCCATCAAAACAAACAAAAAGAGCTCTCTATAAACGTGTTTGTAAATTGAACATCTTTCCTGCAGGAAAGATTACTGGCCTGTTCAACTCAGCTCAGTTTTCTCTCTAGCAGATAAAATCTATGTTTATTCTAACAGTTGTTTGCGTTATTAAATGGTGTGAAGAAAAGCTGTGCTTGTGAAATAATTGGTCTCTGTTTTGCGTGTTAACTTATGCCAGTATACAAATTGACCAGACTTAAAGATATATGTGATTTATTTGAAACATTAATATTTCCTTTTTTTCTTTAAGTCTTTGTTAAATACAATTTTAGTCTGTGTACTTTCAGAGATTCTTCCCCTACCGTTCTATAGTTACAGCTATTTCCCCTTTCTCTTTTCTCTTTTTTGTTTTTTAATGAAAGTGAACTAGATGGTTGAAAAGACCCGAAATACCATATAGAGCTGTCTAGGCCATTAGTTGACATAAAAGGCCGGGCTGGCTAGGCTTTTAATTGCCTCAATACTGTTAGTAATGTATGAGATAGAGCATGTTTTAAATACTTTAATATATAAATTCATTGGTATGTATCAGTAGTGCAAATTATCATTGTTTAGTCAAATCTGGTAAAAAGGGCTGGAACTGAATGGATATGAACATAAATTAAGTCCAAGAAAGAGGTATGCCATCTTTATTTAGAGGAAGTGACAGAGCTTTAAGTTTTTCTGTGAGCTCTTCCACTCATATACCTTCTTATTTCATGGTGGAAAACATGATTTTTACTTGTATCTGCTCTTTGTCAATTTATGAAATTCTATTCATATTGAAAAAAAATCCTAAAACAATGTTTAATCATATGTAGATTGGATGAGAATATTTTTAATACCTGCCTTTACTGCCTTGGGAGAGTATCTATATTTTTTCCTGTTTTCCTTTGTTTTTCCTGTTGAAAATTATGAATGTGTCAAATTTGATTAACAGTACAGACTAAATAATACTCTACAGGAGTAAAATATATGTTCTTCAGGATGATTTGTCTCCTTTCACTTTATTATTTCACACTAGCGTTATTCTGACACATGCTATGAATCAGAACATAGCTATAATTTTTCTTTGCTGTTACTAGGTTTCTGGCTATTAAAATGATTAATCTGCTTGTTAATAATATAACTTAAGTTTCTTATTCTAACCCATTCCCCAAACACTCATCTGTTCACAGCACAAAAAGAATTAAGGAGTTTATGCGATAAGATTTAAGGATTGTTGTTTTGCCAGAGGCTTGTACTGCTGTCTCCTATTTTGGCTGTGGATTTCAGTGTGGAGTTTTCCTGTAATGCTTGTTGCTGAGAAGCAATCAACCTGTTCATGGTATAGTAATTTCTGAAATGTAGTAATCCATTAAACAGGCCTCTCAGTCTACTTTTTAAAAGAAAGGGGAGCAGGATGCTTGTGTGTTGTATTGGCAGTAAGTTTGCTGATGTAGGTACACAAGTTCAAAGTTTCCCAATATTAGATCTGGTTGAAGACATCCAAAATGGCTATGATTGCTCATTTGGTGTTTTATAACCAAAAGATTCTGCTAGAGAGGGAGGGAAGGGAGAAGGAATAATTTGCAATGTGTCTAAGACTGCCAAACACTTGCCAATTAAAGTTTGGATTGAGTTATCCACATCTCCGTGGTATTTTCGTTCTACTGGTCTCTAATTTAGACTTGTACAGAGCATGCCCTTTTGAGAAATTCCTGTATAATGGAATATTTTTTCTTCAAATTGAGCTATTTCATCATGACTGATCATGCTAGCTATTTGAAGATTTTTCTCCTCTGCCTGTCTGAATCTTATTCAGGAGGGGGGCTTGAAAAAACACTAGAGCTCTGAATCTCTCAGAAAAATGTCATTTCAGGAGCAGTAACTTATAAAAAGAATATAGAAATATTAAAGTTTGTCTCCAAGGAATAACATTGTCTTTTGCAAAGAGATCTTTATTAAACTCTGAAGAAGCTAGAACACTTTCATTGGCAAGAAATAGCTCAGCTGAGAACCGCTGTTTATTAGCACAAGCAGAAACACCATTAACAAAGCTATATTGCTTTTTATGTTTGTTTCTTCACAGGACTGTGCACTATGTATGTCTACCTTCAAGCAACTTAAAAATTCTTATTTTTCAAGCTGTGGAGTATTTATCCAAGGTATCATGACCAGAACAATGAGATTGGCCATGTCATTGGTGAGGTGAAAGGTTTATATTTAATTTGCAGTACTTAATGTACATGATATGATCTCAGCTGACTTCTTTTAAGCACTACTCGCCAGGGACCTACTGGAAGAGACTTTTGTTAAGAGATGTTCCACCCTACTTCCAATATATTGAGTGCATTGCATTTACTGAACTACAAAGTTCTGTCATCACCCACAGGCACTGACACAAAATCATTGTGGGTGAGGCGTGGTCCTATTTATAAAGGGTGGAAATCAGGTCATTGTCTCTCTTGTTTACTGAACTGTTTAAACTTTGGTTTCCATGAATACTCATGCTTGAGATTTTGAAATTTGCTTTTTGTTAGCAATTTTTGCATATAAAAAGCAATAGCATGATTGTCTGTAGGGGAAAATAAAAGCCCTAAACTCCATGACTTTAGCTGACTTTGACTATGGGGGTTGTTCAAACGTGCAGTCCTGCCAATGTGAACCTACTGCTCCTGAAACTGAAAAGCAATGGTTTTGCATGACCTCTTGTGAACCCAGCTCATTCTGTTTCTTCCTACTTCAGGGCTAACTATAGATAGTGTTTAGGGTTGCCTTTGCTTCCCTGTTTAGCCTTGCCTGCAGTGTGATTCTTATCTTCTGTTGTGAATTGCCTGTGTGCATCAGTTATGGCCCGGTTATGTCACTTCTCTCCTTTTGGGTTTTACTTCTCCCTGTGATGATAGTGTCAAGATAGAAACAGTCTGTTCCCTTAGTTCTACACAGTGGAAATATCTGCTTCAGTCTCTTGAAGCAAAGTATCACGTTTACAAATACCGCTAGAAATGCATGTCAGTCCATCTTCAAACCTTTGCTAAATTTGCTTATTAGAAGCTGTATCCCACTATTGCCACATCAGAAGTTTATTTGTGATAGTCAAGGTTTAGAGATAAAGAAATGTCAGAATACTTTCCTTTGGTTTCAATGAATCTGTATGTTACATAAAATGAACTGTTAAGAAGCAGGAACAGAAACTGACTTAAGTATTTATACCACAAAACATGAATCAGTTAAATATTTCTGACATAACAAAAAGGAACATGATGATAATCTTTTGTCCTAAGGGGAAAAGAACATGTGTATTGTAACTGTTTTTAACATTTTCTGCCACCATTCCACTATTTATGGTTTTGATTTGGATGACCTTACTCTGGCAGTGTATTTATGTCAGACATCACGGCCTACAGAAAATATTTTATATGTCTGAAGACCCTGGCAACTGTTCTAATTTGAGACTCTCAACGTTTTAGTATTTCTGTGTTGCTGTTGGTTAGTAAATTAGCACTTTGTAGCTGGTAGCTTTTCTTTGAGCTGTGGGAGAGAAATGCTATTTCAATATAATGCTGAGGACTCAAGGAGCAGACAGAGCACGAATAACGTAATAAATAACAAAATTACTAAAATGACCATTGTAAGGTACAGTGTATTTGCTAATCTAAAACGAAAAGCTAGACCATTCATTCTTTGAATACCTGGTCTGGGGAGAAATAACTTTCTTGCTGAAATAACTTTTAAGTATTGGTAAGCGTCCTGCTGTTTGCTCTTTTCAGTGGAATGGAATGATACGGAATCGGCCATTTTTCTCCAAGTTTTACCTGAATCCCCCGAAAAAAAAGGGATTAGTGTAAACGCAAGCGCTGGGGCTCTTCAGAAAGAAGGCCGAGTATCTGTCTGCGGGAATAGTACTTTGTGCTCTGGGGTGAGAGTGCTGCTCTATTGGTGTCTGTATTGCTCACATAGAAGCTTGGGCAGCTCCCACAAGGGGGTGTCTGTACTCCCTTCTGAGCAAAGGGAGCCCCGAAAGCACCACTGAATTGCATTTCTGTCTCATTATATGGGGAACTTCGGACTAGGGTTCACTTCGGAATAAAAGGTGTTTAAAATGTATTATTTATGTTCGTTGAGAAAATGAAAGCGCAGCTTTCCTGCCCCCTTCAACGATGTCTCCAATAGCAGAAAGCTACTTTCAATAATATGCGCAGAACTAATTAGGAGGTAAAGATATATTATGAGCACCAGGCCACATGCATTGCCATTATTTAAACTTTTGGGAATCTGTCTATGAGGGAGGAAGTAGATATACAAAAGAATGCACAGTCATCCTAATGCATACAATCTATTCATATCTTACGTGGTCCCTAAGAAACTTTGTTTAATCTTGGTAGGAATTACTGAGGAGTAAGTAATATCAAATAAATGCAGAAGTTTCAAGGCTATTTAGCTTTTTAACTAGTGCTTTCACATGGAAAGTGAAACACCGATAGTCTTTGAACAACCTTAACCAGTAGTAGCTACAGGAAACAAGAAATGAAAGAACAAAAGTACTGATATAAAAACTAATGGGCTGTATTTAATAAGAGGAAAAGCTGATAGATTTTTTTTGTCTTGTTGCAAGACACACCACTGAAGTAAATGGACGATTTGCATAAGATGATAATCAAAGAGGGAATACGTTTGCATTTCGCTCCATTTTACGTAGTCTTTTGACATTAAAAACTGTTCTGTCTCTTACAGAAATAGTGTGGGGATGGAGTTCTCTATGGAGAACAATCACGAAATCAAAAAAGCACTTTTTAGTCTCTGTTGATCCTGGCAGAAGCCTTTAGCAAAACTTAAAGCAGCAATGGTGTCTTACAGAAAACTGGCGTGATTTCCCATGATGTAACAGGGTATGTAAATGATTCAGTAGAGTCAAGTTTGAGATAAAAAATTTCTGAATAGACGTGGTCATGCAGGAATGCAAATTCCAAGGCTTAAGAGTACAAATATGCAATTAGGGCAACGATGCAAACTTTTAAATCAAAATATTAGTGAATGTGCAAAATAAGAAGCATCAAAGGACTAGTTAGGTTAGCAAAGAAGTTTCCTGTGGCAGTCTAGGCCACTTGCATATGATATGCCTTTGGGAAACAGAATAAATTCAGAGAGGAGAAAGGTGAATTAACCTTGGGACACCAGCTGGATCTGAACACTGTCAGTAAAGAGAGAGAAAAGTTTGCCTCTTAGTGGCTGGATGGAGGAATAAGTGGCATTCTTCTGATTCTTTCAGATGCAGGGCATGAAGAAAAAATCAAATCTGACCATGTGGTTCTGGTTGATAAGGAATGCAATAGTGTTATCATAACAGAGAAGGAAGCTTTAGAATAAACATTTCCCCCCTGCCCCCTTCTCTTTTCTTCCATTGTTCTGCTCCTCTTAAATTCCATGTTACTTACTTTTTTTGCCTCTCAAGTTGTTTTCTTCATTCACTTTGTTTCTTTTTCCTAATCACCTATTTTATAGAATCTATCAACGCTGCTTAGTCCCCTGAGAGTTCACAGGCACTTCATATGAGACTCTTCTGTTACAGGTATTTTTGCTGATAGGAATTCCTTCAGGTACTTACTGAGTATCATACATATTCTCATTATTTTACCCATTATTTTTTGTAATGACTGCTCTCTTTTCCTCTCCTCTTGTGCTCATTTGTTATACCCTGTCTAAAATGCAGACCACAATAGAATTGAAGGGCACTGCCTTAATCTGCTTTCAAAGGTATATTGAAAATCCTGTGGTTTCTCACATATATTTTATAAATATATCCCATTTGGGAGTGTATTTATAACATTATTTCTGTAGCAAGTGTCTTCTGCTGGCTGCATCTTACATATTATGAAGCATGAAAGTGACTAAAAGAGACAATGGGTTGTGGAAATTAGGAGTGGCCTTTCACAAGCTGCAGGTACATCCCATGGTTGCGTGAAGTTTGGCTAGTTTTTTTTTCATAACAAGATTACATACTTTCCTACTTTCAGTAAAAGTCTTTCTAATATACAGTCTGCACTGACTTATAATGATTTTTAAATCTGTTTTTCTTCCCCCAAAATGTTTCTGAAGTCTTGCCAAGAAAAAAAAGAGGAGAAAGCAAACAAACTGAATAAGCATGTATCTGAAGAAGAAATGGTTGCAACACAGAATGTGTCTGATTCTTCTTTCTGTGTATACCTAGGAAATGCAAAACTAAGACCTGCAAAAGAAGTTGTTAGGAATAGGCCCTTGTAAAATTCTAGCAGAAGCTGATCAAAGTAATGAGCTTCAGTTTGTAAAATCATGAGGGATGATTCTGTTCCCATCAGCAGGAAAATATTCTGGAAGCCTGGCAGCATCTGTTACTTCTTAATTTTTTTTGCATGTCGTATTTTGTGTTGTTAGGAGTCCTGCACGATTCTAGTTAAACTTGGAAAGCTGGGGGACAGCTTCGTTGCTTTAACAACTTCTACTCCTGTAAAGTGTTTATATTTGCATACCAATTTAGCATGCTTAATTTACTACTAAGGTTCACTGTTCTCATTGTTTCACATATCCTGGCATGGACACAGTCACTCATTTAATTTATTCCTTTGTTAGCCTACGTCCAGCTGGTGAACTGGTAATCCTAGCAAAGGCTATCGAATGTGCCAAAATTAAACAGGATTTTTCTTCAAGAAGTAGTACAGAAGATATTTAACTACTCTATGACATCCTTCTCACTTTCATGACAGTTAAATCTAATAATAATCTGCTTATATTACATAGCTGTGTTTACTTCAAAGCATGCTCAAGATTAGGGAGAGGAACTTGAACAGCTCAGGAAAGCAGTTATTTGTTCTTTACAGGTAGAGATATTGAAATAGGGTGTCTGTGCTTTACAGGTAGAGAAATTAAGGTAAGGTGAGCAGCTACCTTATATAAATTGATCATGAACTTTCAATGCCTGTGCTCAAGAATACAACAGTGGCCCAATAGGGTTTGAAGACTCTCCAGCTGATAGAGATTCTCTGCCTTCTCAGTATGTTAAGTGATAAAAGCAGTCAATTATAACTCTTCAGCATTGCCATGCATCACTCTGTCATACTTATGTGCAGTTATAAACAAATTTTCAATTGTCTATGGAATTATAAATATGTAAATAATATTTTAATCACTCCCTCAGTTTTCCTTTCTCACTAATAAATACTTCACTTTAGTTCTGTGCTCAGTGTTCTTTTTCCCTTTGCATTTCCAACCTTTTCCCCTATGTATTTCATAACATGTCCTCCTTTATTGTGTCTTCCTCTAACAATAACATACCAGTGAGATGTGTAATCTTTTAGTGTGGGGAAATAGTTTTTATAACCCAAAAATTACAAGTTGGAAAATAGGGAGGAAATGTTATGCATATTGAAAACTCCAGGAGTTTGGGGACCACAGACGAAGCTACCAAACTCCACTGAGTGTTCTCTTAGCATTCAGCCATTTTGATGTTTTCAAACTGAGGTCAGGCAGCACAGAGGACCAACTCTGGATTGTCATCTTTACATTATTAGGTCAGCTCTTACAGCTGGAGAAAGCTTCCAGCAGGAGCTTCAGCTTTCCTCACATCTGAGACAAAACCGGGATATTTGGTGCACTGGATAATACTTATTATCCCCAGTAGGCACGTGAAAACATGGACTTTGCTGATTTTATTAGCAATTATTACAATGATTGTTGAGACAAGTTGATAAATTTTGCAATTTTTGGTCAAGTATAATAAATTAACTTCTTCTATATTACCATTTTCGTTGTTAGGATTACTTGCAGGCTTGGAAAGAAAAGTCAGCTTCTGAGAAAAGAGATTTTAAGGGCAGTTTTCTTCCAGTATAGTTCATAATTGCTTAATGATTTAAGGTAGGCATTTCAATACAGGATGGCTAAGTGGTACTTGGAGTTGTCCAGATTTTTTGTGTTATAGCTAGGGTAACATTGCTTATATGCTTATCCCAGTCATTAGTGCGAAAAGGAAAAAAAGGCAATTCAAAGCACTGGAATTAAAAGTCATCATCCTTATAGTAATTTTGTTGTCCAGACTGTTATCCATATTCATGCTTGTCACTAGAATAAGCTTGCTGGTAGCAGATGGAGTTTTGCAGTGGTCTTACCATTTTTTTCAGCAACACATTATTCTCATGTATTCCTGTGTTGCCTTTAATCACTAGGCTTTGACATGGTAGTATCCTGAGTAATAATTTGTATATTTTCTGAAAAAAGTACTGAGGTGCATTTTTTACCCCAGCTGTGTCTAAACAGCACAAAGGTCTAGAGATAAAGCAGGCACTGGAGGTGGTGACAGAGATGTTGTATGGACATGACGGGTAAAGACAGAAAGTTTGGAAAGGGAAGTTGAAACCTGTAAATGAGATTCAAAGAGAAGATGAAATATGATGAATGTCAGGCAAAGGAAATGATAATTCCAGCAACCTTGTGGATACACTGGAGAGCAAAGCAAGGATTTCAGGAAGGAAGAGGAGGCAGCGAGACAGAATGATTTTTCTCAATGTGGTCAAGAGCAAATAACGCCTTGGTGCTTTTTTGTAACAGTAGATATTCCAAAGCGCTCTGTTTCTCGGAAATGTATTTGTGCTGCTGGTTACACTCATTACGTCTAGAGATTTGCTGAAGGTACGAGTAGGGAAATATTTTTTTAGTGGCAGCCAGTCCTGCAAATAAGGGTTATAGCACCACTATGTAATTAATGCCAAATGTGTTATCATGCCTTAGTCACTGAAAGGAATTTAGGATGATGCCTGTTTTCTCAGTGAATACCATACCATTTCACCCTAATTAGACTTATTTTTACTGAGGACACTGGTTAAATTGTATTAACAATTCCTCCCCCTTCAATATTGTGACAAAGAGAACAGAACATATAATAAATTCTACACAAAAAAGAAGCAGCATCCATCTGCAGTGATTTTAATTCTTTGTTGTATGATCAAGTGCAAAACAAGTTCTGTTGAGTAGCTAGCAATGCAGATACTCAATGTGCCATTGTCTTCAATGGATAACTGGTAGTTTTGTTCGGCGATCATTATGGGCAAATGTTTCCTATCATTGTTAATACCAGGGCAGTTCCTGGTCGGAGGTCCACTACAGATAAAGCTTCTCTGCCTGTGAATATTTTTACTCTGTCTTTTAGACCCTCCGTAACCTAGCAAAGCATGTGCAGTTGCACAGTCTCCTTTCAGTTTGCACCAGCTTTGGCTTCGTTGAGGTTGGCAAGGTGGGTAATGAAAAAGGTCTGAGGTATGTGGAAGTTTTTGTTTCGCATCTCAAAACAGTGTGATGTGGTAACACCATCTTTAGAATAGAAAAATATTATTCCTGCATCCCTCCATTTTTTCTCCCTCAAAAGTGATGACTTGTTCATTGCATTCAGTGATACTTAGAAATGGGAGCTATGGGTAATCAACATGTTTTCTTTATTTTATGTATTGCTTTAAATGTGACATTTTATTTTCTGAAAGCACCTAGAGTCTTAGGCTGTAGTCAGTGAGCTTACACGCAGTGAAGGAATACTAGCCAAGTAAGAAGTGAGCATAAATATCTTTAAAGCTTTTAGACTTGCAAATTTGTAAAATAAACATTTGTTTCAAGCCTCCAAAAAGCAGAACTGAGCTAGTTCAAGCATTTTCTGTGTGTACTTTTCAGTTCATTCATTTATCTCTTTATATCTGCTGACACTGAATTCATATATTACTGTTGCATTAAGTCAATTTTTATGCAGAGTTTGGTTTCTTGTACTCCCGAGTACAGCATCTTCAGCCTTTTCTTGTTGTGGAAAAAGATTTCCTTCTTTGGGTGTTCTTTTGTTAGACCTGAGTTAGACCTGAGCATTCAGAAAAGAAAGAACAAAACCAGAAGACTTGCAGACTCTGAATTGTATTATGCCTTTCTGTTTTTCTATTTAAATTTTCACTTGTCACGTTAAAATCATACATTCTCAAAGTTGCAGAGCAAGGGAATAGAAATAATTTCATTTCATTGTTTTTTAAGTCACTTTGAAAATGCTGGCATCAGTGATCCTTTGATAAGCATGAGCACTGAACAAAACAAGAGTTTTAAAACACGTGATCTTGTTAAGTTTTAGTAAAACTTCTGTAAGCCACTGAGCTTTCCCTGGAGTAATTCACTAACGGGCCTCTCCATGTTGCAGATCATTTTACTCTAGGATTGTTGAGCCTTCTCAGCTGCTTTTAGTGATAATAAAATAACTTGACTGCAAGCAATATCTTCTGTTTAATCCTTCAGGTACATTACTGTAGATATTTTGTCCATTGCTTTTTTCATGTAGGGGAATGATGCATAATTCGTCCACTAGTTGTATCTCTATCAACCAGTTCCAGTCCTACCTGCACCTTCTGTATTTTTCTTACAGCTTGTGGAATAAAGTTGCTGTAAACTGACTAATTTACGAGCTAGACAGTAGGCCTATTATCCTGCTAGTGTTTGTAATTACACACAATCCAGTTGACTCAGGTGTAAGACTGATG
The DNA here is from genome assembly GCA_013398915.1 of Dromas ardeola. Lineage (NCBI taxonomy): Eukaryota > Metazoa > Chordata > Aves > Charadriiformes > Dromadidae > Dromas > Dromas ardeola. The sequence continues at coordinate 360,001 of VYZM01022807.1, forward strand.
GCTGGGCCAGCAAGTTGTACTGTGAGGCCGTATCTAAAACCAAAGTGATTTATAGCATGGACAGCAGGCTGCATGGTTCAAACATCGATTCCATGTGCCATTGTCACAGTTCCTTGTGATTGTTTGGTAGTCTTTGCATGGTCATTAGTTCAGATTTGGGTCCAGTTCAAAGACAGAATGCAGGCTGAGATCATGTTAATTTGTGGGCTTTGTAAAACGAGTTGCTGTGAATGGTCCACTTCGTGGAGAGGAACCGTGGCAACAAACACTGTCAGTTCCTGCGTTCCTGATGATAATCTCAGTGAAGAGGGAGAGAATGGATTGGGAGGTACAATCCCACCAGGTCAGGACTGGAGTTTCGTGGAACAATGTGGAAGAAACTTTGTTGACTTTTCTGCTTGTGTTAAAAGAGGACTTGGCTTCTAATGTTATACTGCTGTGAACTTAAAGCAGCTGCTAATTCATTTGGAAAGGTGAAAGCACAGACAGTTCTGAATAAACCAATTTTAAAAATGACTGTTTACCTTCCATCTTCCATCATATTATAAGGGCACAGA